>CAFUXE010000371.1:155332-168941 GCA_903364295.1 Serranus cabrilla | reverse complement strand
AAATATGCTCAGTGTCCCGTGGCTGAGTGCAGTTTCTGATCATGAGTCTGTGGGTCTGTGCTTGTGTGTTTGTGCTTGTTGAAAGCAGACAACACACCAGACAGATTTGTAAAGCAGTTGTTGGAAACATCGAATTAGAAATGCTGTTACAAAGCTTTAAAGCATTTCATTTCCAAATTCAGTGCAAACTTCAGCAGACATCCAGTCAAACTCAACCATGTTTCCACTTGCAGCAAGCTATCACGGCACAGACGGGCTGCTTGGATCGCACAAACACAAATAAGCAGCAAGTCGTGTATCTTCAAGCGGTGCCGGATGATCGTAATAATTAGCAGGCCGAAAGAAAACGCTCATATAACATAGCTCCAGACGACAGCGGGGCTCGAAATAGCCAGCCATCGCCTGAGTACTGGAGCAGGCAGCACACCGCAGAAAGAGTTGACAGGGGAAGAGAGCGGGAGGATGTGGGTGAGGAGGAGGGCAATAATTAGCTGAGCTTGTCATTCTAGTGATTAAACACTGATTTAGAAGCGTGCTTGGTGGGTGCGTGGAGTTAAATTGCCTGTACTGCTGTTAGCGGTGATGTGACATGAAGGCCTGGGTCAGTGCACTGCAGTGCAGCAGTACAGAAGTATCTGCATGTAGGTCTCAGTGCTGTGTGTTTATGGGCCAGATGTAATGTGTAACGTGTGGTACCTGTTTGTGTTTGCATTGTTTTTATGAGGAGCGGTACTTCGCCTATCATCCATATGATGATAAATGATTTTCATTAATGCTGCTGTTGTTTTTCTGTGTTATCTTTAAAACAGAAGATGAATGCTCTAAGCAGTGTATGTCTACAGACCTGCAGCCTAAAGAATAATAAGTACTGTGCTGTGATGGTTTCTGTTGACACAAAGTAATATCAGCAAATACACCATTGTCTGATATTAAAATCATATTGGTCATATTAATAACTTTAAAATCCACAACTTGAGCCTTTATCAAAAACTAAACATGATGAATATTACATGAGGGCAATAAATCAATATATTTTTTTTCCACAGCTGTTTAATTTTCCCTTAATTATGAGATGATTCTCCTCTTTTGTTTTGTGCGTTGTTCTCCCCAAACAAACTACAGTGTTAGTTGAGATTAATGTGGAAGCAGACACTGTCACTGTGGTGCATTCAGGAACCTTGAATTGTTAGGTAACAGGACGACTCAGACTTCCAGTGAATGCACAAACAAAATAATGAAGAGACCTTCGTTATGCACAGATGTGTCTCTTCTCTGTAGTCTGCCGGGCTCGTTGTTGTGGGCGGTACAGTAGCACTAATGGCAGATTTAGCTGTTTTATGCGACACAGACTGAATCCAGTAAGCCTCACCAAGTCACCAACATGAAACACTATTTATGATTAATGACTGAAAACAAAAATGATGTCCACAGAAATGAAGCAGATGCAAGTGGGAGGCATGGGATTTCATTTCTCCTGGGCTAGAATTCTGCTACCACTTAGAAGTTATTTAACCTGTTTAAAGCTGCACTAATCAATATTCTTTGAGCCAGAAAAGGTCAAAGCTAATGTTCTTTTGTTTTTTGGTCTCTGAAAGCCGATATGCCGCTCCTTGGAATGTGCAGTTCTATCATGAGATTGTTTTCGTAATGTAATATGATAAACCCACTATATGCAATAGACGACAGTTAGTGATTAGCTTGTGAACATAGCAACTTTTGATTTTGTTTTGCTCTCACTCTTGCATTGTTTTTGGCCAAAGCATGCATCTGTTCACAGATAAAAACCTCAACATAATAATAAACTCACTTTATGGTAGCTTTCCAGCAACAAACAACAGAAAGGCACAATTGGTGATTAGCTGGTGAATATAGTGGAGCATTTAGCAGGTTAAGAGCCAGATATTTCCCTCAGGAGTAACCAATATTAAAAGGAGAGTAAATATTGGACTTAAATGTGTCAGGAGGCCACTAACAAAACTCCAAATGAACATAAAGTCTGATGCCCCCAGGTCACCTTACTGCTTTGACATAAAGGTCAACTTTAAGCTGTTTAAATGTTGTTTTGCTTCACAAAACTCTTGGAGCAAAACTTCCTTTTTAACCGAACATCTTTCATTCATCTCTATGGCCTCTTCAGGCTTGAAATGGATTTTACAGATTAAAATCAATAAGGCATGGGAGTTGTAGTGAGGAGTGACAACACCAACGGTCTCATGGAGGTTTGTAATAATTTGTACCAACACAGCTTTGGATGAACACTCGGTTTCCCCTGCAGGTTTGTCTAGAGGAAGGACAAAGTCAGAAGCAGAGGTTGTACGTTTCCTTAAACGCTGCCTTTCTGTCTCCACTCTGCGAGTTTCAGACGTCGATTATTTCTCCTGCAGCACCACTGTGTGACACTTGTATTTCTTCTAGATGATATTTCACTTTTTAAAAACCGTGAATACAATAAAACCAACCCAAGGCGAAACCTATGCAAGGCATAAAATATTAACAAATAATATTATTTAATGACAGTTAAATATTTAATTGAATCAAACCTGTAAAAAGAGGTGGAAAATGTGTGAAAATGTGTGTTTTTATGATGTAACTCTAGCAGTGCCAGGGGGTCTGTACAGCAGAGGCTCTGTCTCTATTTGATAAATTATGAATCATGGTCTTGTTTCTGGTTAGTCCCTACATGACATGAAGACTGAAGTTGTAATTTTCATCGAGCCAGTTCCCAAGGTAACACTGAGCTAAGTTATATTCTCCACCTGAAGGAAATCTTGCAATAGTGGCTCACATTGCTGTGCTGCACTGTAATTTATGGCCCCATTTTGTATTAACGACACTTTATTATCCTAACATGCTCTACTCGGTGTTATATCAGCAATAATAATTCTGTCCTCATCCCCAGTTCAAGTTGGAAATATTTATGAAGTCATTTTAATAAGAAAAGTGCTTTACGGAACATTCAATTGATTTACTGAGCAGCCGAGGGTGTGATAAACACGCTGAAACATAGGAAAACAAACAGTGCAGCGGGAGGCATGATGCTAACTGCCAAACTCTCTCTGGTATTTGTATGAATGGATGACTTGCTTGTGCATGTGCACAGATAAAATGCATAATAAAGTTACAATACGTGTCCACACTCTCTGCCCTTCCTCTACACCGCTCTGCTTCTTTATCTCTCCGAGCACCTGTTGAAGTCTACATTGTCCTCTGAAATGTTATTCCCATATTATGGTCATATTTTATGGACTCAGTTTGGTCTAACTGTGGATACTTTATTGTTTTGTACCTGCTGGAAGCTGCAGTGGCACAAATTCTGTTTTCCACCATCTCCTCAGGGCACAAAGGATTCTGCTCTATGTCCATAGTGACTTATTATGAAAGCTGTGTTATAACCTTTATTACAGCCAGAGCCGAGGGGTATTGAAAGATACAGAAAAGTGTGATGTTAGATTTATTGGTGCTTTGTCACAATGTCAAGGAGATGTGATGTGTTCCCAGCAAACTCCTGCAGAAGTATTCAGGATCGATCCTTTTCATGTGCTGTTTCTTGGTTAGTACCAGGTTGGGGCAGTGGAACGAACAGCTCATGTGAGACTCCATAGGACACAATGAAAAGAAAAGAAGGGAGGAAAAGAAAGTTTAAAACTCTCCTTTTTGAGGAGGTATTAGTGAAAAAAATCTCCATCCACATGTGGCAATGTTCACTTTACTAGTACTTTCAGTACAAAAAACAAAGCAGAGCTCCTGTGAATTTAAGAAAAGAACGACTCTTTTCAGGAAGGGATTCGGTTCAGTTCATTCACTTAAATATTTTGCTCTTTCGAATGAATCATTCGCGCACGAACCATCACTTCCCTCTAGTGGATATATTGCTTAACATTCAAATGGACGTATCTATTTAGTACGTACAGGGAGCATAAATGAGGCTTGTGATAAGAAGATTTTAATGCTGCATGTCCAATAAATGTAGGAGTCACAGGGAGTATAAGTAACAAGGTAATTGTTAGATGTATTGATCTTCTCATCTCAATCTCAGCAAGAAACCGAATACTATTATGTGGTTTTTTTCATGAAATATATCCCTTATTAATACGAAAAGTCAACTGTTTGCACTTTGGCAGTGGTCCTTGTTAGTTTGGCAAGATGACAGCATACATTTGGATCTCACAGTTTGTTGTAGAGGTGTGAGGGGTGTGAGGGCTCAGAGGTGACCGTAGAGAGGGTAACGGGGGCTATTCGGCCTGTAGCTGTGTGTATATCGAACTGTGTGGGACACAAGTGTAGCTACAGTAGCAGCAGGATGCAGCAGTGATTCATAGAGTAATACAGCCCACCACTGTGTGGACTTTCAGGCCTACAGAGTGCTTGCGTGTAGGACTGTGTGTGCGTAAAAAAAAGAAGGAAAAATGACAGAGTGAAAGTGATATTGAGAGAAGAATACAGAGAGGGGAGATAGGAAATGAGGGAAAAATCCCAAACATTGGGGCAAAGGCAGAGTGGGGGAAAAAGTCACTGTTTGTTTATGCGACTAGTTTAAAGGTTGCATCTTTTACTCTCGCTGATGCCACCTTGTCAGTCATTTCCTGTTGCTATAACGACGGTGGCACCTGCTAATGATATTGGCTCCGTGTTCATTTGTCAGGAGATTTAGGATTAAGATTCATCAGCATGACTGACACGTATGAACGCATCGCCACAGTGACTTGATGAACTGCTTTTTCATTATTGAATCAGCCGTCCGAATGAAGACCGGCTGCCCTGCGGCACGTATGCCACTGTTATGACCACCATTATCTCAAAGAAAGGAAACATTTTTCCAGGTGTCTTACACAGAATTTGCTTGTTGAAATAGACATGTCTGGTTTCTCGTCGTCCTGAAATTAAACGCAACATGCTCATACACAGCCAGGTATCATTACGCTGCGGCTAAGCCCGTCTTTAATATAGGGATTAATGTCTAGATAAGGATTTGTTCAGCATTAAGCTGCAGTGCATGGATGCTCATCTCTGCATGTCATCCTAACTATGTGTGCACATGTCTGCTGCCTGATACACAAACACACATGAATGCAGGATGATGTAGTTTTGTTTGTGACAAAGGCATGTTGGGGGAGAATATATGGTGATGTACTTATGGCATTAAAACATGACTAGAAATGATAAAATGAATGTCATGCAGTGCAACTTTTGGATCAGCATTGTTGGGTTTTTTTTCTCTGTACTGACTGGTAGCAATCAGTCCAGCTATGACTCATCCATGTGTGTGTTGTAAACTGAATGCACACACACACACACAAACACACAAACGCAGCCTTTCCAAATGCTAATCCGTTTTCTTCTCTGCTCTCTACCCACTTTCATCTGGAAATCCCTGTTTGTTTGCTCCAATCCACTGTTCCTCCCCCTCTGTTTACCCTGACTATTATTCACTCACCCTGTCTCTCTCTGTCTACTTTCTTTCATCTCACTTGCTCCCCGTCTCACTGTCTCTCACTGTCTCCTGTAGATTGTCCCCTGTCATCGGTGTCTATCATCCTCCACTGTGGCTCGTGGCAACTGTGTTGTCCTTTCATCATCTGTCATCACACTGATACTTTAAGGACAACAGAGACTCCATCCCATCCCATACAATATGTTCAGACCAGTGCAACAGAATGGGTTATAAGTGAATGTGGCATGCAGCACAACTAAAGAAGTAGTACAGGAGAAGTACACTTATTTGTTCTTGCCAAGAGTTGGAAGAAAAGATTGAAACTACTCTCATGTTTGTCTTTAAAGTATAAAGCTCAGGCCAGGAGGTGATTAGCATAGCTTAGCATAAAGATGAAGGCAGGGGGAGACTGTTCTTCCCAAAGTTCAGAAATACCCTTGCCAGCACCTCTAAAGTTCACTAATTACCATATTAGAAAATAATATTTATATATATATTGGATAGATCCCAGCTAGCCGTTATCCCTGTTATCAGTCTTTATGCTATGTGAAGCTAAGCTAATTGCCTTCTGGCTACAGCCTTTCACATGAAGAGAAAATGTTTCAACCAGGACTCTATTTTCTCATGTTTCTGTGTCTAAGTGACTAATGGGGACACATTTTAAAAAAAATTGGTCCAGTATTGAGCGAGAGTGCTGCAGCCAGCAGCAGCCAAACAGGCTGCAATATAATCCTTCAAGGCAATTGCGGACCGTCAATGTAGGTCCACTAAAAGTGCTTGTTTTTGCCACTGACAGGCTCAGATTGTTGTTATAAGTATCTGTCCCCATTAGTCACTTAGACAAAAAAACATGGGAGAATAGGGTCCTGGTTGAAAAGTGCTAAAGTTTCCCTTTAATGGACAGAGATGAGAATGATATTGGTCCAACTCAAGAAAGCCAATAGGCTACAGATGTTTAATTAATTGACGATCTACTCCTTTAACCATGTTTTATAATACACACCAGATGTTAAAGACCTGAAGCAGAGGAAAACAACTCTGATCAAAGTTTAAATTTGGACAAAGTCGAGGCAGAGGTTTCTCTGCTTCCTGTATGCTATGCTAAGCTAAGCTAGTCCTCTCTTGGCACCAGCTTAAAACTTGACAGACAGAAATGAAAGTGCTGAACTTATGAAAAGCTTGACAAGAAAGTGAAAGGACTAATCGTTTGTCCTAAAAATGCTAATCAATCCATGTAATAAAATAAGATTTCTGTGTAGTATGCTGAAGGCAGTGGTGATTAGCTTAGCCACTGGAAGCATGGGGAAATAACTGTCTAAAGTTCAGAAATACAACCATTTCACTAATTAACATATTTAAAAAATGTTTAATTATGTTGGCCAATCTTTTTATTTATTTATTTATTTTTTGTACTTTGGACAAAAGCTAGGTGCTTACCTCTGCTAAGCTAAGCTAATCACCTCTCTCTTTATACTTGCTTGCTCTTGCTTTATACTTAGTGGACAGACAAGAGTGTGGTATTGATCTTCTTATCAAACTCTTGGCAAGAAAGCCAATAATCCTATTTATTTCCCATCAATTCCTCCAACCATGACTTGCTTGTAGAATATCACATTTTAAAGAGAAATAGGATGCAGGAAAGACGGCTCATTGATTTTCTCTGCTAAGTAGTCGACTGTGTTTTAAATGGCTGATAAGAACGTGAATTATCTGCAGTCATTCCTTAAGAGACGTGTCCATTTTTGAGTCCATTGCAGGCGAGATAAATCAGAGTCTGATCTATACACTGTATCTGAATCCGTTTTGAACTTTCCCTTGGCGAAGACCCATAATTCTCTCTGTCTGTGTCTATGCCAGCCAGGTTAATCTCATTAGCATCTACAAGACACTCGAGGGAACAATTTGTCATGTACATGTGTGGGGCGTGTGAGAGAACCACACTGTTACACACACTTTCAATCTACTGTAGTGTCTTGTGGTTTTTAATGAAGATTTGTGTTTCACTGCAAATCAGGAACGACCCTTAAGTTTACATATAGGTCACATGTCAGATCCACTTTAAAGTAGTGAGATAAAGCAGCAGCCAGAGATTAAATGACTTTTCAATGTTTAATGGAGAAAAACTGTTGTGCAGGCAGCAGAAACAACTAGGGCAGTACATTACTTGTGTTCTTTCTTGCCTATTTTATTATTTAATTCTTATTTAATATACATAGACTCTCTGTAGCTAAAACGGGTGCCAGGGCAAAGTGCCAGAACTTTCTGTGCATGTGGAACTGTCATTCCTTCAGGGAATAATTAAGCTGCAACACACGTTTTTTTTAAATTTTATTTTATTGGAATAACAGTTTTTAATGAAGCCGCACTCATTATAGGCAGCTAGCAGATAAATAGGCATACTGTTTATCATTGTTTGTTTTCAAGCTGTGTCGTCTTCTAAAGCTCAGCCCCTCCGAGGCTGGTTATGATGAATGGAAGAAGCCTCTGTTGTCACTTCAGAAGGTCATCCTCAGACGCTGCTGAATTATTCGAGGCTGGGATCGATACATACTATTTGAAGTTGCTAACAGCTTTCTGTGTGCATTATTTTTTTCCTCTCATTCCTGACATTTAGCTTTGGTTGTTGGGTTTATGTTCTAACGCAGGTAGATTACTGTGTAGGTTGTCAATCACAGAATCACTGTTTTTGATTTTTTTCCCTGTTATACTTTATGTGACTGTTAGCTGTTTCAATATCTGTGTTAGCAAAAGAAAATATAGATTAAATATGCAATACATAATGACTGATGTTTATGAAATTTAATCCTGGTAATGTAAATAATCAGTAACTAGATCTGAAGGCTGAAAATAGTCCCCAACAAATGCACAATTTACTCCCGTCAGATTAAAATAATTTTTCATATATAAATGAAAGCATGTATTTGTGATCCATTTTAATGCATTGAGGCATTATGTATGTAATGTATGTCAGTTGTCAGAAACACCTTGTGGGGAATCTTTCCAATTTTTTGTTCCAATTTTGCGCACATCTTGGTACAAAAAATGTTTTTGACCATGACTCAGTAGTTTGTATGGGTATTATGAAAAGGAAAATCACACAACTATCAAATAGGATAAAATGATCAAGGAATTAGATTTAATATCAGTAAGGTCAAAGGTCAACTTCACTTCTGGCCATTATTCAAAGCCATAACTCGGGAACAGAAGGGCATATTGTGACCATATTTCACATTTTGTCAGATACTGAAATAATTAATGATTAATTAGTGTCATTAATGAATTAATCACACTAATGCCCACCTTGCAAGACCAAGATGCAGTTGTTTTAGTGTGCTTGCCTGTTTCCTTGTAGCCACATTTGAAACATTGTCGACTGTCATGGCTGCATACGAGTCTGAACGTACAGATGTTACCTGCAACATGAGTGGTTAGTGGATGCTGCAACTGGGTGGGAATTCTAGTTTTGAAATTGTTATTCTATACAGCTTTTCATTGTCATTGTTATTCTATGAGGCTTGTATAGCTGCAGAGTGTGTGGGTATCTTTCACAGTGTCCTAACAATGTGACTGGCATGCTTGGATGCATGAGTCTGTGAGCGTTGCATCAGATTAGTGTGCATGTTTTTGCTGCAACTCCTCCTTGAGTTGAAGACAAAGATTTGTCTTCAGTTGGAACAAACAGCCTCAGGGTTGAGAGCCACAGACGGGCGGAGGAAATCTTAAAGACGGACTAACTCATTGGAGGGATTAGTCTTTTCTTGGCATTTGTTCTCAGTAAGAAAAATGTACAATTAGCACCAACCCTAACCTACATTCTCAGTTGGTTCTGCACCACCACTGACACAGAGAAACTGAAATGTTAACTTGCTAATGCAGGCTTAAACATTTTCTCTCAATCAATCCACACAGCAGTGTGTAGCTCCTGTAAGTAACTTTTTTGCCCTCTATAAACTTGCCCATACACTTCAGCTTTGACTTACAGAGGGATTTAGAAAAGCTGTTTACATTATAGTTCATAATCAGTTGGTGGCATATTGCCCTTTTTCAAAGGCAACCCCGTTCCTTGGCAGTAGGAGACAGCTGACGGCAATCAGATGGAGAGATAAATGGCTGCCATCGAGGCTGTCTGTTCAGTTGAGAGTTGGGGTTGTGAAGGTTGACACTCGCTGATGGTGAAGTAAACACACAGCGTGCCCTTGCACGCAGACTAGAGTAGACTGCCAAGTCTCTGATCTGCTAGTGTTGCATTTCAACTGAGTGTTCAAGAGATGTGCCATATCAGTGTGAATGGAGTGTGAGAGTGTGCATGAGGGAGAGAAATTATATAGTTATCTCTCTGGGAAGAGGCACAGTGTGTAGTTGTGCTGCAGCTGATAATAGTGCTGCTGGTTAATGTAATAACTGTCAAAATGTCTTAAATATTTTACTTTAAATGGTCAAAAATGAGATAAAATGTAATATAATGAACTGTCAGATAAGGTAATGACATTACATTACTACAATAACCAAGAGTTATTACTTCATAAAAGGTGTAGCTGACTTTTAACTTACAATGTAATAATAAGGAAGATTATTACACCAATTAAAATATAATATAATGTTGCCAGTATTAAAGTCCAATTTATGACAGTTACAGTTTTTATTGCATTCTCATCATGTATAAGGACGTTTTAATAGCATTTTGTTCTGTAGATTATTCAACTGGCTTATACCACAGTATCAGTGGCAGTGACACACCTATGCACAAGGATCTGTGTTCATGCTCTTTTAGGCCATAAGCTGCCGTGTGACCTATGAGTCAATGTCAGGTTACCAATGAAGGGGAATGGATGGAGTGTCAGGGCGATGTCAGGCCTTGTCATCTCTGTCACCGGGGTTTGTTACTTCATTAAATTGAGTTATTGAAGACATGACTTGCCAGGGACGACCGAGTTCCAGAGCTGCAGGCGACCGACTCAGTCATGTCCAGGATCCAGCAGTCAAGACCAAGTCAAAAAGACTCAACACACAAACGGCCAAAGAATCTCATACATCTTACATAATCTAAAAAATAGGTCTGATGGTTTGAAAAATGTGATGAAAACAGAATACAGTGAATGCTTGCAACCTACATTCAGATTAATTCAATAAATAGGCACAAATCTTACATTCAAACTGGGAATTTTTTTTTTTGTGTAAATATATAATCATTTATTTAGACAATGTCCCAACATTTATGGAATCAGGGTTGTATGGCTCATTAATAACATATTCATGTGAAACCATATAGTTGTGCAGTGTATAGTCACAATGTAAAGAAAATGCTTATAGAAGTTACAAATGACAAAAATCTAAAATTGTATAAAACCGTAAATCATAGAATAGTACGACATTTTTACTGTCATAAAATCAACAGTTTGACTGTAAAATATTTTGGTAAATAAAGTAACTTATCTGAAAATAAGGGCATTAAACTGTCTAAATTACAGATTTTGCTGATCTCTACATTTAAAGTTACTGTAGAAAAGCTTTCACTATACAGCAAAAACAAAACAAACCGTTATGTCTGATATATCCTCATTGTATTTTTCACAGCAAACTTCTGGCAACCACAGCTACCGGTGTTTTACCATTAATTTCACTTTTTTTTACAGTGCCGACACAGGATGAAAGAGTGCATTTACATTGAACGAAGAGTAAAACACTATTCTAAATAAATCTGAGCCAGATGGGCTTTAAATATATAAAATAGTGCACAATGAAAATGTAATTTCCGTTTGATTATTACCACCTCCTCTGCCGTCCCTGACTGCACATCATTGATGACTCTGACTATAAGCTGACAGGCAGTTATGCTTTCATGCAATGAGGCATTTTGCCTCCGTAGCTGGATTCTGGCTGCTCTGACCGTCCTGTAATGGATGAGCCATGTTTGCCTCCAGCTACATGCAGAATCATTGTTATTCTATGAGGCTTGTAGCTGCTGAGTGTGTGTGCTCAGAGTGTTTGAAACCACAGTGTGTGCCCGGCATGCTCGGACGCATGGGTGCATGTGTGTGTCAGTTTATCAGTGTTTTCGCTGCAACTCCTCCTGCTGCAGCTGCTGCACTCTGAGTGAGTTAAAATGCAGTAATTGCTGGAGCAAAACACTTTTAAATCTCCTTTCATGTTACGGTAATCTCCCAGGTAGTGCTGGTCATTGAACCTCTGCCACAGCTACACCTGTCCAGCTGTGATAAATCTCATTCCTCCACTCAGTCTTTTCCTTCTCCCTCTCTCTCTCTTTTCCCTCTAACTCAACTGCTACAGGAAACCCAAGGTGACCGAAGCAAGGACATAGTGATGTGATTTTCTCTCAAAAGCCTCTCACTCTCTCTCCCTCTCTCTCCTTCTCTAAATCCCAGAAGCCTGACTTGTGCGATTGTTTGCTGCAGAGTGTTTCGAGTGCACGTGAGCATATGTTTTGGTGCGATTGAACACGAGTGCCTCCGTGTACATTTTTGTGTAACTGCAAGATTACACACAAGCCTTCCTCTGCGCACTTCCACCCAAGACTGAAAGAAAAACCCTTTTATCGGTGAGAGCGCCTCAGGAAATAATAACTGCGCTGGAAATGAATGTGTTGGGCTTGAAAGGACAAGACCACCGTGTGGTCTGGACTCCCTGTGGTGTAAGCTGTCCAGATATCATAAATAGAGTATTATGTGTGTGTTTGGGTGTCGAGAGGCTGAGATAATTGTATTTATGAGAGCTTCTATTGGGTTATCTGAGGATGCTTGAACATCAGAGAGTTCACTGCAGCTCAGAGCCATTATAAGAAAGCTTTGTTACAAGGTTAAAGCCATTTCACCAGCATGCAAAATGATGAGAAAATGCTAGTTTTTGTTAGATAATGTGTACATGTTCTTCACATTAAAATGTCTAAAAACGATTAGACATATGTCATATACTTTGTCTGCTTGGGTACTTACTTTATCCCAAATGTTTCCAACAAATTTCAAGCCAGATTCTGTCGTGTCCCCTTTGTTGTCTGCCAGAAGTGGTCATGAACTGCCTTTTTATCCAGTTTCAAGCCGCATTTTTGTGGTCTTGTCTTTTTTTACTAGTTGAAGGATGTTTGCAACTGGAGCTTAAATTAGCAGAGAGACAAGATGAGCAAATGTTAGCAGCAGCTGTCTGCCAAACAGCGTCAGAAAACACAGATTATTAACATGAAACTGCTTTATTCAGTGTTTTTGCTGGTTTTAATCACCAGGTCCATTCGTTTGGAGAGGAGGAGACTCTGCAGATAATTTAGCTCCTTTGGCTCTTAAAGCGATAACAGCAATAACTTTTTTAAATAAAAAAAACTTTTCGTCATATTTGTTGAAACTGTCACTGTACCTTGACAGTAATACATGAGACAGATAATCTTTCTTCCCTGTCTCTCTTTTTCGAATTGCATTTGCAAGAATCCAATGCACTTGACGGAAAAACAACCGGAGCAGAGTAGTCTCAAACTCAGCTGTCAATCATGGCGATGACTGCTCAGGAACTGCAGTAAAACTGTCAAACTAAGCAGAGTTGATGAAATATGCATCAAGATTCTCTTATTGCGTTGCCCAATTCTCACATGAAATGTTTCCAGAAACATATTTACCTACTTGGCCATTTTGAGCAAACGTTGTCAGCAGAGGGCAGGTGGAGAGCTGCAAGAGGTCCCACTCTACTTCAAAATCTGGCCTTTTTTTCCCCCAATTTTCTGCCGACTTCAGCTTTATGTTATCAAAGGAACAAGCTGAGCAAATTCCGCTCACATCACAGCCCCTCCAGGATATCCTCCGTCCACCAAACAGTGAAGAAGAGGAGAAACACTGTTCTGTAATGCCTGTTTGTTTTGGGGAGGAGGAGAAAACCTCCTGACCAATGATTCCCAACCAGGAGAAGCACATTGCAGATGCTAACCACATTGAAACTCTTGTTTAATGTTTTGAGAGATCCCATAGCGGCAGAAGATTTCATATATATTTTGCATTGAAGATGCCTGTTCATAGTTAAAATCTGTTCTTTTACTGTATATATCATTACAGTTAGTACTTGTACTGTAGGTCATAAAAAGCTGATATTTTGGAGATGTGAGCTTTCAGCTCTTGGTGCAGGTTTGACTGCAGCGCTGAAACAGATCCAGGAACTGTCTCCCAGGTGGATCGGTAGAAAAAG
>CAFUXE010000371.1:31606-154771 GCA_903364295.1 Serranus cabrilla | reverse complement strand
CTGAGTGTGTAACGGATTGATTTAATGTGTGTGTATGTGAGAGAGTGAGTGTATGGATGTGTGTATGTATCAGTGTGGGTGTGTGGTGTAATGTGACAAGTGTCAAATCTGTCATGAACCCACATAGGTTCTGCCTACACACACACACACAGTGAGGGACAGCAGGTGGGCTGTGGCTGCCAGTCAGACTCCCTCAGAGTCTAATGGGGATCTGGAGTCCCGGTCAGTACAGGAGCCCCCATTATGTCAGAACCACAGCCAAACCCCCGTCCTCTGTAATCAAATTGGCATCTCCCAAAAATAACTCCCTCCTTCTCCTTCTGCTTGGTTCAGCCCTAATTATTTCTCTCTGTCTGTCTTATCCGTGTTCATTGCTCTTTATTTCCCTGCATGCAGCTCTCCTCTCTCATCACAGGGGAATTCAGTGAACGATGCTCTTCTGTAGCTCTGCGTCTTTGTTGCCACAGAAATAGCCACTCGTTCCCTGGCGGCTATCCCTGGCCTCTTCTTAATATACATCCGAACATCCTTTCGCACCCGGCATTCACAGCTAATGTGCACTACGCAGCATATTGTGAAGCACAATTGTGGCTAATATTATCACTGAGTAGCGAGATAAAGGAGCCCAAGCTGCTGATGTAGATGAACATTTTAGGAGGCTTTTTAAGCTGCATATTTTTTAATTTTTAAGAATGTGGAACTATGACTGTGAAAATGAAGCTGTTATGTAAATTTCCCAGAGGTAAGATCTTTGTGCATATAAGGTTGTTTTTTTTCCAGTTTAAAAGCTTTATTGAAAGTTGGATTGGACAGAGAATATAAAAGAATGTACAGCCCCGATTCTGAAAAAGTTGGGACTTTGTCCAAAACGTAAATAAAACAGAATCTGGAAACTGTACAAAGATAATATATTTAAAGTTTAAACTGCTAAACTTTGGTCCAACTGTTCTGGGATCAGGACTGTATAAGCACAAATGTTGATTCCAGGTATCTACCCAACACAGACTGTTACAAGTTGAAATCTTTCGATCTGGATCTGAAACATATAATATACACTCACAAGCCACAATATTAGGAACATCTGTTCAACTGCTTGTTAATGCAAATCTCTAAATCAGCCAATCACACTGTAGCATCTCAATGCATTTAGGCATGTAGACGACTTGCTGCAGTTCAAAGCGAGCATCAGAATGAAAAGGAAGGTTATTTAAGTGACTTTGAATGGGAATGGTTGTTGGTGCCGGACGGGCAGAAACTGCTGATTTACTGGGGTTTTCACACATAATCAACTCTGGTTTGAATAAGAGAAACTATCCAGTGAGCTGCAGTTATCTTGTTGATGCCAGAGGTCAGAGGAGAATGACCAGACTGGTTCAAGATGATAGAAAGGCAACAGTAGCTCAAATAACTTGTTACAACCAAGGTTTGCAGAAAACCATCTCTCCAACCATGAAGCAGAAGAAACCGCAGAAGACCACAGCTAAGAACAGTAAAATGAGGCTAAAACCTGCATGGACTCGCGACAACAGTAGATTATAAAAACATTGCCTGGTCTGATGAGTTTCGATTTCTGCTGCAACATTCAGATCGTAGGGTTTGTAGTGTCAATATGAACCAAAACCTCTGAGGAACGTTTCCAGCTCCTTGTTGAATCTATGCTGTTAAGAATTCAGGCAGTTCTGAATGCAAAAAGGGGATCCAACCCAATACCAGCAAGGTGTACCTAATGATGTGGCCGGTGAGTGTATAACTCAATGTTTCAAAGTCAATAAGAAAAAATACTTAAGTAAAAATTAAACTCAACATTATCATTATCATCATCATATTATTATGTCTTATTGGATTAATAGTTTCTTGAGACTGTTTAATACTGATACAGGACCAGAATTGTCTCACTGAAACCAGTTTACTGTGACCAGATTTGTTTCAGGCCCACACACGTTTGGAACTGGTGGATACCCCCGCTGAGTGATTTCAAAATAGCTTTACACACGCGGCCCTCTATTATTAGGAATCATATCCTGCAAGTTTGTAGTGATTGGACAAACAATTTCTGATTTGTAATAGGATTCCTGTTATGTGACTCTTTAAGGGAATGTTTCAGGGTCGTATTTAAACATGCACGTTTCTTGATGGTTGGCCCAATGGTTGTGATGTCTATTTAGAAAATAGACAAATTTTTTTACAAATCTGAGCCATGGTTAAGGAGATAGCAAAAATGTGTTTTGCCAAAAATTCAAGATGACAGAAAATGTAGTCAGATAGACTTGAAGCAACTTCGTAGAATGAGTTTAGATGTGTGTCTGCAAGTTTCATGTCAGTCAGACTTGCAGTGGAAGAGTGGACCTTTTAATTTTAGCGCCCTCATCAGGCAGACTGGGGCCATATTTCTTGGGCAGCGCTCCCAATCATTGGTGAAAGTGACATGTGTCTGAGATGTACGATCTTACAGCATTTGTGTGAACCTTTCTGAAGAAAAATGAGATCACCACCAAAACATAAGACATGGGCATCCGCTGAATGTCAGGTATTCTAGCTGCTGCCTCACTCATACATCCCTCCCATACATGAAACACGCTGCATGTTTGCAGCATATTGCAGACTGCCATTGTCTCCTAACAACAGATTGACTCTCCATTCACTACAAACGGTTCATTCCCCGCGGATGGAGGCGCTGGTGTTGGATGTGTGCTCAGTAGCCGTTGCCATTTCTCTGCCTCTTTCTTCCCCACTTGGCATCCCTCGGTGTGGTTGACACTTAAGCCACATTCTTGGCACATTGGGTTTGATTTTCCTGAGTGAATAGAGATTATTCAGCAGAGGAAAGGACAATGTGCGGCCATTACATTGGCTCGTATAAGTGCTGCTAATCTGAGATGTGGCTGGAGAAAGTGATTGAAGGGATGAGAGGAAGGAGAAGTGGGATGATGGAGCTTCAGTAGAGTGTTTGAAGGGAGTGACGGGGATTGAGGTATGGATTAAAGGAGAGGGAAGATTCATGAAAAATATACCGAATGTACGCTGGAAAGGCAACGTTATTTGCTTTTTTAAAAAGATTTTGACCTCAGTTTGTCTCAGCTGTGTGAGCGTATGTATCTGTTCAGAGGTACGACATTTTTACCATTTTGCCATTGCAGAGGAAATCATGTGCACTGCTCCAGTTTCAATTTTCTGGAAAATTATTCCTGCATATTCCTCTCTTTGAATTTAATCTGTCAATAATGAGTAATTGAAGCGTCAAAACAATAATACCAGAATGGAAAAATGAATTCTGTCACTTCTGAAATATCTCAGCACCTTGCTGAGGTAGCAGTAAACCGTCCATGCACATTATTTTCTCGCCCTCTTTATCTCTCTCTCATTTTCCAACATAGTTGCCACGCAGGCAGGCCGTTCTGATTGGAAACGTTATCAGCGGAGCACACATTTGACTTGGATTGTTTCCCAAAGTGAGGGCTCATTATTGGCCTGTTGGATAATCGTCAGCAGCCAAAGTTGGTTCAGAGAGAAGTCTCCCCATCGCCCAGAGGCTTAATTCTAGCTCGGGTTCATATAGAGAAGAGAGGAAATGGTGGAGGAAGGGCGATAAAGAGGCTGCTGACGTATAGAAGTGTAGCTATAGCCGGAGTGTGACGCAGATATTCACACACTTACAGGCTTGGATTAATGGCAGCAAAAGGGGGACAGAAAGTACATGATGGAGAAGAAGGTGAGGAGATGATAGGGATTGATCTTGAGGAATTGAAGTCGAAAGAAAGACAGGAAAGAGTTAAAAGCGAGCGTGACGTTATCTTAAACCAGTGGAAGTGTGATAATCTGCCTGGAAGCTGTGTGTAATTGATTCCTCTCCCGCATATAGCCTTCAATAATTGCTCTGACTTTGCTGTAAAGCTGCGGGTAAACCCCACATTTAAAATGCATTCAACCATGCCAATATTAACTCTGTCCAGTATATGCTTTAATAATGATATCACTCAATGTGTGTGCCGGGACTGGAAGGGGCAGAAATGAGCATGGGGGCCAACTCTTTCAAATTCTAATCAGATTATACTAATGCAGTCGATTTTCGCTGTGAAAATCTCTGCAGATCTGAAGACAGGTTAATTAGTTGAATACAGTGTTGTGAATGATATAGATGGCTGCAGCTACATGATGTCATGTTAATTAAGTGAGCTGAAGTGATTGGAATATTAATAATCATTTAGTCTACGTGGTATCGAGTCTAGCTGGAGCACTTCTTCCGTCTTTCACCATGTTTCCTGCGTTATGTTCCCCCTTGGGGACATCGCCGTGACTCAAAGAAAGGTCTATGTCCCCATGTGTCTTTTATCTGTGTGCATCCTTTCATGCATGCATGCCTGTATATATACGTGTGTTTTCTACCCGTAGTGTTTACTAACATGCCTCTTAGCTCAGCGGCCCGGAAAGCCCGCAGGGTTGATGTGATGTATGTGAAGAGATGAAGCAGGTCTTTATGTGTGCTTGGTGATGCTGCAAGAATGAGTCCCTGTGGAAAAACTTACCAAGGAGGTGCAGGGAGGAGGGACTCCAACCTCAGGTATTGCTCTTATGTCACAGTTCTCTTATATATGTTTGCAAATATATGCACATATTGCTTGGGATCCTATACATACAGAGCAGGACGGCTGAGAATATATATCACTTCATCATGCAGCGGGACCAGCTCACACACAAGACAGAGAGACGGAGGATGTTCTGACATTTAGGGAACTGAGTCCGTCTGGGATTTAGTCCTGTGGTGACATTATGTGAGATCTGAGTGTATCCCTGTGTGTGTGTGTGTGAAGCGAGAGCTATCTTCATTTCAAGTGAGAGAGAAAATGAGAGAAGAAGGGAGAGCGAAACCAGCAGCAGCATCTCTGTTGTGGTCACCTTGAGCTCCTCATACACTACCTGCAGAATAATAGGCAGACATGCAGGCAAGAAGAAAGAGAGAGACATATTGTGCATAAAAAGCATCCGCTGTGCTAGATATTCGATGTATATTGAAGATGATACAAAGGGGGAAGTGCGGAACAGAGAGACTGTGATTCCTCTTTATTCATGCAGTGGATGAATAAACCAAACCAAGGCCACCACAGAAAAATGAACATGATTAATAATGTATGCTGTGTAGATTAGCCACATTCTTTTACAAAATACAAAAAAAAGTTTGCTCAATGACTAAAAGTAGGTTCTTATCACAGTAAAAATATATAAATAATAATGTTTCAAGGAAGTTTTAAAGAGTTCATCCAAGTGATTACAGACACGTTTAGCTATTCTGCAGTCTGTTGGTCCGTCCAGACTGAAAAATCTATCTATAGAATCTAAACTATTGCATGGATTGACATTAAATTTGGACGACAGATTCAAGGGTGCTGCTGACTTTTCATCTACCCTCATCATCTGTTTCAAAATATCTTCAAAATGATTGAAATCCCTTCAGTGTCAACTGTCATTTGTGTTTTAATTCTAATTAAACAAATTCCAAAGTGATAAATAATAATCTTCATGAAGATGGTTAACCCTTAGGATCATCATGTGAGCATGCTAGTGCTAGCATTTAGCTCAAAGTACCACTGTGTCTCACAATGCTGCTAGTTTTGCTGTAGACTCCAGTTTAAACCATCACATGGTCTGAAGTGCAATCAGGGAATATCCAGCTTGACCTTTGCTAGTTAACCAGCCAACCATTAAGGGGTTGTACAGCGTCTCTTAATTATCCAGAGGTGTATTTAAGGTGTTACTTGAATGAAACCAGTCAGTGTCTTCTCCTATTTCCTCTCCGTTGTGCTGTGTACAGCTTTGTGCTGGTTGTCAGCCCTTTGTCTTGTTAAATGATAGCAACGTTTTGCATTCGTATCCCACTAATAGTTCTTCCAAGTCTTAGTCTTACAAAGTATAATAATGCAGCTTTGATGATTATTGCTGACCTCTCATCATTGCACCGTGTGCCGTATCTCCTGATTTATTAACTAACCCTGTGCAAATGTGCTTTTATTCATTTTCTCTTTAATATATAATTCCATTCTGGGTCTATTTCCTTATCATTAGTTCTTTTGTACTTTGGGGAAATTCCATTTGCAATTGGAGTTCATTTTTTACCTTCTTTCCTACGGTCACAGTGAGAAATATAAAAGTACAAGGACCATAGGCTTACTGTAATTAATTTACTCATTGCTGAAGGGAACTTTTTTCAACTCATTGCCTTTGAGGTGGCATGAAGTAAATGTTGTCTTTGCAGACTTAACTTTGGGTTTTTGCTGATGAATATATTTCTGGATATATTACACGTTACTTTTCTTTCTAAGTTGTCACAACACTGCTCTGTTAGTCAGGTATCTGTGTGTCACCTAATGGGGACATATTGCGTTAAATATACATTAAAATAAAAGAAGATGCTGATACATAAATGAAAATAACTCCCAGATCCTGTTTCTACAATAAATAGGAGTGAAAAAGTCTGTGACCACAGCGTTTAGAGTAACCTGCAGGAGTTAATGGCGGAGTCTTCCAGATGTCAACCACGAAAGTTTGGAGGAAGATGACAGGCTGCAGGGATTATATCACTCCATCATAAGTCACTCAGCCCTTCATTTTACAGACGGCGCTGGTCGGAGAAAATTACCTTGTTGGCTGAGTCTCGGCTCAGAACTCTCAAGTGTTGTCAGAGATATACTTACACGGATTTTCTGGAGTTGGCCGGAACTGCTATTTGTCAAACCTCTCATGGATGAGAGCGCAGTCGCTGTCAAATAAGTTGTTCTGTGCCGAGTGAAAGAGACTTTGGCACACATCATCCTGCTGGAGAACTGTGTGTACACTTCTGTTGTTACTTTATCTCCCGTTGCTTGTTCGTCAGATGTTTCAGGGATGTAAATTGATCAATAGATTTTCTATTTGTTTTGTTATGAATATATTCTCACGGGTGATTTTTTCCCCCCTTTTCACCTAAAAGCAATATAATTTCATCTCAGCTCTGCGGCCTCCAACACCTGCACCTTAATCAACAGCTTGCAGACAATCCCAACAGCCGGGCGCCAGAAACTCTACCTGAAAATTTATGGCCCACGTGCCGGTCTGCCACTGCATTGCAGAGGAGAAAGAGAGTTGAGATCGTCTACAGTGATTCTCTCTGCTCCCTCCTGGAGCTGGCATTCAAGTTGGCTGAACTGTGTAGCTCCGGCTTCACCCAGTTGGGGTCCAAATGCAAATTTTGCGCTTGGATTGAGCCAAAATTTGCTCCCGTTCTCATTGGTTTTCCTCACCCCGGAGCAGATAAGAATTCTCCCAGCTCTAATGCGCGCAGGGTGTACGGAGATAGAAACGCATGGGTGCTCACATGACACACACTCAAAGGCACATACACACAGCACAGTGTGTTAATATGTCACTCAGCAGCAGGAAAGGATCCCTACGTATAGACTTAACAGAGTGAACACACTCACACAGATCTACAGGAGCAGCAGAGCAACCTCTTCCCACTTGAAATTGCCCACTTTCAATTAAAAGCATGTTAAGCTCTTGGAAAGCCTGCGATCAATTCACAATTACCGAGTGCATCTGGCTACTGTACACTTGAAAATGCAGATCAATAAAAACACACGGACACACTTAAACACACACACACATTCAGACAGGTGTGCTCCCACATCCCTCTGCTCCGGGCTGTGTGATTTACTGGTGTAACAGTGAACAGTGGATGCTGGTGTTGTGGGTTTCCACTGCAGCAGGCGGATCAAAGCGCTGATCAAAGACTCTCTGCTATATTGTATGCTCATTTTCTCCAGGATCTCCTCCTCAGCTACACTAACACTGAGTTAACAATGCTCCAACATGGCTCCCTCTCCTTTCTACAGTACGCTACCTCCTCTTTTTCTTTCCTATTGTAGTGCTTGGTATTCAGGGGGAAAGTCATACTAAATATAGCAAAAACACATTCTCTGCATGTCAGCTTGGGTATTGTATACCCACTGTTTTTGTATGGGTCCTCCTGTGTGCATTATGATACTGTATATTCCTGCCAGGCTGAAAAATCCTTGAGCTGAGTGAAAAACTCTGTGTGGTGTTAATCAGGGTATGATTTTTGCCATTTCAGATTTTAATAATCCGTCACTATTGGCTTAATAATTAGTTCAATTGTTTATGCATTACTTGGTGTTATTTGGTGCATCACAAATATAGTTTAATATTAAGTATGCTGATAAATAATGTTATGATTTGTGTTCTGTTGAACATCTTTCGCTTACAAATTTAGCTAAATGCATTCTGAGAAATATCTTATTTTTTCCTTTTTCTCTATGAATTTCTTGCTGCAGGTTTTTTTGTGTTTATTTGTTGTTGTTGTTTCGATCTGGCCCAATCTTTATGAAACTTGTTGAAAGGATGTAGCATGATTTTTAACAGATGGGAATCACAGGCTGGATGCACAAATAGTTTTTGTTTACATTAGGAGATAGGGCATTGGTGTTGCATTCATGTGCTGTCAGAATAATCTGAAAAAGTTGTTCCTAATTATAGTTATGGCTCACCTGATGCTTTTCCTTTGCTATCTGTTGTCTCAGTGTGTTGTTTTAACGCTATGAGCAATAAAATCCAACACATTTTCTTTGTAGCATCCATATTTTTTCCACATTAGGACTTAAAACGACCATCTGAGGAGCACGTGGATGCACCATCGGCCTGCACTCTGTGCACGCTGTAAACCCAGTGATGAATATTCTCATGCTGCCATTTTACTGCCAGTGCTTCAGGAACAGAAATGCTGTGTTATAATAAATCGTTGTCTGCATACATCATATTAGTGTTGGTTTAGCAGTTTTGGTCTTTGAGCTGTTTTTGCTGTCTATAAAGATATGAATTTAGTTTAATCAGTCACAGGTGTTACGAGCTACACACTCACATACCCTCAGAAGCAAGCAGGAGATTGAATCCGTCTCTTTAAATATTCACCTAATTAGCATAAAACTACATATTGTAAACACAATAGTGTTTATTTTGCACCTAAGCTGATTCATCACATTGCTTTTTGGTCAGCAGTGCATCCGTTTTGAGAGCTGTAACTCTAAAGCAGGAAAGCAGCTGCTGAGAGGGTGATACATCATTTAAAGAAACTGCAATTGTTTTTTTGTATTGTGGCCGGGCTGCACCAAAATGCCATTATCTTGATTAGAAATCAGGCCGTAACATGAGTCAACTTCACCTGGAAAACTTCAGCCTGTCTGCCTGTCAGCTAAAGAGAGAGGAAAGAGAAAGTAAGGGCCAGGAAACAGTAGCGGACTCTGAAAAAAACTATGTTAATATATCGTTAGCGCAAAGAGAAAGTGGGGAAGGAGAAGCGGGGCAGACATGATGGAAGATGAGAGAGCCGAGTTCATAATTCTTCGGCACAAATAATATTTGCCAGGAGTGACAGGCAGTCAGCAGTACACTGCATATCATTAAGTCCACAGAACATTCTCCAGCCCGACTCTAAATCACAAAGTGAATTGGTATTCAGCCGTGTCCCCTCCGAAACCCACTGTACCCTTCACACACACACACACACACACACACACTCATCTACATAATCAATAGTTTTTAATTCAGGACTTTGGTTTCTTGTAAACTTTCAGCAGCCAAAGAACTTTGTTCTTGTTCTTAATTTGTCCAGAGCACCCATAATACATCATGTTGACATTAATGCAAGCTTGAATAATTAATTGTCTAATAAACAGGTTTCATGAGGTGCCATGCCGCGGATGTTAACACATGAAACAGATTGTACTGAGGACATACATACCAGAAGTTAGCAGCTCCTCTCATGTTTCTGTGTTCCTGTTAAACATTTAGCAGGTGCACAGGAGAGAAAATTAGCTTTGATCTTTAGTTAGTCACAATTTTTAATTATCCTCGCTTTTAAACCAAACTGCCGACTCTAATTAAGTCTCTGTGCTTTTTTTCTGGACAGTTCGATTGAAATACAAGTTTTTCATTACCTCATATCCGCGCTGTTTGTACTATTTTCCGACACGTTATGTACAAATCAGTTCACTTAGTTATTCACAAAATAATCTGCAGATTAATCAACGATGTCAACAATCATCGCGACCTCAATGTTGAGCCTTATCAAACTGGTAGCGATGCAGAATTACAATGTGGGCACTGAATGGGTGATATTTAACTGAATGGCCGACCTTGTTGAATTAATAAAAATGTGTATTTTTTTTCCTTGACTCAAAGATTAAAGTATGAATGTTAATGAGTTTAACTTCATTAAATGAATTATGAATGACTTGAAAGGGAAAGGTGCCATAAACCCACACTGTGTGAATGTGTGCGTGTGTGTGTGTGTGTGTGTGAGCGAGAGAGTGTGTGCTGCTTTTTAGAATCACTCCCTCGTTCACGTGTTCACTGCTTCCTATGTAATAAACCCTCAGTAGTAGTTTTACCCTCAGACACTAATGAATTGTCGTTATAACTGTTATTCACACATCTTTATAGCAATGTTTAGAACGTGTTTCTGGAACTTTTGATCACATCGAGTGGTGGAAAAAGTATTCAGACCCCTGACTTCAGTAAAAGTACTAAATCATGATATAGTACTCATGATGAGTATCATGATTTTTGATGGATTTATGTAAGCAGCATTATACTGTTGTCAAGATAGGGCTAATTTTAACTGCTTACTATTTACTACTTACATAATACTTTATAAAAGAAATACATAATCATTTAAAATGAGCATATTTTTTAATGTAACTAAAGCTTGCAAACGTTTGCCCCTAAATTGTAGTGAAAGAGAAATACAATGTTGGAAATATTAAAGTAACATTCAAGTACCTTAAATTGTACTAAAGTACAGTAAATGTAAATGTACTTAGTTACATTCCACCACATGACATGGTCTTCATCAGCAGATAGCTGTTGTTAAATTAGATGTTGAGGTTAAGTTTTAAGTTCGTTAACTATAAAGCGTTAAACCCATGTCCGTGTGAGAGTGAGAGTGAGTGTGTGTGTGTCATGTGCGTGTCTTGAGAACCGCTCATCCGATCTGCTTCACTCTTGGCGGGTGTTTGGCTGGAGACCCGATAGTTTGCAGTGTCAAATGGTGGCGCTGTACCACAAACTTGACATTGTTCTGTCAGTCTTAGAAACAAAATTCAGGGCCAGAATTCTTGCCCACTTGCATTCAGATGGACTTTTTACTACTTTAAAGTGTGTCCAGATCATTTCTTTCACTTCTCCTCCTGTGCTTTACAAATAAAGCATTGTTGATTCAATGAATGGTAGGAATAAGCAGTATAAATATAAATGCTTGTTAACGTTACACATGACTAAAAGTCAAAAGGACACTTTGCTTCCTGTTTCTTCTCATGAGCTGATCGTACCTCGCTGCCACCTGGATGACCCGCGTGTATCTCCAGTCACGGCTGCTATATGAGCACAGGTTTTCATGTCTCATTAACACAGATGTGAGTTAATGGGGAGGGACGTCAGGCATGACAAACCCCCCTTGTCCTTGGATATATATATCTATATTTGCCCGCTCATTTAATTAAATGGTCCGAGCTCGCCGCCATAACTGGGCTGTTCATTAGACCTGTATCACAGACACGGGGCGCCTGATCCTAATCACAGCTGAAGGAAATGATTTCCAGGCAGTGGCTTCTTCGGGTTATTGAGGTATGAATGTATGCTGTGTGTGTTTGTTTTGCTCTGTTTCAGGTGTGTGTGTGTGTATGTGTAAGTGAGCCAGAAGCTGCAGAGTATCTCTTCTGTTGCTTGGAGGATGTTTAGATTCTTTAATTTGATTGGGGGCCACAGTCTCTCAGCAGCTGTGACCTTGCATGTGCAGAATATAAAATCTCCTTTTGATCATCCTGGTATATAGCCATCAGTATCTAGAGTACGCAGATGCCAACCGCTGCCCTTCAACCCTCGCGTGGCCCCTCCCATTCTCACATGACACTGTGTATGAGATGGTTTGTTCGTCTTGTTAATATGCTGCGTCTAATGATGCATATGAAAAGCAATCAGTGAGGCAGCAGAGGATCTGCTTGAGGAGCAGCGTTAATAACTTAGGGAAGCAGGAGATTGCAGTGCCCCCGCTGGCTCCGCACACACACGTACAGTACACTTACACACAGGAAATACACAATATGCTGCATTCAGCAGTCAGTTTTGCTTTACACTTTATTTTCCATGTATGACTTAGTGGTTTAGTCGAGATTAGAAAGCCTGCACACATTTTCTGTGTATTTTATGTCCGTCTCAGATGCACCACTGGGGCTTTCTTGCTAGAAATGATATTCTCTATGTTTTGCACTTATCTTTCAGCATATACTGCACATGGCACCTGCTCTGTGTACATCTAGGATCAGCGAGAGCAGTGCATGCTGTAACCTGGCTGCGTGTAGTTTATGGAAGAGCAGCCTAAATAATTTACTTCCCACCCATTCGAGCTGAACGCACTTTCACACCTTCCCGGCAGCAACAGCTCCATCCCTGCATCTCAGCCTCCGCTCACGCCTAATGACAACTGATGGGTGATAGTGTAAACACGGATAAATGTGTTACTTAATCCCTCCTCCTCGTTGTGTATTATTTTAAATATAATTGACACGGCTGCACCGTGCACTGATGATGAAAGGTTTATGATATAAATGCAAAACATTACATAATTTATCGCAGCCTCTGCTTATGGTGCATTGCTCAGTCAGCGCAAATCCTACAGAGGAAAAACCCATGTACATAATTTATGTGAACAGTTGAGTACGGGCCTCGGATAGCAAAGCTGCTTTGCTGGTTAACACACTGATTAACAGCCTATATTATCCAGTCTCTCTTATTCTTTTTTATCAGTCTTTGAATATAGAAAGCTGACTTGATGACTTCATTCTGTAATAGGCAGAATATAGTGGAATTCATTAGAGCCTGACTGACATGGGGTTTAAATATTGATTTAAGAGAGGATAAGTTCATCCATTATGGTGGCTTATATGGTGAATTTTTGAGCTGAGATGGAAAAAGACCTTTTCTATGGGGATTGTGCAGCAATTTTACACCCGTATGACAATATTTAAAGGTACTGGAAAAATGAATTAATGATAAATAAAAATAAAATAAACATTAACATCAATACTGTATGTTCAGTGTTAGCCATTGTTTTACTATTTAAATAAATAGAGAATAAATAAAAAAAATAGCTAAATAGACATTGTATGTTCAGTAATCAGCCAGTTGCTGGCAATTTAAATAAAGAATGAATAAAAATACAATTTGCTAAATAGTACTGTATGTTAAATATTAGTCCATTTTTAACTATTTAAATAAATAAAGAATAAATTAAATAAACAGCATAATGAACATTGTTTGTTCAGTATCAGTCAGTTGCTGACAGCTAAAATAAATAATAATAAATAATAAAAACAAATGTAAGAAATTAAAAAATTGCTTAATCGTTCTGTATATTCAGTCTTAGTCAATTGCTGACTCCTAAAATAAATGATAAATAAAAACGTATAGCAGAATCAACATCAGTGTTTGTTCCCTTGCTGACACTAAATGACTGCGTAGATTTCTACACTATGTGTTCTGTATAAAAGGTTCTCATATCAGTAAACATGTACACTGATCCCCGTAGATATTGATATGACTGTGATGGCTGAGCGATACATTTATTTGGGCTCTAAAATGTCTAAAATGTCGGAACATCAGCTGTTACTGTGGATTTAACTTTTAACTATTTTCTTCCTTTGGTCAAGTATTTGAGTCTATAATCCTAATAGTTCATTAGTGTGAACAATTCTCTGAGGCGTTCAGATTAGTGAGCCGTGCTGCTCTTCGGTGCTCCTTCGTTGCTGTAGCTCTAAACTGTCATTTTTGGACCGAAGCCCGAACAGCTCTTCAGTCCGACTGTGGAGGATTTTCATCGATGCTGTTTTTCTCTCAGGCTAGTTTGTGTGTGTCGAACATGAGGGACCCTCAATTTGGCACTATTTCTGCCAATTTATTACCATCGTCCTCATCCTCGCAGTGCCTGCCCTGCTCTAATTAACAAAGATACAATGCTTTTTTCATCCAAGGATGCAGGAGACGTGCATGCCGTGCTCTCCTCAGCTGTGCTCTGACTGATGTGGGCAAACAAGGCATGACAGGTCCTCCCAAATTGAAATGTCAGCCATCACGTTAATTCCACAGAATCAGTGTAAGAGAGAAAGGGGAGAGAAAGGGGAGAGAAAGGGGAGAAATGGGGGAGTGCGCTAACCAAACCCATGACCCCTTCTGCCCTCCCCCTTCTTGTTTTAATACCCCCCTTTTAATTTTTCATCTACCACAGCTTCCAATTATTCTGCATCGCCATCCTCCGCCGTTTTCACGTTCTACCTCTCGACCAGACGCTCACCACCCTCTCGCTCTCTCTCCCCCTCCCCCTCCCGTCCTCTCTCCCTCCCTCTCTCTCTCCCCCTCTCTCGGTTTCAGTGAGATGAAGCAGGAGCTGGCGGAGGAAGGCAGCAGATGCTCCATCCTCTCCAAGCAGCACCGCTTCAACGAGCACTGCTGCATCCGCTGCTGCGCGCCCTTCACCTTCCTGCTCAACCCCAAGCGCCTGTGTCTGGACTGCCAGTACAACGTCTGCAAGACCTGCTGCACCTACAGCAAGAGGGACAAAGCCTGGCTCTGCTCTGCATGCCAGAAGGGCAGGTTAGTGTTTTCACACACACTCGCATACACGCTGGCGGCGAGGGAGGACGGGAGAGATTAGAGGAATGACAGAGGAATGAATGGGGATGAAAGAAGCTGTGAATTGGCAAAGTGGAGGGCGCTGAAGTAGGGAGGTAATTGGGATGGATACAAAAAAAATGTGGCATTTATGGAGGGAAAAATAGGGGTTTGAGAGAGGAAGAGTGTTGAGGGAATATGGGCACTGAAGGAGACAGATGTGAGGGGAAAAGTGAATGAATTAGAGGGAACGCAGGACTTTGATGGAGTCAGCGCTGTAGGGATGGGTGGTTTGAGGATTTTATTTGTGTTTCAGATACCCAACTCTTGTAATAGTAATTATAGTAGGCTAAATAATAGTCATTTCGAACAGAAAATAAGTCTTTTGAGCATAATTTCCCTGCCTTTTTAACAGTCCTGGTAGTTGTACAGCAAGGGAGGGAGAAGATGGGGCCATTAAGGAGTCTGTCATGAAAACGGGGGTGAAAGAGGGGAGGTAATTGAGAGAAATGTGTGTGTAGTCTAAGTACAGTAATGTGGGGTGAAGTGACAATATGCACACTGCTGGAAAAGGACCGACACGGAAAGATGTAGCCACGGCACAATGAATAATCATGCATGTATCAGTTTTTGTGAAGGATTTTTTAACACACAACTCCAATTTCTAGCGGGAAATCTTTGTTTTCTTCATCTTTTTTTCATTCTGCTTGTTTTCAGTCTCCAAATCACACCCCTGCTCACAAACCAGATATCAAACAGCACACATTTATGATTTATTGAACAAGAGAAAACAATCTGAGGGAGCGGAAGAGGCAGGGGATTGCACTACAGCTGTATGAATTTCCATGTTTGTGTGTGTGTGTCAGTTAAGGCTGTTTACGCATGCATGTCTTCTAGTGCCCCGACTCACCACTGAATGAATATTTAGCTCTGTGTCTGTTTGGGCAGCAGGGTGGGGTATTGGAAATACTATAACGTACGAGTGTGTGAGCTGGATTCACTGCAAAATCAATCGTGAGGTTGGAATAATAGATGAATATGCGTGAGATGTATAAATATGGCTGTAATATGTCTTATTAAGGGTCTAATGTGGCATCACTGCTGCTTTTAGTAAGTTTGTCTTACCTAGGCTGCTTTTGGTGCTAAAATATACATAAAATGATGCTCCACAGGTCTTCAGGTGTGATTTAGTACCTTTGTGTGTGCAAAATCATAAAAACAGACAGCTTAAGGACAGACATGCAGGTGTGTCGACGGTGCATGTTCTCCTGTTTGTGTATGTTCGGGTGGAGGTGGACAGGATTGCAGAGCCCCTTATTTTTTTTCCCTCAACCCCCCCCAGCTCTGTCTGTTTTTGTCTTTCATTGATTTTAGCTGCACGGTGTATTGAGTTAGACCCGCTGCCCTTAGTCCGGGTGTATGTGGAAGGAGGGAGGAGAGGTGGGAGCAGGAGAGACAGCGGAGAGGAGGAGGGAAAGGGATGATGGCAGTCAGAAGAGGTGGCAAGCTTTGCATCGATCATCTCTCCGTCCTCCGTTCCTTTTCCCTCACTGCTGTCTGCGTGCGTCTCTGCCTCGGGCTCACTAATGTTCTCATTAGGGGTTTAGACTGAGTCACAGATGGGCCTGATGTCACAACATTGCTGTCTACCAGCTACATATAAATACAGCACTTTTCATTAGCGCATTAAAAGGGCTTAAATCTGGTTTTAGCATGAATTACTCTCTCTCCGGGTGGAGTCGTGTCAGTTGGAACAGTGATTTACAGCTTGCATGAGTGTTGAGCTTGAGGCTAGAGGAGCCCTGAACATTATTTTGGAAATGGCTATTAGTCTACTGTTGGAGTGGATGATTGCAAAGAAAAAGGAATTGATTTGATGCTAAATAGACTGTAACTGTTTGGAAATAACTGCGGGGCCAAGGGATGCTTTCTAAAAGAAGAGGACCTGTTTAACCCTTTGAGCTCCGAGCAGTTTCAGGAGGGTTTTTTTTTTTCTCCTGTCACATTTGCCCTCACTGTGGATTCATTTTTCACAGCAATATATAAGCACTGCACCTCTATGGAAACAGCACAGTCATGGCTGGAGTCAGGGAGAACTGAAGAGTGTCTTTTGTGCAGTCAAACGCCATACGTTATATAAAAAAATGCAAGTTGCATTTCTTTGATTGTTTATTTTACATACATTTGGAAAAAATAGAATTGAAGTTTTTTTTTGTCACATGACCTGTTGGTCTCATCTGAGTCATTCATGGCTTCGCATTTGCACTGAGGAGGGCAGAATTTTATGTTTTTCACAGAATCTGGTTTGTGCAAACAGTTTATTTTTGGTGGAATTTTTGATAAAATATGACTATTTTAAGGTCAGGTTTTGGCTATTTTTCCCTGGCTGAAGTGTGAGTCACACATGATTCATTCTAAGATTGACAATCCAGTGATAGTTTTCAGCTATGATCAATCATCTCATTTGGGCAATTAAACAAGAAAGAAAATACCTGCCAATTAAGTCATTTGCAATGTTAAAGAAAGAATACATAACATAAAATACATTTTCAGTCCGAGGCAAGTTTAAAAAAAACCAACCTAAATCTATTCATTCATGATTAATCCTCTTATCAGGATCTTCTCCTCCTGATGTCAGTGTTTTTGGCTCTTTTTGAGCCATTTCTGAGGGAATTCTACTAAATGCAAAATCAATTCGTGAAAGGGAACAGACCGCCAAATGCTCTCACTCACATGCACCGGCTGTCCATCAACATTCACAGTGGCGCGGCCGCGCTGCTCACAGGCGTGATCCGTCCAGGGAAAGCAGATTTGTAATCATCGCACACATGGACACACTCAGAGGCTAAAGTCACCCACTCACACATGGGTGCACGTAAGAATGTCATGAATGCATGTACACGGAGGCAGACGCATGGCCGCAGGCAAACAGACGTGTGAGCACTTACATCAATTACATGTCGGTTAATTACATTTATGAGCAGAAGCGGCTGAGATGGACGACGCCTCCGATTGGTCGAGTGTTTTAGTTTTTGTCAATCGATATGAGATGTTTGCGTGTCGATGACAGATGGTGTGTAAAAAGAAAAGACTCGGTGAATCAGCAGCTTTGTCATAACACCTTTCTGGTCTTGTAAATCACACACACACACTCGCATACACACGCCCCAAACGCAGCTTTCCCTCCTGAGCGAGTGGGACAAGCATGACGATTTGCAGTCTGGTAGAATTAACAGCATCCTCAGCCCATGGTCCACACAAACACTGCACACGCTGCAGGTAGCCACACAGACACAGACACACACACACCACGCACTGATGGTTCAATGAGAAAAGTCAAAACATTTTTAGTGGAAACTGAGAAGTCATTTTTTCTTGTTTTGGCTCCACTCCCGAAGCAGTGGGGAGAATGTTAAAGGGGAGCGCAGGAGATGAAGAGAGATGAAGGTCAAGAGTGAGGGGAGGCGGGGGAGGGCAGGGGGATGGAAACAATTAGGAGGAGGGAATGACAGAGGAGGAAAGTACTTGTCCCAATTATCCGAGAGGGGAAATGCCATTTAATTCTCCTCGTGTTTTGACTCTTGCATCGAATTGTTCCTCCTACCGTTTTATTTCCCTGCCTCTCCCCGTCTTTTCCTTTCTCCACACTTATATATTTTTCGGTCCCTTTTATACTCTGTCACGTCCTCCGTCTCACTACCTGATGAAGTCTCCATTTTCCACATTTACATTTGAGCTACTGCACCTCTCCGTGCTTAATCTGCAGAAATGGATGGCTGTGTGCCTGTCTATACAGTCCTCTGGGCCTTTAATGATGCACCTATATATGCAGTGTGTGTGTGTGTGTGTGTGTGTGTGCACGGAAATAGCAATACATTTAAGTGACAAACTGTTCTTACCACTTTATGGCTTTCATAATCTCATCCTAAAGCATGACTGCAAGGAGATTATAGCATCTGCTGCAGACCTATAATGTCCAGTAAATACACACACACACACACACACACACACATAAACAAGGGACTTACATACATGCATATTGCACAAGTGCCCCTTTCTGTGCCTTTTAATTCAATTGGAATAGTTTTTTTTTTTGCATTAAATTCCTTTTTGGCGATTGTAGACATAGTGACTTAATTCTCCGTGCGTGGCAGCACGTCATTGTGCTGTGCATCACAACAGCAAACAGTCTGCGAATGCATGCACACATAAGCTCTCTATCCACATAAACACAGACACACACGGCTGCAGTTAGAGTGCGACATTAACCGTCTGTCGTATTTTAACTGTGAGTGTGAGCGAGCTCTGGCGCTGTCACGGCGGTGTAACCACGTCGCTGACAGGCAGACACACACACACACACACACAGTCCACATTTAATGATTTGGTTGATTCTTGGTGATGAGGCGGTCTGCTTGTAAAGGCCAAGCAGGAGCTCATTGGCTGAGGGGCCTCAGGACACGAGCTAAGGAGCAAGTCATACTGTAACCTCACAAATACACACATTTACACATATCACACACATGTCACATCCATTTATTGTTACAGAGCAGCTCTTGTATCTTTCTCAGAAACTGTGTGTACTTGCTGTTTGTTTTCACCCATAAGGAGAAGGGAGTGGAAGGTTTTTACCATATAAATAGGATTCATGTCAGAAGACGAACTGTAGAACACAAAGACAAAGCTGTAAATCCTCCTTTTTTATGGTCGAAAACCTCTTTTCAATACAACAGATTCTACATCAGCAGCTGTGGAATGTTTATCTTTTACAGCATTACATCTCAACTCATTTGTAGTTTTCCATAAATAACTAACATTTGACATATTGAGGCAATTTCTGCCCCTTTTTCATCTCCATTTAGCAGAATAATATTGTAATTGTATACTAATATTGTCAATGCCAAAATTACATCTATCATAGCCAGAAACGTCATAAACAAAATGTATCATCAGATTTTCACTTTTCTGATGGATGTTGTCTCGTGTGACGGCTGCATCTGTCAAAAAAAGCAACACATCTAAGCCTAGAATAGTAACTTTTCATCAGAATCACTTAATTTTTGTATTTCCGGCTAAAATAAACAGTTTACAATAACCAAATCCTTAAAACAATCATTACATTCTGCACTCCTCGCTGCAACTGAGAAGCCATGAATGACAAAACAACAGTCATGTGACAAAAAAAGACATTGTGACTGAACTGAAACTGTTTACACAGAGCCAAGAGAAGAGGACAAGAGAGGTTGTAAGTAGATGTTGTAAAAATGTGAGTAATGCAATACGAATAGCATGTGGAGCCCCCATGTTGTATAGCTTTCGCTTTTTTTTCAGATTTTTGAAAGGAAATTTTCAAAGACAGCTGCACAAAAGGTTTCCATAGAGGTGCAGGACTGGCATATTACAGTGAAAAAAGAGGCTGCAATGAGTAAAATGTGAAAAGAGCAAAAGACAGACAGCTTGAGGTTCAAACGGTTCGGGAAAGTAGATTACATAACTCCTTAATAGTTTTTTAAACCAGAATCTTTTGTATTGTTTTAGTTAAAACACATAAATTAACCGAGTGACTATATATTCTCTATGACCCTTCACCTGCCCCTATATTACTATACATGTATATATAATGCACATGAATACTTATTTTAACATCTCAAAATAATCCCACAACAATAGCAGTGGATGTGTGTATATAAAGACACCGGCACTATAAACTCTGTGAACTCTCTTGTTGCTGTCAGACAAGCACCTGCGGCTCGGAGAGGCAGAGAGTCACAGTGTGATCTTTTTCTGTCCTGCTTGCGGGGGTATTTTTATCAGTGCGGGTGAGCAAGACTAGTTTTAGACAGGGAGGGTCTGCCCTAAAGCACCGGGCTGCAGATGAAATATGCGCGCACCGCCACCAATGTCTCAGCTTTAATAAGGCATTTACATGTCTGTGTGTGTCTGTGTCTCGCTGCTCGTTAGCTCGGTGTTGTTGTCTGTTGTTTAGCAGACGGATGGACAATGGATTGCAGGACTTATTACTGCGTTGTTTTTCCAATAAAGAGCCAAAACAGCAAGCTGCAAGCCCCACGAGATGAAGAATGGAAGTCTCGCCGCTCATTCGTCACACTGTGGCGCTATCAATTTGCAGCGTGGAGCTTTTAAATCACACACTGCAACGTAAATGGCAATGAAAGTTTATGTGTGTAGCTATATTTTATTTCTGCAGTCACAGCTACCCACATGCAAACGTGCTCGGAAACTGTTTCACTCCAATCAGGGCAGAAAATGGACTAAATCAGGCGTCTGAATATTCCCACACTTGATACCCAGGAAGCTTTTTCATCAATTGAAACAGTTTGAAGAACGCAGCGCGCAGCTGAACCAACTTGCTCATCTCTAAGTGCTGCAGGCACAGGAAGGAGAGCCACCACTAATCACTCCTTCCATCTCCTCCTCTTCTCTCCCTGCTCCGCCGCCTTGTCGCGTGTCCAACCCAGCTGACACAGGAGCCACCAGTCGATCGTAACTCTTGATGGTGATTTGCACTTTATACACAGTCGGGCTCGACGGCAAACACACACATGGGAAAATCTAGCAAGTTGCACACACACACACTGATGATTTAGGTTCAAACACCTCCTGGTGGTCCCGACTTAGATCTATTTAAGTACCTTGGCTCTCATTAATTGAAACATAGCCCGAATCAGAAACAGCACTTGCTTTTTGCTAATGCAATTTGTGTAAGAGTTTCCTTTAAAACTAATTACTGCTGAGTTTTTCAGCCTTGAAGCAATCACAGTGTATGTGTGTGTGTGTAGTACCTTTCCGTGTGTTCGTGTATGTGTCTAAACTGTGATGTGCATGTGTGTGTGTGTGGATCCCTGCTTTGTAACAGCTCCCCATTGTGTGACCCCTTGTGTTCTGTGAAAGCTTTTTTCTCTGTAGGGGGTGAGCTTTTGTAGCAGGTGATAAATCACTGCTATCCAGGTAAACATGTGAGTACACACACATGCACTGAGATACACACACACACACATATTAAGAACCTTGAGTGTTCCCTTTTGTGGGTGTGTTAATTACCGTCAGTCGTGTGAATACCGTTGCGTGTTATTTTGCATATATTGCTCTGAGTCATTAAAGTCTCTCTGACTTCTCTGGTCTGCCTCCAGCTCCCAGGCCTCCACTCTGTGTGTGTGAGTGTGTTAGTGTGTGTGTGGGTGGGTTAGACTGAATCAGTTCCACCTCTGATCTGAGCACCACTCCAGGTCCAGTCATTGAGCCGGTTACAGGAACATGGTCTGCAGTTCCTGTGACGTGTAGCTGCAGGTCTGTTTGTGTATTTCCTGCCGTTGGTTGGTGGTAACTCCACGTGAACGGGCTGATTTGTGGCTCACGGCTGCAGGTGATTGGAAATCTCATGATTCTCAAATCGGTTTACACAGTAAGTTGGCTAGTGGATCAGAACAGAAGCTAAAGCAGCTTGTTGTTTTTATTGTGGGTTAGTGGGATTGGAGACAGAAACTGTTTGCCACAGAGTGGAGCAAGACAAAGGTGACGCCCACTAACACTTCCACACTACAGCTTTAAGTGGCCTAACACCCAGTTATGCTGCTTTACAGCTGTGTGTCCGTCCTTTGTGTGCTGCATTCAGGGTCAAACTCTCATGTTGCTTTGAACCGGAGTCCTTCCTAGTAATGGTGACATGAGTAAACTATTGCGGATACAATTGCTGGCATCTTGTGTTGGTGTCATTTGGAGCCAAAGTCTGTGCAACAGTGAGAGGTCGAAGCTGCATTATCAAGTTTCTGCCCAATGTCAATCATGATGATAAACCCTTATTGCATGGCCTTAAATAACAAGTCTTAAAACTAACCATGTAAAATGTATTTGATGCATACTTTTGATTATACTTTTCTTACATGCCCCAGTTAGTTAACAGTTAACTGGCCCTCATAACTTGCTGCTTTGGTATTTTCCAATATATTTATCTCTTTTCGTAAACCTAGTTCAGCTGGGCTGATGTTGGTTCGCAGTTGGTCCAACTTGTTGTCCACAGACTAAAAAGCCACGTCATTTCGTCACGGTATATATCCGTATTCGTCGCAAGCATAATAAGCAGCAGACTACATTGTCTCTTTACAAATGTTGCTCCTGGCTTTGCGGACCTACATTAACATCCAAACACAACCAGTTCAATTTGTGCTGCTGATCTTGAAAGCTATGGAAGGCTGTTGTGTTCTTCTAGAACAATTTACTGTTAACACACAACAATTGTGTGTTTTGTGGCCGGAGCCTTACTATTGTCAGGAAGTAACAGCTGTTTAGAGGTGAAAATGGTAAAACTGTCAATATAATGAACGATGTTAATGTTAGCCTTTGTTGTAAGCTAACGCTAATCTACTAATGCTAGCACATATCGATCACTTTACAGATTTACAAATAAAATGAATGATACATATTGTAGTTGGTCTTGTGGGTCTCAATAATCCCGCTCCCCGCCCCTGACGTAAGCAGTTCGTGGTTTGAGATCAGCAAAGAGTTAATTCCACTGTGGAAACAGTTTTCTGGCTGTAAGTCGGTTCTTTGTCTGTCAAAACATGAAGAAATGGTTTGAGATTTGGCATCGGCTCCGAACTGGCCCTCGAGCGGCCTTGGTGGTAAAGGGGTACAAGAGTCCTGACGCTTGAATATACAAAAATGTTTTGTCCCGTTTTATAAAATGGAAAAACATGGACAATAACAGAATTGTATGGTTTATATAATTCAAATTTCAGCTCCACTGTAATACGGTAAAATAAGAAATCTATTATCCCAGAAGGTTCAAACAGACTTAAGGGATTTATTTGTAGCTTCTGTTCGACCACCACTGGTGTATCGCTGCTGGTAAAGTCAGTTATTTTTCAATCCTGGCTTCAGAGGTCATGACTTTTAATCCATCTACAAACATTTACAAAGGAAGAGCCCTGTAGCTCAGTAACCACTGCACACTGTTAACTCAAATAGAAAATTTAATGCCTGTATTGGATCTCTATTCCCTCTGAATCCTCCCCTCCTGCTCCTGCAGATGTGATCTATCAAAAACATCTCCAGTGTGGGAGGCGGCCCGACCCCCCGCAGCGTCTCATATCCTGGTAGGCTGGCAGGAGAGGATGTGAGCCGCATGATTGGCAGATCTCTGCTTTGTGATTAAGAATTTAGTCTTTCACAAAACTTTGAGATCACTATTGCTTTTTGTCCCCTTTTTTTCTCTGCATCTTTCGAAGAATTTGGCCTGAAATGATAGAAACCTCTGTAAGATGCTGAATGAATAGTAATCTTTCTTCCCCTCCTCTAACTTCAGCCTTCACTTATTTTCTCACTATCTCGCGCCGTCATCCATCCCTCAGGGGGATCACGCTGTCTGATCTCCTGCCACTGTGAACTCTCCGTAGCATAAAAGGGATAAAATATTGGCACCGCAGGATTTTCATACTCATTGCACATTCCTCGCCTGTCAAACCGAGAGCCCAGGTTGATGAAAGTGAAGTATTAGTTTTAGTCCTGCTCGTAATGATAATACAATAGTTATACTTTTCAAGCAATAATCAAAAGGAGATAGATGAAAGTATTAAAAACCAGCTATTGTGTCAAAGTGTGTGATGTTTTACAGTCAACAGTTAGAGGTCAGTGATTCAGCTGATGTGTGACAGTTCATGTTAAATATGGAGGTTTCCAGATTTTGCTTATGTGTCATGAGGTGGATTATATCTCCAAACCGCATTGCTACAAATATTCATATTCATAGTACATTGTGATGAAGTCATGAAACACAAGTGCGTGTGGAGCCTATTTTATTGGCCATTACTCATAACACACCAGGAGGTCAGCAGTGATGATGGGACCTGAGGGAGTCACAGCGCTCAGATTCAATCATGTGGACGACCAGGTTCGTTTTCTGGAGGCTGGAGAGCACTACCAGAATAATTACAGATTAAAAAAAGTTAATTGTAAGCAATTTTGGCTGCATATCTTTAAAATAAAGAGTTGTCTTTAAATAAAATATAGACGTAAGGACTTAAGGAAGTGCATATGCTGAACTGTTGCATGCTGGGTACAGTTCGCTTTGTGGCATCAGGGATGTAATGTTTAAAATAAACACCTGCACCTGGAAAAAGATGATCCCAAACACCGAGCTGTAGCGTATACTCTCACACACTGATCAAAATGGGGTCACAAGGGGGTCGCGGACACTTTGATATATTAAAACACATAATTTAAAAACATTGATTGTGACACTAACTCTAATTGTAACGAATAAACAGGCCTAACAAAGGAGAAAATGTGTTTATTGTTAATATTACTGTTGAATACAAAGACAGAAATTAAAAGGAATGTTTATAAGAGGAGAAAAAATGACTATTAATTATTAATAAAAAATAAGGAATATATATTCAGAAGCTTTTGATATTTGCTGTCATAATGTACATGTAATTTTTTTAAAAAGTACCTGCCAGAGGCTATATGGAAGTCCTTGGCATGTCAGGTGGGTTACACAGGACGTGCACTGTGGGGTGTGAAGTTGTTTGAGTGTTTCCTGAGAAAGCTTCAAGCATCAACACCACAACAGATGCTGGTTTATAATTTAAACCATACATTTAAAAACTTAATGTATTAATGGACAATATGTTTTCTAACCTAACATTTAACATATTTTCTATATAATTAACAGTTAATTTAATAAAGAAATAGTCTTTGAAGCACATGCAGATGGATATAAAACACATCTGGTACACATGGACTGTGTGGACTGAGAAACAGAGCCTGTGTCAATGAATAACAATAAGCAGAATATGCTAATGTCTATATCCCTTTTTCCCCGTACTGTTGGAGTTCTGAGGGACTTCAGATGGTGTGTATGTACACACCCTTATTGCTCTCTCTCTCTCTGCTGCATATCAATGGTTGTGCATCGCTCCAGGCCTCTGTCTCATTGCACCTCCTCTCCCATTTTTCAGCGCTTTAAATGAGGCTTAGCCGGTGCTTCGCTGCAGAGCTGACTGCACTCTGCTCACCTTGTTTAGTCATGATTTCCCACCTGAACGAGGAGTGCTGTTTGATCTCATTTGTTTAAAATCATCTGATGTTATTAAATCTGTAGCTCCTGGGCTGCTGGGACCAGCAGGTTAGTGCTGGCCGGCTCCCTGTATGCTTGTCTGCCTGCCCCCCCGGAAACATGAGTTTTCCTTCCTTTGTCCTGCTTTATTTCATAAATAATCATGCTTCCTGGAATTATTGTGCTAATTTAGCTAAGAGGGTCTTTTTTATTCAGTTAATTAGATGCGAGGTTCTCAATTTGTTTTCAGCCAAGAGAGAGAATAGACCAGGGACCTCATGTGTGTTCCTCGAAATGCAGAACATGTAAACTCACATATAAAGAGAAAGTGTTTTAATCTTGTTATACATTATTTATGGAAAAAGATTATGTAAATAGTGTTTGTAAATATTTAATTGATAAAAGTGTAATCAGAAATAAAAAGCAAGCTATAAAGATATTTACAATTCTATATCATGAATTAATAAATGTCATCAGAAAACTTTTCAGGGACCCCCGGCAGTGTGATTTGACAATCACTCACTCTGTACATTCCTTCATTCTTCATAGAACCATCTGTTTGTTGGATGAAAATAGCGAAATAATACATAAACTCCAACATTACCATAATAGCTGACACTCCAGCGTTGATTGGCTTGTCATGATACAGTATGTAGAGTCAAACAGAGGAAGTGGTGCATTTCACACCATCATGTCGACGCGTTCAAATCAAGCCCGTAATCACTTTGACAGTAACAAATAAACAGACAGGCTTCCCTGATTCTTCTGCCATCTTTGTTGTGGATCTGTTTCCTGTCTGGACTTAGTTTAGAAAAATTGCATGTAGTTAAAAAAATAACGCATAACAAATATGGACAGCTCAGTTTTATTAAGCTGAAGGCAGTGAAATACCGCAGGACATCTTGCAGCAGGTAGCAAATATGTTGCAACACAGAGTAGCCTGGAGCAACCAAAACAACTGGAAAACAACAGGAATCTCTCTCTCTCTCTCTCTCTCTCTCTCTCTCTCTTTTGGGCTATTTGTTCGGAGCAGCAGCGGAGGAACTCGGTGATGCTGTCTGATTCAAACGGGATCAAAGCATCCGTTCATGTCAGGGCTGCCAATGGGAGAGATATCAAAGCGGGAAACACACATATCCAGTAAACACAAACAAACATACACACACACAGTGAGGCTCTGTGCGTACACCCTGCATGACAGCTCACGAGAGCGCAGATGCAGTAACAGACACACAAATGCACCACTGCAGGTCTTGTGGTCATTTTGTTCGTGTAAACTCTCCGGTCTTTATCTTCTTTGAGGAGGGAATAATCGTGTGGTGTGATGATCCATGTGGGCTGCATGCTCACATATCTAACTAACTATTGATTTGTGTGTGAGTGTAAGTGCCATTTGTGTCAAGTGCACTTGCTCTCACCTGCAGAGGTGAGCTGTGGAGGCCCTGCAGCCTCTGTGGTAGATTCATGCATTTTGAATGAAGGCCTCTCTATATATCTTCCACCCCCCCATCTCTCTCTCTCTCTCTCTTACTCTCACTCTTTGACTCTCATGCTGGATCTCTGCTCTCCTCACTCTTCTGCACTCGTCTTCAGCTTGGATCATTTTTCACGCCACCAAACAGCCGCAGGACGCGCATCTCCGCACTCTGCTTCTGTTTACTTCAACACTTTATGAAACGTACACATCTTGGGCAAATTGGTTTCGGCAAACACTTTTCCCAGCCAGAGCGAGTGTTTGATATCCTCCGAACCTGCCTTCCCTCCTCATTCTCAGTCTGCTGTCGATGCACTGATGGTAAATATCAGATTGCCTGCCTACCTGCAGAGGACACGCACTGACGTAATGGCTTCCACCTGGTGTTACTGCCTCATATACCTGCAAGCGGGTAAACACTCATATCTCTGCCGTGTTCAAACACACGTGTCTTCACTCAGACACGCGAGGATGTAACACAACATATAGGATGAAATAACAGCTGCAAAAAGCATATTTAAACATCAATAGAGGCAGCAATACGAGAGCACAAAGTCCAAATGAAATAAGCACAAAGACAGACAAAAACACAAGGGGACAAACAAGAAAGGGAACGAGGAAATGAGTGTCAGTGTAGGCTAAACACGTATTTTGGTAAGCTCGTCATGCACGCTAATCCCTTTCCTCACCACCTCCACATGCCACAACACACACTTAATCCCTTCATAGTTCTACAGTGTAATGATATGGAGGCTTCTGGGCAGCAGTCCTATTTCTAAGTCAAGTGCAGTTCATTAGTTTCCCTCACCACTGTCCGTATTTACGTCCTCTATGTTGCTGTGGGCGACACAGAGAACACAGGCTTCTTCTAAGATTCATTTAACAGCAGCCAGCATTTACATTCCTCCCTGCGGTTCAGTGTGCCTTTCCTCACAATTAGCTTTCCAGCATTTCCATTTCCATTGTATACATTTACGTGAGTGCAGCACTCAGAGTCGCAGCACAAGCCGAGCCGTGCTACATAAATAAACATGAACAAAGCAGAAAACTTCATTTTACACTCAGTAGTTTGATCATTCTGTTTTGTAATTTGTTTAAAGGTGCCCTGCGGAGATTCTTTGTAAACAGACAAAAGTTATATTTACATTCAGTGTTACTCACTGAAATACAGTGTGTACCCTTAAGGTATAACAACATCTGTCGAGTACATTTCCTTCCTCATAAAATATCTTTAAAGACATTTTTTTCATCAGTGTACTAAATCCAATATGGTTCACATCAATTATTAACAAACAGTAAAGCCGAAGGGGAAGCGCCTTAAACCTGCATTCTTTCTAATAGTCAGCAGGGGGCGACTCCACTGGTTGCAAAACAAGTCAGATTGTATGGAAACCAATGAGAAAAGGACCCACTTGATTTATTGCCTCAGTAAACATTTTTCCAATGAGTTTATGGTCTTTCAAGTCTAAGGGTGTGGCTATCTTATGATTGACAGGTCAGTACCACCTCCCACTTTTTCATCTATAAGAACTTTGACACTTTGCAATCTAAGGCGTCAACTGTTCATTTTAATTATGGATGCACCCTGCAAACCAAGGTAGCTAGCTAGCAATAGCATTAGCTGATGACTTAGCATTCTTCTTGATGACTTCTGGCTCCACAAAAACCAAGATGGCTGGCCAAGACTTTAAAACAGTAGTCTGCAAACCAGTGGCCAAGTCTACCTATTTTATACAGTCTGTGATATTTACCAGCTTGCATTCTTCTTCTTCTTTCCTGCCTTTAATGTTTATAAATGCAGCATAGTTTGGCATGTGTGCCGCCACCTGGTGATAAGTAAAATAGTGAGAAAAAGAGAAAAAGGTGTACCACTTCATGTTGTCCTTGTGTATTTATTAATATGTCCAGTATGCATTGTAAAGTGCACATTTCCAGTTATGTTTTATTGATGAAATTAAAAAAAGTATATTTCTTTATTCTTATAGAACATAGGAACAAGCAAAATGCTTCACCTTAAATATTAAAACAGTAACATGAATAAAAACAATGTATAACACAGTATAACTACAACATATCCAGCTGAACATGATTTTAATCCTAGTTCACTGAGCTCAGTATCTTTCGGTGGGTCTTTAGTGCATTTCATGCACATGCGCCTCATTTTGTAAATGTGATGGCAATTTAACACGCTGGGTCTCACATCTGAATAAGTGCCGGGGTCATTTTTACATCAAAGTCACAACAACAATCTGACTGGGTCTGACCTAGTAACATTACCATAATACTCAACATGGGAACATACAGTGGGATCAAATTGAATGTTGCCATGTTAACATAAAGGCTGCAGCAGCACATGATTACATCTGCACGGCAAGAGATTAAATGCATGCTTTAGTAAGAGCACAGTGATTTATCACTAGCATCATCTCTAATGCACAAAGAGAAATTAAAGCACAAAATGCTCATTTTAAAATACTGACGAGAGTTTTTCAGGACAGATGTTAGTCAATGTGTGTGCACTGGCAGCAGGATTATATAATGAATAATGCAAATGAGAAGAAATCTACTCGACATTTCCATTTAAATCGGGGGGAGTGTCCCTCGTGCTGATGACGGTCATCAATTAAGGCTTCAATGGCGATGATAACTTATATAACCCATCAGTTATGCAGCCTGTAACACATCACAACACACTTCTTTCATATATCACTTTCACTGCTTGCTCTTGTGCGACAGGTGCCAAATATTGTGTCTCTCTCTGTTTTGCTCCTCTTATTTTTCGGTATCTATTTAAACAGTCATGTCCTTAGTATAATGGGTGGGTAATATAAATATTCAAAGGCCTAAATTAGATACAGAGATCAAAACTGCTGTTTTAAATGTGTATTTCTGGGCATTGTAACATACAGATCCATGGGGATTGGCTCACTTTTAGAGCCAGCCCCAAGTGCTGCAGTTCGTGGTTAGCTTGATTTCTCACCCCCGGATGTTGGTGCTACTTAACAAATGAAGCCAGCATTGTATTGTAGTCCATGTCAGAAAATAATTGTTTTATATTTTCATTAACTTGCATCCCCAGCTTCATGTCTATCCATACATTGGATCAGTCAGGATTGACTTTGCCCTCAGATGGAGGGTACAGTCTCACCTTGATGTCTGCACTGATCACACTCAGAGGTCATTGATAATGATCAAAACAATTTCTACTGAGAGGCAGAGGGAGAAGGCGTCTCCACGCCCCCGCCTCCCACCCTCCATCTCCTCTGCTTCATGGCTTCAATTACTCAGTGTGATGGCATTAGTATGAATAATGCAGTGGTCTTGTGCTCTGGCCTGGAGTGCGATGTATGCCTGTGTGTGCACACTGACATGAAAGTGAGAGGCCAAAGGTTCTTATGAACGATCAAACAACGGCAGCAGCAATGCAGAAACATCAGTGTATTATACTCTAGTCAACCCAATGAATCATGCATTGCCCTAAACATGTAACCCAATGTGATCCTTGTACTGAGCTGTCATTATTATCCAGCATATTTATGCTTAATAGTGTTTAAAGCTGAGCTTCTTTTTTTTTTACCCTGGGATGTTTTTGCTTCAGGCGCCTCTGATGCTGTTGAAGGGTGTTTTATCCTAATGAGGCTTACATGGGTAATTAAAGGCTGGATAAAATGTATTGTAGATAAAAACATTATAATCCAACTGCATGGTGAAACATTTCAAGGACAAAATGTGTCCTCTCACTGTGGCACATTCTCTCCTGGATGGTGCTGTGATCAGTAAGTCGTGCAGGGCAGAGTTGACTGTCACATCGGCCATCGGTTGATGGATGATGCTGTATTTCGTCTATATGGCATCCATCTCCAGATGCAATCTGTTATCCTCGCTCCTACTTCACACCATCACCCTTCTCCAATATACAGTCCTCTCGTATGATCTCGAGCCTGATTATACGGTAGCCGTCCGTGCATGACCACACTGTTACTGTCTGTCGAGCATAATTTGCATCAAACATAAAGGCCAGCCCTTTGAATGCTTTGTTTTTTAGCTGTCATAGAACCCAGTCAACGGGAGAATTTCAGAAACATGCCACAACTGACCTTAAAAAATTGACGCATTTTTCTCCTGAGTATCAAAATTTATTTGGTAATTGGAAACTCTTTGCTTTTGTGACCCGTCGCTCCAACTATTCTAAGATAGATATCAGGTTGTGATGAGAAAAAAAGACACAACAGAGATGAATGAAGTTGCAAAAAAGCTCCAAGAGGAATGGATCTAAAAGTCCAAGGTAGAAAAACAAAGGCCAGCACTGGTTATTAATGTTATATGGACCAAAGTAAAAGGCAGAGGGAGATTTCTCCTCTTCTGTTGCTTAGCCATTCCCCTCTCAATCCCTCCATCTGTCTCTGTCACCACAAAATCAGTGATGGCACAGAGAAAAACACCACGCTGTAAATGGGAAAGGACAGATGAGTAAGAGAGAGGAGGTAAATGTGTGTCCCTGTGTGTGTGTGTGTGTGTGCATGTGTGTGTTTTGTTTGTGATCTGTGTGCCAAGCATCAATGATTCATCGTCATCCGTCTCCCACGCCCTGTCTGCCAGACTGAGTCGGAGAGCGTTGTTTGCTCTGTGCCAGTGTGCGTGTCAGATGAGAGCCCAAGGTACGGTCATATCTGCCTTCAGTCCAGCAAAACTGCCCAAAAAAATGACGTAATGTCACAGGTCAGATGGTGGTAATAAAAAAATATATCGAGCAGATTATAAACTGTAAACAACAATTTCTATTCTGGTCCATTGCAACTCACAAAACAGGGCGATGATGCTCCACAAAAAAATGACCCCCTTATTTTCAAACCCAATACCGATAATCAAGGAGCATCTGAAGTGCAGAAGTGCCTAAAACCTGCAGTGTTTCTAATGGCCACTAGGGGGCAAATCCAGAATTTGCACTCTATAGAAGTTAATGGGACAATGACCCTTCATCTCACTTGATTTATTACCTCAGTGAACATTTTTTGATGAGTTTATGGCCTCAATTAGGAGTTTCAAGTCTTCTTTGATACAGCAGGATGTTCATTTAGGTCCTATTTAGAGTAAAATAGACAATAAAGCAGGGTATGATTTAGGACTTAAGACTGAGAAGTGGCTACTACACCACACTGTGTGTTTTCGTCTTATGACTTTGACTCTTTTGCAGTGTGTTTTTAGTTCATTTAAGGTTATTGTAACATTTTGGTTCAGCATTCATTTTGGTTCAGCGCTAAATGGCGCTCCACGGCGGGGGTGATTCATCCGAGGGCCATGTGGCTGCAGGTTTTTGTTCCATCTGAGCACAAGGACACCTAATACAACAAATAAACTGAGTGAAGACATTTCAGGTGATTGCATGAGTTGAGTCAGGTATTCTCCTGCTTGGGTGGAATAAAAACCTGCAGCAACACTGGCTCCTCCATTGATTAGTTTGAAGGACCAAGATCATGGACCAACAGAACATGTCCTACCTGAACTGAGACTGACGCTGAGGGAGCAGTTGCTGCAACAAAAAGACGCCTATCAGCAGCAACTTGAGGAAGAGAAAAAGTCTCACTCCGAAAAGGTGAGAAAGCTTGAAAATCCAGGATGTGAGGGCCGTCTATCAATAAGAGGGGGCTGAAAAAAATACTAGAGGAACTGACCTCAACAGAATTGAAGCTCACCAGCAAGCTGAAAGCTGAGGAAGAGTTAAGTCAGGTCATCCAGAGAGATGAGAGCTGCCCAGCTGAGCAGAAGGAGGAGTCGCTCACTGTATTACAGACCCTGAAACTCATTCCAGAGAAAGTCTCTGAGGAGACAAACACAGAGGCAATCAGTCTCAGTCCTTGGATCTAATATATTTTTCCTCTAAAAAGTCCAACCTTCTGGGTTTGAGGAAGAATAACAAGGACATTTTTAAGGGTCCTATAGCTCAGTGGCTCTGCAACTTCCTCCATCTACAGCTGCACGACGCAGGGGGCCAGTGGTTAGCACTGCAGCTTCATGGACTGACCTCATGCTCCTCCCTGTGTCATTGAGGGTTTACTCACTCTAAGGGCATCTATTGGACACTTTAAATTGCCCCCAATTAATGAACTTAAAAAAGACTGACAGACGGCCAGTCTGTGTGGAGTCTTCATGTTCCTCCCTGTGTCAGTGCTTTGGTTCCCACATCCCAAGGACAGGAAGCTGGACACTGTAAATTGCTCCCAATCAATCAGCCTAACCCTAAACTCAAAAACAGGGAATACTTTCATGTATTTTCCAAAACAAAAGGTAACATTTGTAAGACTAAAGACTAAAGGTGTAACACAGAATTGATTGACAATTTGTACTATATGCTTTATAACAGTAACTAACCCAGACAGTCATTTTTGCCCCCAGAGGACAAAAAGTGTATGGCATCAGGAGGACACTACGAGGGTTTAGAATTCGGCCTGTGTAGCTGTATTTTGTAGACGAAAGTTGAAAAATAATAATCTCCAAGTTGCAATCTTCACCTTGCTTGTCTCTCTCTTCTGACTTTTTGTGTCCTGGTGCTCATTTGATATGATTGGATAAAATCTTCTTGGCCTTTTGGATGAATATATTAAGAGAAATTGGCATGGTGTTCCCTCGTGGCGCCCCATTCATTCCAATGAATGGGTTATGCGTTCCTGGCCCATTAAAAATACACATTAGTGCCTTTGTCTAGCTAAGCATGGCCAATATATTTAATAAATGGCCCAAGACTATACTTGTGTAAACATATTGGGCTTTTGTTAGCCTTAAAAAAATATGCTGTTGAGTTAATGGCTGGTTAAATAAGGTAATAAAATAAGGGAGTAAGAATCATGCAATCGTCCGGCAGCACAAACCAGCACTAATCCCAAAGCCTCTGTCTTTGAGGCTGTGTTTAATTGGAAGCTAGTTTTTTTCAAGTTATTCAAATTAATTTATCAAAATAATACCGTCTTTGCACACAACATATTTGCATTGTAAACACTAAATTGCAGGGGGCATTGCAAGAGTGGAAAAGGAGGGAGAAAGCATTCAGTCACACAGCAGACATGCAGCGAGACAGAGAAAGACAAACACAGTCGAGAGTTGTGAGAAGAGTCTGCTTCCAGCGGCGATTTTCGTTTCTTGGTTGGTGTTGTGTGACTAACTTGATGGGAACTGCTCCCAGGATGAGGGCAGCCAGAGGCTTGTTTGGGGAAGCGAACCATTCACTGGTTTCCTAATTGGTGGGAGTGCGGTGAAATGGCTAACTTTATTGGCCTGGTTTCTGGCTGCCTCTCCTCCAATGAAATGCACAAGAGAGTGGAGGATGTGGCCCGGAGGTCACAGAAACGCAAGAATCATCTCAAATTAGGAAAATACTTACAAATACAGACACTAAACACACACTCAAGTGTTATTGGGGGCTATTTAAATGTCTTAATCTTTGTCAGAGAAAACATTTTCTGCTGAGGGCAATACATTCCTAAAATTGATGAAATCTCTTTGTAAGATAGATCCAGACATGCTGGGCTCAGATTTATGGATATGAGTTGTAAAAGCATGTGAGTCTTTTTCCCTTTCAGTCTGGAGAGTGTTTTAATTCCTGCTTTATAGGTTAACTATCATGCAAACAGGAAGTGAGTCAAACTTTTACATTTCCATTTAACTTCCTTTAGTCACAGTACAGGTCGCTGCTTTAGACAGACGCCTACCAGAAGTGTCAAACTTTAATGTCTGGAGCTGCTCTCTTACCTTCTGTATAAAAAAAAAACTTCCCATACACTATGCTCTTCTTCTTTCAAAATACCTCTTTCACAGCTTCCTGGCTTATCAGGCACACACACACACTCAGACAGGTCTTAAAAGAGCAACTGCAGCCAAAGACGCTCTCCCTGCTTCCCCCATTTTTCCACTGAAGATCGATTCACATGGATTACATAGACTGAGGCTGTGCTTTGAAAAGAGACCTCTAAAAATAGATCCCATGAAACAAATGCCCCCATGTGCCCCGGCTCCATAGTGCTATCAAAGCAATGACCTTTTTCTTAACATGCTCATTGTGTCGTTCTCTGCTGCTTTGTCTGTATATCCCCTGCCCTGCTCTGCTCCAGTCTTCAGCCTCTAACAGGTGACAGCAGTGTATGTAGTCTGGTGTTGTCAGGTTGGTTTCCTCGGCGCCCTAACAGGCTGTTAAGACTGACACTTCAGTACATTGGGCTCTGGCAGCGCCAGGATGCTTTCCCCCCATTATCGTGTTGTTTTTCCTGTGTACACTGTCTGGAGTTTGAATCAGGCTAATGACCTTTCCCCGACGCCTTCTTCTTTCATGCTCTGCTGAAGGCTTCAACAATTTATAGGTATTCCTCTTTCCTTATTTACTGCATACCTTACTTATATATAAATATACGATAACTAATGTAGATGTCCATGTTAAACATAGCCAAAATGTACAAATAAGGTTTCGAACCGTTTGACCACTAACTGATGTGAATGCATGCTGAATTTCTATATGGTCATCTAGTCCCGCCACGTTACTACAGTATATAAGTGACAAAAATACAAGCATGACCCTGAAAATGAGCTTAATAGTTCCCCTTAAAGTACAAATAGCTGCCATTGTATCTTGAGTTTACAGAGACTGGGGGTGAATAACTTGCAAAAGAGCATTTCTGCAGGGCAGCTCGTTATTAACTGATACTTTCGCGGTTGCATGACCATTTTACTATTGCAATAACAGCTTTAGGTCCCCATATAACCCTGTATGTGGTGCAATAGAAGAAGTAACTACATTTATATTTGAAAAAGATTCTCATACAGTCATTGTGTAATCTCTGAAATCCTGTTATTTCAGTGGATTTTCATTTCCTGTCCGAGGTGTTTGATGACATTAAGAGGATAAAACCAGGGTTAACACTCTTACAGTGACCTGAAAAACCCTACAAAAGCCAGTGATGCCACCTTATTGAGATTTAATTACCGTCAGGGGCTTTGTAGTTCTCTCACACGACATTTACCAAATTAATTTTGTTTACAGACATTTGCCTCTTTCAGCCTCTAATCATATTGGCTCTCCATGATTTTGGCTCCACATAATTGCTCAGATAAAGGCTGCAGGGAGCTGCAGTTTTCATTATCCGCACAAAATAGCCAGATGGAGAAAGACTTGAGCGGTGGAAAGCGTAACCGCAGTCTATTCTGTCGCTAGATTTCCCACATTGCCCGGGCTGCTGCAGAGCTCTCCGCATGCTCCCCTTAAAATCCCCTGTGGTGCTCTGGCTGGGCAGAGGCAGATTATCTCACTTTCCCATATGCTCTGTATACGTCCACATGCAAGTGTATGTAAATACACCACAGCCTGCGACAACCTGCCCGTCCAGCTTTGTCATTTCATTTGGAGAATGGTTTGGACTCTGCGGAGCATTTCAAAGTGACCTATATCTGATATGGTTTGGAACATGCTCCATGCTCAAATGACCCACATGTGCAGCTGAACAACAACAAATGATGTGACATCTGGACAGCTGTTATGGGAGCCAAATTGTGCTGGATTACACTATGGTATGAATGCCCTAATTATATTCTTTTCCATGTGGAGAGACAGTAAAAAACAATACAATGTGTGATCTTGTAATTCAGACTACAGGCATATGTAAACCATTAAGACATGTATCAGATTACAAACATACATTACAAACTAATTCCATGAAAAATTCAACTACATTTAGCTGCGGTCTTACTGTAGTGATAGCCTTAGATGCATTATCAATGAATCAACAGTGTTGTTTAAGTTAAGTAATCAGACATTCATTTTTTTTTTTATCAGGATGTGAGGATAAGAATGTAAAGGATGTACAACACACTTTTATATTTTTTGTCCTTGATCTCAAGGAGGGAAAAATAATGTCCATATTTCCAGGGCAGGAAGCTCAAATTACTCAAACTGGTGGTGATTGTGTGCGGTGACAATCTAATGCAGACTGATCAATTTACGTCATTCAATTCACCATCGTAGATCATTAACACAGAAAAAATCAGAGAACAGGTAACGTTTATTTTCTATGATCAACACAAAAGTAACAAGCCCTTTTTAGTTTCTGTTAATTAGAATTGTGTTATTTAATTAAAAAAAGGGAATTAGTTAACTTTCTAGTTACCGTCACCACTAGTGGATCATTCTGAACTGATAGCAAACACACAAGATGCTTCTTCTTGGATTCCAGTTATCTGACTCATCCTCAAAAGCTGCTTTGAACTAAGATGATAATAGACCATCACACAATGATAAAGCTACACTTATAAAAGTCTCAGAACGTTAATCTCCTGATTTACAGCGGAGAAGGTGCCATGTATTGCTGTGTGAGTACACACTGAAACCAGTGTGTCAGGTGTCAGATGTTGATAACTTATAAGACGATGTGATATTGAAGGATTTCCATAAGACTTATAACATTTCAGACATTAAACCCCATCACTAAACGTTCTTCTTCGTCCACACTGAAAATATCTCGAATGGAGGAAAACTGAGTATTGTCGGCCATGTTTGTTTTCCAACCTGCTCTATAGAAAGAGACAAGGTCTATTTTTTATTGATTCCCCGAAACAATCAATCAGTCAATAGAGAATCAGTCCTGGTTGTGTGTAAGTGTCACACTGTATGTCTGAACACGTTACACAGCTTGTAATTCACTTTGTGCCTTCTATTCATGCTCTGTCTGAGAGCACTTTGTCCCAATGTCACCCATTTCCAGTCTTCCATAGTGTGCCACAGGCTCTCCCACATGCCGACACATTCATCTGTAACACCCTGGATGGTGAAGGTCTGAGGAGAGAGCTGGTTGATAAAGAGGAAGAGAGAAACAGAGGAGACAGAGGGAGGGAGGGGGGTAAAGTTGACAGCTTTAGGTCTTGAAAGAAAGAGCTGGTGGGAGGAAGGGATGGCAAAGTAAATTGCCTGACCGTTGCCTGCAGCTGTGCTGCTCCTAAATTTAGACTTTTTAAAGACACAGGTAAGTGAAGTGAATGTAGCAGCGCGCACTGCAGGAGCTGTTGAGGTTAAATGCTGCAGTGTACTAAACACACACATCAAAATTGTGCAGATTTAAACTGCTGTCTGCCATGCAAATGTGTCTCCAGTCTTACAGCGGCTCTGCTTGTTTAATGACCCTCTGCTCCGCATGGGAGAGCCTGCCAACTGCTAGGTTATCTATAAGATAGAAATAGACAGAGTTTTCTATAGACGCTGCTTGTATGGTCTTATTGAAATGTGCAGTTTTGTTGCAGTCCGGCCATTTTGCTCGCGTTTGAATGCTCAAGACGAGAAGGTAGAGGGAAAGTAAGAAGAGAATGAGAGTGCATGGACATAAGTACGTCTCTAACCATATTAGTATGCAGGATGAGCACTTTTCGTATTCCCCTTCCTGCCTATGAATGTCAATCACAAAGAAACATGCAGGTGATCAGCATTCCAGCTGCTTCCTGGAAAGGTTACGTACAGGACCACCGCTGTGAGAGAGTTGTTTTCCTGCCTGCTGCAAACCAGACGCTGTTTTAAATCATGCCGACAGGTCAGTATGGCTGTGCCCAGGTTTGCAGAAAATCTCATGGGCTTTTTAGCAGTTGACCCACGACCTTGTCCTCTGTCCTTCGGCCTGTTCTGTCAGCACTGAATATATTTCAAAGGACTGTTTTTAGAGCTGTAGTGAAGCAGTGCAGACGGCATAGCTCAGAGAGAATCTCTGCAATGAATATGTAAAACAATGTCTGAAATGTGCAGATATTACACAGTACTTTATGCATACAGTACATGAGAATAGCCTCAAAACAAATAGTTAGTGTATAAATACAAAAATACAAGTATGTAGTCTGTAAAAATGCTTTCTAGGAAGTGAATGTCCAGGTGACTAAGACTACTGGATTACATTTTCTTGTTCTTATTGTCTTTTCACAAGGAAAATAAATTGGTCTTTTGTTATTTCTCCCTGTTGCACAAATCTGCTCTGACGTGTACTAATACACAACCACAGAAGCGGCAAGAGATGTGGATAAAAGGCCATTTGTTCTTGCGTGGAATTAGATTTTCTCCTCGTCCTCATAACAAAAGAAATGAATCAATATTAATATCCCTTCCCAGTTGTTCACTACATTTGTATTTGAATGTGCCCGTCTTCAGCTGAGGACATATTTGGGTTGCAGTTTACATATTTGTGCAACAGATCAGGGACAGCTGGATGGAACAGTGATACAGGAACGTTTCTCTCAGGGAATTCAAAGTTTTCAGTCATGTAACTGGCGCAGAGCCCTGGAGGGCAGAAACAGCGTTCCAGCATGACGGCTAACACTGGGAACTCGATTGAGCTGCACGAGCCTGTCAACTTTTTATATTTTACAGCCCACAGGTGTCTGTAGCCCCTCTCAACAGAGGAAAACAAAGATACAAATTGGATGTCTTAGACACGTGTGGCCCATATACTGAACAGCACCTGACGCCATATATCACTTATTAAAGTGGATCAAAAAACTTTTCAGCTAACTAGCTTTCCAGCTCTCCGAGGCTTATCAACTCATTGATCCATAGAACAACAATTATGGATAGAAAGAGGAATTTCCATTCAATCAGGGTAGTGAAATAGAGTTGCAGCCATTTTTATTAGATGCCATTGAAATTAGGAGACTGTTCTCCCCTCAAAAATGTCAATATAGGTTGTTTGTTCAGTCAACAAAATACGACTCATATTTACATTTCTGACTGTCCTCCACTGCCCTCCAGCAGGAGTAGTAGTAGTTATTGCCGGCAATGCAGAGTTTAAATGGTCACTCAGTGTTGGTGGGATTGGTGGTGATTGGCAGACTTTCACCTGGTAGAACAGGGTTCGTGTCCCATGTGAAAACATGTAACTATTTAACCTCCGGGAGTTACATGCATTTATTTACTGTATAGAATGGATATAATTAATAGACACTGTGACTTCACCCATTGGTTTGTGGACTGCCCGTGTTTGCATCCAGTTTGGCGTTACAGCTGTCACCATCATGTTTTACGTCCATCGCCATCTTTGTTTTTTGAAACGGGGAAACAATATTTGGACTGGGGAGTCGGAGGACGGGTGTATCAAAAATTAAGCTGTTAATGCTGAAACAGAATGTACATTAGGACGATTATTAACACAATTGACATCATATTGTATTGGAGAAGACTGGAAACTAGCGATTGACACTATAATCTTGCCACAAGTGTGTGTGCTGTGTTTAGAATGTGCTGCTCTGTAGCGTGAGCCGTGAAACGATCATACGTGTCATTTTGAAAAATGTCATATGGATTGTTATGGTTGTAACCTTTGTTAAGGTTGGAGATCTCGTTGGAAATTACAGTTGAGGCTTACTTGATTTATTTGCTTCGAATAAATATTGATACTTTGTTTTTGTTGAAAAAAGTATCTTATAGCCTCCCTTGAGTCCTCCGATACATACATAGAAATCAGCTAAATCTCTTTACATTTCAGCTGATATATCTCCCTGTTTCTGATAAAACTTTATTCCCCCATAAAGTACAATTAAAAGTTTTGCTCCTGGTACGCAGTGATAGAGTTGATATAAAGGCAGCGAGGCTGCACTACACATAATAACTCCTTCAGCTCTTCACTCATTAAGACCGCACAACTCGAGGGCTTTAACTTCCCGAACATCAGCCGCTTTGATCTAACCCTGGAGCTGAGAACAATCTCATTTTTTGTCTTATTTTCTTCCATTAACAAGAACAGTCACTCTGCAAGTCTTCAGAAGAGTCTATTTGATGTTCTGTTACAGTCGGCCCCTACCCGTCTTTCTTCTCCCTCCGCTCCCCTTTTTACAGCAGCCTCAACAGAAGCTGAACCAATTCATTAGAAGGCTCAGAAAGTCAATTATGGTAATGGTTCCCTTTGCCAGGGGAGGTGGAAACTCAGCAAAGCCAGATACTTTTTTATTGCACGTCTACTTATTCTTATATATTTTATTTAGAGCTTGTTTAAAAGTGCAAATCGATCTTCTGAAGTATAAAGGGCAAAAGGAGATAAGAGGGAGAGGATGAGGAAGGAGGCGTCGGTTCCACGCAGTCAAACTGAGGCGGGGTGATGATAGAGGAAGGGTAAACTCTGTGTCAGGGGACCATCCACAGGAATCCCTCTTACTTATTCATGCAGCAGCTGAGCATCAGGGAATCTCCCAGCCTCATTATGAAATGTGTGTTTGCAGAAGCTCACACAGCAGTGCAGCTCCTGCTTGAAAGCCTCTGCTTATCCACTCCACTCTCCTCCCTCTTCCCATCTTTTTTAGATCAGATCACTCTAGGGAAGCAATGTCATGCTTCATTCATTGAGACGCCTCTCCCACTGTCCTAAATCCCTCTCCCTTCTCTCTGAAAGGGAAAGCTTGGCTAACTTCAACAAGTTTGTGTAGCTGCCAGAAAAGGGACCAGATGCCTGAGCTGGAGTTTGCATTTACTTTTCATCTGTTTTTGTGCCAAAAGTGAGTGACAGGCAGAGGAAAGAGGCCGTGAAACACGTAGACATGCATATTCAAATATGCTAAAGTCAGTGGTGGAATGTAACTAAAGTACATTTACTCAAGTACAGTTTGTACTTTCCTTGATTATGTCCACATATTGACACCCTCTTCAGGTTTTTCAGAAAACACAAAAAACTGAACAAAATATGTTCATGATGATGATGATTTTTTGTCAAAATATGACTTTGAGGCCATTATCTTCGACGATATGTAACTTTATACATCCGCTCCACTACATTTAAGCAGAACATATTGTATTTTTACTCCATTATATCTTTAGTTGCCAGCCTTACTTTTTAGTTACTTTTCAGGTCAAGATTTAACTCGGAAAAAATATGTTCTATTTAAAATAATGATGCATGATTATAAATGAAACCACATTAAAGAATACTAAGTAGTTACAGTAGAAATGCTGCTTACATAAAAAAGAATCCACTAATATGTATTAGGAGTATTTATGGCAATCTGAGTGAGACCATTCTGCATAACAAGTACTTTCATAATACGTTAATTTTAATACTGATACTTTTTGTTCATTAACTTGAGTTTTGAATACAGGACTTCTACTTGTAGTTAAGTATTATGTTAATACTTTTACTGAAGTAAAGGATCTGAATACTCCTTCCACCACTGGCCAAAATAAACATTTGGGAGTATTTATCCTGCTGGTAAAATGCATACTGTATGTAAACTGTTAATGCCATAAACCCCTCCCACGAAGAGCAACTATGTAATTATGGTTAAGCAGCTGAGCATGCGTGCTGCTCGCCATACAGTCTAATTTAAAGTGAACTAAGATCCTGCTCTGATAACGATATCTCCCTCATGCTCTCTGATTCCTCCTGAATACATCTCCTCAGCTCAGAGATCGCCCCCTGTGGCTCCAGCTGCTCTCACAGCACAGGTGGAACCTATTTGTATTGCTGCCCTGTATGATGCCACCTGAACGCAGCGTTGCTCTTCCAGAATTAATTTCTGCGCCTTCTTCCCCGGGGGAGATAAAAAAGAGTCGGGCCTCTCCACTGCAGCTCGCCGGCCACCATTAGAGCGACTCGGTTGACCCGTGGCATGAAATTAAGGAGCTGAGGCCCATTGAGCAGCCCAGCCGATAGAGGCAGAGGATAATAAATCCACTGAGAAGGAGGAAGGGAGGGAGTAGTGGAGGGAGGTGAAGAAGGAGGGGTGGTGGTGGTGGTGGTGGTGGATGGATGTGGCAGCCCGTGCAGCCTCAGGGCCACTCAGGATTCCTTTATTAGTATACGGCTATTTTCACCCTCTCCTTCGGCAGCCTGTCTTTTCATTGAGCAGAAGCATCAGCATCCATGTGGGGTTGACTCAGAATAAACTACACTTCCTGTCTTTGTGTAATCAAGGAGCATCATCGAGAGGTCGCTGTTTGATGTGTTGTTGGAGTTGGAGGGTTACATTTAAAACGTCTTCCTCGACAGATTACTGTTTGTGTTTCCATGCCAAGAGCATGTTTCTGACAGTGTCGTGGCTGTGCATCTCATCTGCCGTCATCGTGTGGCAGGTGCACGTTTATATTTAAAGAAATCTGTTCATGTGTCCTATCTGGCAGTGTGAACGAAATCCATAACCACCCCGTGATTCGGATCCACTTTAAAATTTAATAGGTTCCTCTTTGGCACATGCTTCATCCTTACTGCAAGTTTCATGAAAATTGGGCCACCAGCTTTTTCTTAATCTTTCTGACAAATAGACCAACCAACAAACCAAAACAAACCAAAATCTCCTTAGCAAGATAATAAAGCACTCCCTTCAAGTTGACTATTTTTAAAACACAGTAACTGTATTCAGAATACTACTGTACACAAACTTCAATATAATACCATTATTTTATATTTTAAATACTCAATACAGCGCTAGCTAAAGCGCTGAAAGTTGTTTTAGTCTATTCACAGTATTTTTCACAGTATTATAAACAGTACTTTAAGGAAAATAACCTATATTATATCATCAGCCTCATCTTATTGGTAATGTTTCGACTCAGAATGGTCTTTTTCCGGCTGTTTCCATCTGAAGAAAATGGATCATTTATCCTTGTGTGCAACAATACAAGTAGTTATGTACAAAATCATAATAATTAAACAGTATATTGAAGTCAATAACTCTCTGAACAGATTAATTATATACAGGTGCTAAAGGCTTTCAGCAGGTTTTATTGCACAAAATGTTCATAAGGAAACACACATAGTTAGCATTAGCACATACCGTACACTAAAATAAATACAATTTATGTCCATGTAAAATAGCTGCTCAGCTGTGTGTGCACAAGTTTATTTGTACAGCGTCTTTCAGCACCCAGAACAAAGGCAAACATGTGTGCATAGTAAATGGTAATGAACAGTGTGTGAATATTTACAGTGTGTGTTTGTGTGGTTTATGTCTCCTTGAACAGTAAATCTGTGTTTTGTGTGTTTAGCCACACTAATGTGACGATGGTGTGAAAAAAGCAAAAAAGAGAGCAGGAGGCACCGCGTGATTAAACACAATGTTGGCCAAGTTTCATGCAATCCGACGCAACACTGGCGCAAAGGGAGCGTTTTTCTGAGGGCTTTTCATAACCCTCTCCGTTTAGAATTACTGCTTATGTAATCATCTGCTCTGTGCTGAGGTCGGACTGGTTGGCATCCGAGCACCAAACCGGCCGGGCACCATGAAACGAGGAAAAGCCTGGAAAATGATGTGGCGTCATGGCTTAAAAAGCCAATTATTTGTTTCAAATCGAGGCGCAGGGCTTTAAATCTGACAGCAAACCTATATCTAAAGTACACAATGAAACCCACACCCCTGCCTGACTCATTTTTTATTGAATTGTGTCCCTAAGAAATCCTTTCTTTCTTAAAATCACTAAAAATTCTATGAGGTCTGGTTATCTACACTGTAAGAATTAAAGACACTCATCTTAAACAGATTTTAATGGAAGTCTTGGCTTGAACTCCGAGTTATAATCCTGATGTAATTATAATAAAATCTGATTCCTGCCAGTGTCTTTGCCATCTGTTCTTTTTGACTTAATATCATGCTTTCTTTCTTCCCCCCTCCCTCCCTCCCGTCCTTCTTTCCTCCCTTCTTTCTTTCTTGTCTGCAGGGTTTTAAGGACACAGTCGCTTGAATGGTATTATAACAACGTGAAGAGCCGCTTCAAGAGGTTCGGCAGCGCCAAGGTTTTGAAGACTCTGTACAGAAAGCACATTATAGAGAGAGGAGCACTCTCTGATCTCCCAGGTAACTTCATCCTCTAATACATATTTAAATGCATCATCATTATTTTGCTGTTTATTGGTCTGCATCATTGTGATTGCAGAGCGGCCTTCTGTCTGTGCAGGGATGTGTCGCATTGTGATTAATGCAGAGTATAACTATAACTCAAACAGCTCCGGGGGAAGAAATAACTTCATTTAAGGTTCTGGTCGAACATTAAGAGTAAACACAGACACGCTCACTTGATTGCTCATTACTTTGCTTTGTTAAATGATCACTCGCTTTTTATTTTTTTTAACACATTTTGTTTCCTCACTGACTGATTCGCTTAATTACTTTCTCACCGGCATGTAGACACAAAGATTTTCCCTCAAACAAACACACACATCTGGTTTATGTTCAGTGTGTGAGTGTTTGTGTGTCAGCAGTGATGCTGACGGACTGCGGGTGAGCTGCCCCGCGGACTCGTCCTGCCAGCTAATCCCTGCGGTGGCTCAGGCCACTTTGCGTCCTCAGTGAATTGTTCCTGTGCAGGACAGCAGCGGGGCAGCTTTTATCCAGCCTCCCCCGCTGCAGATAACATTGTTTTGACCCGGCTGCAACATGATCGGTCTGCCTCTGCGGCCGACTATGAGGCATTATTTCAAACCCTGGTACATGGGATTAAATGGATGAAGAGAGCACAGAGGGGATAAATCAGGTCAGGACTTGAGGCCGAACTGGATGAGGTCGAGATGAGGAGATGTTTAGGAATTCACAGTGACCTCAACGGAGTTTTAATTTGTCCCTAATCTTCAACGTGAGTTTGTTCGAGTGATATGGACAAAAAGGATCATTATATCCACTATGCAACCCACACAGCAGAGCAATACAGCTCCAGTGTAACCAGCTGGCAAAATTTATGTCCGTTATTACCGCAACATTATTACATTTTCCTTTTTGCAGACAGCACGTCTGGCCATTGTGTAAGCCGAAGTGACTATCTTTACAGGCTGAAATAGCTAGATTTGGCTTACTGGAAATCTAAAAATATGTTGGTCAGAAAGAAGCTTACAAGTATTTAGCCCAATAACATGATATGTTAGTACAGTTGTATTGTCCCAAAAGAGGGAACAGTTCTTGCAGCAAGGTCGCATAAAACCATGAAAACACAATAAAAAAAAGACAAGTGAAGACATTCAAAGTGTCCAGACTGTCAATAAGTAGTTCATGTCATACAAGCAAAGAAAACTGCAAAAATAAGAGCAGAGATAACCACTGAAGTGGCTTTAAAAGGATAGTTTGGTTGTATGAGGTCCTTATCTAGTGTGTGTAGATGGAGGCTGCAGAAAAAATATTTTAGCCACTTAAAAAATCATATATCAACAGATAATAATATATAATAGCCATTGTATGCTCTTGTCACCAGACTCCATTGACAAAACCTGTCATTTTACCTCACAGAACACCGGAGTTGCTGGTCTACCGCGGCCTTGATAGACTAGTTTGTTTTCTGTTATTGTTTAACTTTGGTGAATCCAAACCAACCACACAATAAGACAGAGAAACTAAACAATCAGTGCAGTCTGGTGGCTTTGACAACAGCATACAATGGCGATAACAAACAGTTCTGTGTGACAGCAAGTTAAAACTCAGGCATAAACTCAATCTGATCTTGGTTATTGTTTGTTTTGTCAACTAATATCCATTTTGCTGCTTCCCCCCGTGCCTGCTTCTCCAAGCTAAGAGCATGCTCACCTCCACTTACACTGACTGGGTTAGTACCTCATGCAATCCCACTTCAAAGAATCCAAACTGTCCCTATAATGCTTTAGTTGTTTTTATAGCTAAACTGTCTGCATCCATCATCTGCAGAGTAAGAAAGCCAAAATTAATGGCATGAAATACAGCAACGGCTAAATTTCCCCTGACAGTTTTGTGTTTTATAACTCACATAATCTTTTAAACATGATATCAGAGTTTTACTGAAGCTTCGACTGTGGTCTCTTCTATGAGTGGACAGAATGATTCTGAACGGACAGTTTTCTTCCTTTCTTTAGTCCCCCTAAACATCTACCTCTCCTCTCCTCTCCTCTCCTCTCCTCTCCTCTCCTCTCTTACATCATCTGGGTTGGAGGAGGAAGGATTATGTGACTCGGCTGCTGGTCTCCCAGCTCACATGAGCCCAGCAGATTAAACCTCTTCCAATTCTCAAATACTCGCATCAGCGCTCCCTCTAACCGGCGAGCTGACTTGCCATATGATTATGGATATACTGAGATGTGTGTGTGTCTGTGTGTGTGTGTGTGTGTGTCTGGATTTTAAAGCAGATATTGTCGGTTTCTACAGAAGAGACGTTAGATTTATTGGCTGGCAAAGATCCTTCTCTGAGTTATTGCATCGTGTTTTGTTCATTTTATGTATTCTCGTGTGTGTTTACATGAAAATATATTGTTTTTTTATCCTTCACCCAACCCCAGATTGAATTAAAAAGGATTGTGCAAAAAGCCGTGGCCAGACCTGTCAAAAATATGATGGAGTTTTAATTTATTTGAATGATGCCTTTTAAAAACCTCTTTTGCGGCGAATAATTGGATATGTCAAGTGTTTGAACAAGCTTATAACAGTAACAGATTATCATGATGTATATCAGAACATCTGCGCTTTCAATTGAACAGAATTTAATGAGATTTTACTTCAACAAGTTAATCAGCACCCGATTGGAAAAAAAATTCAATTAGATAAAGATGTTGCTCGTTATCGCACTGATGTTGCAGCATTTTATTTAGTCTACTTTCCTCCAAGAAAAGGAGCTTTTATTATGTAACCCAGAAACCCTGCCAGAGTTTGAATACTGGTCTCTTCGTGCATATAGAAAAGTGGCCGCAGGAATGTAAAACATTCTCATAAACTGTTTCCAAACCATATGTGAAATATAGGCTGCCTCTATATGTCTGCTAGTAAAGTTCTTTTTATATTGTCACCAAGGGGCCAATGCTTGTGAAATCAATTTTGTACGAGTATGAAATGTCAGCCGACATGACAGTCAGGGAGAGAGATGAGACTGTTTAACATCCATCATGTCCCCAGAGAGAATGTGTGACCTTCAAACCAACAGGAAGACAACGATTTGTACTTCTCTGTCCATCATCTGCTGTGGAAGGGACTAATACTCCTGTGTGAACCGTTGCCCTCTGGGCGTTCACGTCGAGGGTGTAGGAGAAAGTGAGAAGGTTGCTCTATGATGGATGGAGCCCTTTGAGAGTTTTAGTATTAAACATGGATGAAGTGTTGGTGGCCGTGTACTGTAAAGAGGAACAAATAACACATGAGTGAAGAAAACACTTTGTGCTTGAGCAGCTGAATCTCCCCTGATTCAAGTACCTCGTTTAGTGGATCGGCAGATGCCAAGCACTGATCCGAGGACCTATTAAATTAGCAATTAATGCCTTGGTGCCAGCATAGCATGAAATGGAAAGGTTGTGTTTACTCATACAATAATGCGTCCTCACCACTGTAGCTGTAAACACTCTTAGCCTTTGGTGCACGAGAGATTACGTGTCGACAAACTGAAATTTAATTACAAATGAGATGCCGTGGTAAAAGGTTAGAGGAAATAAAACCGCTCTTTCAATAAAAATAAGCACATGGAGCATCTTTCTTTCATAACTGAAATGAACTGTTAAGATAATAACGTAATTCTTGGGGGTTACGCAGGTCAGGAGTCTAAAGACAGAAGAGTAAATGAATCCACATCGAAGGTTATTACCTTTAGATAGACAGTTGCTACCTTGAAGTTCTTTATGAAGCTTTTGGCAGATGCTGTTTAGCTTAGCATAGAGAGTTGTAGCCTTGTTTCATCCAAACATAACAAAATTCACCTACCAGCACCTCTAAAGTTCACAAAATATGCTGAAAAATGAAGCAAATGCTTAACGTCATTGCATTGTTCTTTCAGGGTTTTATTTACTATGTATTCTGTCTTTGTATCTGTCTATACAAATTATGTAAAGCGGCTTTGAGTATTTTTTAAACAGCTATTTAAATCTTATCAGTTAATATTATTTATTATTAACTCTCGAAAGCTGCAGTCCCTCGAATGGCCACTGGAGGCTGGCTCCAAAAGTGAGTCAATCTCCTTAGACCCTCATGTTAAAAGTTCCAACTTTGCAGCAGAAATGAACCTGTTTACAGCGTGGTGCAACAAAGTTCACGTCACTGTAGCCACGTCCATTATTATATACCATCTATAGTTATATTTTGTTTGTTTCATCTGTACAAAAGAGTTTAAAAACCAGCGCAGTCTAGTTTAAGGGATAGTATGTGTTGTACAAACTCAAGGTGACGATAGTTTTTACACTTCAGTATTTCTACAGATTAAACAATGTGATTATGCTGAGCTTTAGAGGAAAGTCAAGCTATTTCCCTTTTTTACAGTCTTTGCGCTAAACTAACAGCTGTTGTCTTCAGTCTCACATTTAGACATGAGAGTGTCTTCTTATTTAAGTCACAGCAACCAAAGTGAATGTTTTTATCTTCCCGAATGTTGCGCTACTCCTTTAAAGAGTGTGTATCCCAAATCTAACAAGTTTATTTGCGGACTTGTGGCGACATTTCTGACTCTTGCACCGTACTCATTTTCTTTGCTGTGGCTGTACTTCTCTCGAAAATTAATCCAAGGGATAGGCTATTATGTTTGTTTTCACGGCGATAAATTGGTGAAGCAAACTGGCTTATACTTGTAATTTTTTTACGGCTCGGATTTCTGTTTCATATCTCCATCACGGTGTGTATTTGTACATCACGTTCCACCTCTTAAGTCCTGTTTTATGGTATAGCATCTTAATATCCGCCATGAAATGCAACTTGATGAGTCTGTTTATGAAGTATCAAAAGCAGGAATGATTACTTTTTTCCTCTACCGACACTTAAATCTCATTCATTTCAAATGGGTGGATTACTGTTGTCCGACTTTTCTCCTGCCTTTTGTGTTTGCTGTCACATCCCTCCACATGTCTGTGGGAGGCTTCCCAACTATCCGGTAAGACGACGTTGACTCGAGAAATGTTCAAACATATTATCACCTTCAAACACTCTATTCTCTCTAGTGAGGAAATTGAGAGAGAGAGGAGAAGCAGGGAGGTCTTTTGAAGCCTTCGATGGCTGCAGCCGTCTTTTCAGTGCGATAACAAAGGAAGAGATGATGTCCTTGTGTATGTGGGACTCAAACTCAGCCGCACCTGATAGCATCAGAAAATACAGGGATGTACTTTATGACCTGGCAAAATGGGTTTAAAAAATACAACTTTGTATGGCCTTTTTAAGCTTTCAGAAGTGTATTTTTCTTCTCTTGCTTTGTGTTTTACTCTTCAGGTTTCTGTGTCTAAATTGAAGGATGTGAAGACAATTTGTCAGTAGACAATTATCTAAAAGAGATAGTCACAGGGATACTATCAGTTTATGCTCGGTGAACGATAAGTGGTTAAATCATCGTTGGCTTATGGATCTGTTAATTATATTTTGGAGCTGAAAACAATGTGAAATTTCCTCCATCGTTCAGTTTTCTGACCGTCTTTATCGTGCTGCGTTCATGAGCTAGAGTCAAAGTCTGACATCTGGGCTTCCATTGGAGCGGCTGAAGAGCTTTCCATTCGCAGGCTGTGTTGGTGGAAAAGATGCAGAATAAACAAATATAAACTGCTAACAGAAGCTGCAGCCTTGCAAGCAGAATTATTGTTGAGTGTTAATTAATGTTTACCCTCCACAGATTATATTCAAATCTGTAGATGTGTTTCTGAAATCCTACTTCACTCAACTTTTATGTTGAATAACAAGTTGCAGATGCTACCTTTTTGTTTGGAATGACCGCGGTCAGATAATGGATCTGTTTCATTTACATGTTTCTAGCTGTGAGGACTTCTTTCTTTTGTTACATCTTCTGTGCAGATGCAGCTTTTTCATAACTGTGGTTATATCAACAAAGTAGAACAGGAAGTGAGGATTGTGCATGAGAATCCCACTTGTTAAGCAGAGCGGGCATTGTGTGCCATGCTGCTGACCCTTTTCTGTCCAACGACAAATAACGGAGCCAAAAACTGTCCAAACCTTCCACACTGAACATCACAGCAGGTTAGATGTGGCTAATCTAACACGTCGCTGCCAGGACAATGTGAAGAGCGACCTTGCTCTGCCAAACTGAAACAGAAAGTAACAGCAAACCCTGACTGACCTCTTCCAATAAATAGACTTATTCAAATAACCCTGTAACTGTAACATGGCACAAGTACTTCAGACACTCACAGGCGTATTGTCACTTTTCGGAGCATTTCCATTGCCTCGTGTTGTGTGAGCTGAAAGCTTGGTGACTCAGAGTACAGTGCTCTGTCTGTAGGCATTGGAGGGCAGGATGTTAAACAGGAGCCCAGAGCCACTGCTGTGGAAAGCAAACAACTACAGGGCTTGGACCACATTGGTGTCAAGAATGCAGCTGCAACTCTATTTGTGTGCTACTTACAGCCATGAACACATCAGCCTGCCTGCATCTCTGGACAAATGTGTGTCGAATGAAACTCTGATCTTTAGAAGTGTTGTTTAACTTTTTTTTGGATAAAGAAGAACCCCAAATTTGGTTCATTACCTCCGCCAAGGAGGTTATTTTTTAGTTTGTTTGTCAGTCTGTCTGTTAGTTAGCAACATAACTCAAGAATTTAAGGACGGATTTGGATGAAATTTTCAGGAAATGTCTGCAATGATACCAGCAATAAGTTGTTACATTTTTGGGGTTATCCGTAGACGCTATCACCAGTTATTACTGGTTACAACACTCGATGTCTGATGCTATCTGAAGCACTCGCACACTCGCTAGGGTGTCGATTGTCCATAAAAAAACTTAAACCAAAATTAGAAATTTAAAAATACACTCACCGGCCACTTGTGCAAATGCTTATCAACACAAATATCTAATCAGCCAATCACATGGCAGCAACTCAATGCATTCAGGCATGTAGACATGGTGAAGACGACCTGCTGAAGCTCAAAGCGAGCATCAGAATGGAGTTAAAAGGTGATTTAAGTGACTTTGGAAGTGGCATGCTTGCTGGTGCCGGACGGGCTCGTCTGAGTATTTCACAAACTGCTTGGATTTTCACACACAATCATCTCTAGGGTTTACAGAGAATGGTCAGAAAAAGAAAAAATATCCAGTGAGCTGCGGTTCTCTTGTTGATGCCAGAGGTCAGAGGAGAACGGTCAGACTGGTTCCAGATGATAGAAAGCAAACAGTAGCTCACATAACCACTCTGAAGGCGCAACACGTCCAACCTTGAAGCGGATGAACAACAGCAGCAGAAGACCACACCGCCACTTTAAGGTGCACCTTGCTAGCTAAATTAGTGGCCAGTGAGTGTAGCCGTATCACATTTCAGCTAGGTGGTGTTTCATTTTCTGCACAGTATCTTACCACTCAGGAAGCAGAGTTCAGAAAGTTCATCGTGATCCTTTTGCAACTGGAACTGAGTGTCTGTACAGTTTGCATTTAGAATCATTTCCTCAGGCTGGTCAGATTTTTGAGGGTTATTCTGTGCATAAGTATGTAATTTATACATACGGAATGCATCTGAATGAGTTCATTTTTATGCTAATAGTTATGCCTTTTTAAATCCTAGTATATCATACATCTCATGCTTCTTGTTATCTGCTGGAAACAGAAGACTATAGTGCCATTGTCCGACATTGATCTTTCAACTGTTGAACTTCTTAGAGACTTGTTGTTTTATGTTTTTGTTACATGCAGAGGTTTGTGTGAGCTTGACATTTTCTTCCTCTGGGCAACAGTAGAAGCAGCCAACAGAACATTTTTATGGCTCCAGGCTGCGTTCTGGGTGGTTTTCTGCAGCATTGTTCATGCTCAGGTTCGTGCACTGGAATGATTAGTCCAATCAGAATTCTTTTAAGTCAGGCGCAGTGGCCTGCAGGTGACAGAATAAGCTTTATGAAAATTTTAAAAGTTAAATAGTAAAAGCTGTTGTTAATTACTGGAGACATTTTGTTCCTTAATTTTGCATTCCGCCTCCATCGTTTGAACTTTAAAGGCCATGCTGGCCCCGGGACCGGTTTATTCCTGCACACACAAACTACTGCAAGAATCACCTGGTCTGTATTATGGCTGAAAAAATATATTCATATTTTTAAAACAGTGCGGTTTTCTTTCATGGCAGATTGAATTGGCATCAACTCCACAAAAGGTGAATAAAACTCTTTATCTTCCAAATAAAAGAGTGGAATGAAGTGTTTGTTTTCTTTCCACTACCTCCCAGCCTGTCGTGATGTAAACAGACATCCTGTCGGTTCAGCCGTTGTTCTGAGCACGTTGTTTATGAGACTGTGTGTGCTGCCAGATGCTGCATTGTAATTGAAAGGAAACCGTCTGGACTCTCCTTCCTCCTCCTGCTGCTGCTGCTGGCACTTCAGGAACGTTAGCTCTAAGTGGAACTTTACTGGCTCATTTATTTATACAGTCTTTTGTTGGTTCCCTCTGTCTCTCTGCATATTCTCTTTTTATGACACTCTATTTCACTCAGCTTAATCCGTGCTTTATATGTGCAATTTGCATAATTTCAAATAGTTTTGGGCCAAAACAACAGCAGATTTTTCTGAATTCTTTTGCGTTCATCTGTCCTATCTTACACGACAACTGACGAGTGGAGCTTTTGAGTGGTGGGATATGTCAGAGCACAGCCTGGTCTCGCCAAATATGAATAACACAACCAAGTTCTTAAGTCATTTGTTATCACAACCAAGATCTAAAATTAACTTTGTCTCTCTGCCTGCTTCTGTTTGTAGGCATTGTTCATTTTTCTGACTTTGAGTTATTGAAACTGCATTTGTTATGTGGTGGTCATGAACTTATTATGTAATTACAGTTCATGATGGCTCATACCTACAAGGTTTGTTCCCTAAACATAACCAAGTAGTACATGTACATTAACCACTACTTTTTTATTTATCCAAATATCCACCCCAACCCACAAGGTTTTAACTGTCTCACTCCTTCCTCCTTTTAACAGAGGAAATTCATTATTTGCATGACTGCAAGATGTCAGCTGTCAGAAATAGATAAAGTGTTTAAACAAACAGCCGACCCTGCTGATTTGGTGCTGAGGACAGTCTCACACATAACAAAACATGACAACACCTCTGACACTGATTCATCAGGGAATTTCAGTGCTGTTTTCCACCTTAAATGCAATATTATATTCAAACCGAAAATGACAATCAAAAGTGATTGTCCATAGAAAGAAGCAAGGATGTTCACAAAGACGTGCAGAACAAAACGCAAATAAGATGTAGAAACATTTTTTAAGAGCAAAACAGCCATATTTCAATAAATATATTTACAGTTTATATATAAAGAGTTGAATTTATACATCAAATCCTACATTTCATGTGACAATGACATTGTTTTTTGTCATTTTGAAATGATGACATACTTCATTGTCTTCTGACTATTGATGGTTTGTGATTGTTTTTAAGTTTATCTCACAGATCAAGTCATTAATAATTTTGGGGGTCAAATATGAGTGAAAGGGAAACAAACTAGTTCCATGTAAAGCTCCATAGTATGGTATCAGAAACACTATAAATAAAGTTTATAATTATCAATATTCAAGGAAACAATTATATTGTAACATCAGCAGGTCTTTGTGTACAGAAGCAAGTATTTTCATATCGGCCATTATCAATCCGCGACACATCCCTCTAAGACAGAGACAGAAAACTTGGAAAAGAGACAGCAACAACAAAAGTTGATCAGAGACCAAATAAACTGTGACCTTAAATCTGCACCTGTCAGTCTGCGGCTCAGACCAGTGTGCCAGGCAGCTGGAGGTCTGTGAGATGAAACACAGCCAGGTGGAGGTGTTGAAGGCTGCAGAGCAGCATATTTATTTCCTGTCACCAAGAGAAGTCACAAGTCTCTGGGCAAACAGGTAGAGAGTCTCACCACCGAGCTCCAGAGAGAACGGAGACAAAATGCCAGAGTTTTATTTGGTTTATACTTGGTTTGACATGTTTTACTTGTAATATTAACAAAGAGTAGAAATCCCAACACAGAACCCCCTGTTGTATCTTTTCCTTTTTCTCCTAACACAAAGGTTATGCAGTCCTCCTGCTGCCTCACACACACTCACATGCCACACACATACATGCACACTCACTCAGACTCTCGCAGATGCAGGCCAATGCTGTCGTCTGTGTGGTTACCATGGCGATATCGAGCGATTTCCTCCTCCATTCCCTTGAGTGGCGGAATGGCAAGCGGTGCGGGACAAAGGTGAGAAGATGGTCATGGAGAGAAAATACACAAGTTGTGCGTGAGGAGGAGTGTACTGGGCCGACACACACACACACACACACACACACACACACACACAGAGTGACCTTCCATCACCTCATTAATAACAAGGCAGCGTTACCGTTCAGGACCAATTAATGACAGAGGCATCACTGTGGTGTGTCAGTCGAGTCATTGCATCACTGCTGTCCTGTCATGTGTGACTCACGGATGAACAGCAGGTGTGAGTGGAAACAATGACAAACACAACAATGATGTGAGGTTCTCCCCTTCGTGATCACTGTCACCTTAAAAAGGCTGTGAAGATGTTAAATCAGGAGCGGAGTATGAATCTCTGCCTCTGGCTGTCTCCAGCCTTTTTAAATCACACATTATCATCTGATCCATTAATGTATCCATTCATATAAAATATAAAAAACTAAACTTTTACAAATGACTTAATCATTAAATGTGTTCTATGGTATGACTATAATAATACAATAGGGCAATAATACAATATGATTGTTTATCATCTTTCAGTGGAATTATTTCACGATTAAATCCAACAAGATCTCAACAACAAGAATGTTAAAAAAAAAAAAAAACACACGTCATTATACATACATGTACGGTTCCCGGTTGTAAAAAACAAAAAAAAAATGAAATAAAACAGCTGTGTTGTTGAATTTAGGCTACAAAACCACTGATCTCGATTTAGCACCGAAAAAAACAATCCTAGTGTTATAAAAGACAGTAATTAAATGTACATAAATACCAGGAATTAAGTCATTGCAAGGACAATGTGACAGAAGTGACATAGTTACGTAATAATGTGATGCACAAAACCTGAGGCACGGAAGTTCAGACAGAAGTCCACCACCCCTCCACCCTGTTGGCAATACAGTGGCGTTACAGTCATTCTCCGGCTGCAATGATGGTGCAGATGTGGAAAACACACAGACCAATCAGAGCTGCCTGGGCTTTCTGGGAAGCTTAAAGAGACAGGGGGGAATATGTTCTTGTAGAAACCCAAAAAAATGAGCCTAATATGTCCCCTCTAAGCATACGCTGCCTACAGGACGGCTGCATTCATATGACTGACAGGTGACGGCGTCTCACAGATGGCCAGTCTGGCAGGCTGTTGTGACAGAGGTCGGCGTTGGTATGTAAACAGTGAGCTGGTGTTGGTGTGGGATGTATTATGATATCCAGTCCTCAGGAGCTTTCTCAGCCTGTATAATTGTGCATCAGCCTCCCCGTGTGAGCCGCCCACCTGTCTGTGTGCGAGTCCTGCGAGGCGGCTCACTTTCTCTGACAGCAGTCCTTTTGTGTCTACATTGTCCTGAGCTGCTGCAGGTAATTTCCCCACCTATTGTCCCCATCCACACTCCCAGAAACTATAATTCAGCTCTAACCAAGCGAGAACAGTACAGCTCTGTCGAACGCCGGAGTGAAACAACTCCGGGAGAGCAGGGCGGGTGGAGCGTGTAATGGTTTAGGGACTTGTTACGCCACGCTGCGACTGGGAGGACTGGGCCTGTGAATGGAGATACACAGGGCGGCATGAAAATCAAATACACACTCCTTGAAGTGGAGCCGCACACACCTCAATCAAGTGAGGCTGCAGTCGAGGCTGATGTTGCCTGTAGTTCGACGTGCAGAAGAATATAAACAAAATGTGTCTCCTGCTTGAGTTACAGCATGTCACTGTGAAGTAATGTAAGAGTCTGTGATTGCCGGCTTACAGGCTCGTCACTGAAACATCGCAGCGCTTTGACAAACAGCAGTTCATTTTGCAGTAAAGCTGAAATAGTGTAACATATCCGACAGCTGGCTGTGTGACTGCTGCTGTCGAGGAGGGGGAAAAATAAGGAAATGCCAGCTTTCTTGATTTGAAGTATTTGTTTTTCTGGCTTCAGCCTCACATGTGTTGGACTCATTAAACTCTTCAGAAACGATTCTATTATAAATGTTTTGCTTTTTCATGCACAAAATGTATTTTAGTAAGATGCACGCTTGTGGGGAGACACCAAGGCTGCATCGAATGGCGACACTCTGGTGTTGAGGGATGATCACTGTGTGTTGGGCTGTGTTGTAATTATCTGTGGCAGAGATTGGTGACTGGCTCCGGCTCCTTGAAGGCGCATCAAACCACTGCGAGCACTCGACTGTCTGTGTGCATTCAGCCAGGAGGTGCAGCCGCTCCAACAGGAGCAGCAACAGGACAGCAAGCGTTGACTAGATTAATGCTGGAGGAGTCATGGAGTTTGGTCGTGCTTGTGTTTTGTCAGCAGCACGGGCTGAAGCTTTGGAACAAGGCTTTGGTTTGGGAAAGGTTTGGTTTGGTTTTGGCGCCGGTTAGTGGATGGAAATTAGCTTAAATGAAGGCCAGAGGTGGAACCGGCGCCAGAGTGCTCTTGTGTTTGGTCTGGAGCGTGTTTGAGAGTGGCCATGGGATGAGATGGAAATGTACCTGATTTATGAAAAAATATCTGTTTGACCAATATTGCAATGCCATATAATTCACTATTTTTTTTTTTAAATCATGAATATAAAGAATATATTATTAAACAATTTTTTAAAGAACAGATAATGCTGAAAAAAGCTTGGAGTGACTTAGAAAAAGGGTTACCTATTTTTATGTATTTATTTATTTATTCTTTATTTAAATGGTGAGCAATTTTATGTATATTAATGAATACAAATGTATTATTATTTGATAAAGATATTTGTTAAAGGGAGCAGCCTTCTGACTATATCTGCAGAGTTCTTTTCTTTTTATTACCTCTGTAGAATATGATTTATAGGCTGGGACATCTTGCAGCACCACCATACTTATTAAGTTGTATTTTGACACATTTCCTGCCTCGAACAAATATTTCGCCTCTTGCGAATTGGATATTATACTAGCCCATGTGGCGAATTGGAAAAATGTTGATTAATTGTTCGTCCCTAACCTGAAGTGTGGTTTGTTTCCCTCATCCCAGTAACATTATTTTCTCCATTGGTGGTCCAACAATCCCTCTCCTGCTTGCACTCCCTGACAGTTTTTCTTCTTAATAAGCTCCATGTCCATTTGTGCTCTCTTCATTTGTACAGCTGGACTGATGAGAAGGCACGCAGTAAACAGGAGCTAATGGGCCACTGAGGGAATATGTGGTTTGGAAGGCGGGGATGTTGTAACCACTACACCTTCTCCTTCGTGTGCTTCCATTGCTCTCTGAGCCGACCTGAATTATAATCACACGTTTTGCTTATTGGGGCGACACTAATGTCCCTTTGAGTTAGTTTGAAAAAGATACACAAATATAACAGTAACTCACAAGTGAGTTGGCCTGAAAGAGCTGTAAAGAAAACATGGTGATGCTCATGAGCACTGAGTGTCTGTGATGAGTGTCAGTGTGTTATTAGTTTGAAATGCAGAGGGAATTATCACTTTCTTTCAGCTGTCATTTGATTTCTTTTTGTATGTTTTTCATGCACAATAGGGAAAGGCACCAAGTGGAAGAAACAAAACTATACAATTGACAAGATGACAAAATGGAGTTGGGAATGCATTTGACGGGAGTACAAAAAGGGTTTTAGTGGCATTGTGTGCAGTGTAACCTACTTTAACTGTGCCAACAGTGTAAAAGAATATGCAGCTACATTATCATATGGTATGATATGAGTCGAATATTTGCATTTCTGTGACAGGCGTCAGTTTGAAGGCTTTTATCTGAAGATTTGTCGTTCTCTCCTCTCTTTCTAGAAAGCAGCGTTCACGAGGGAAGCAACGACAATGATGGCAGCATCTGTGGCAGCGACTCCGCCTTCTACAAACAGAGTGAAGGTGAGCGACGGCGTGATGAACAGGCAGCGTTTTGTGGCAGCGCAGATGTAATTTCAGCCACAATTATAATCGACATTATCTTTTCCACTTTACAGACAGTTTCTCGCCCGCTGTGGTAGCCCTATTGATTTTTTTCCGCCATTCGTCCCTTTTTCCATTTTCTTAAAAGGTTGAGCTTTTATGTTTATTGCTCATTAATTGTTGCCTTAATATAAAGAGGCCATTCTGCAAAGGGCATGTGTGTAGGGGGGATCACAGCAGTGCTGCACAACACTAAAGTGAATTGAAACACAGAGAGACAGTTTTCTTTTGATCATTAAACCTGCAAACACATTAAAATTCACATGCATGCACACACACATAAATCCACAGGATGCACATAAAACCACTGGCGTGTTGTCTCCCACAAATGCACACACACGCACACATAAAATTATAACCTCCTACACACATAGGAGGACATTTGCACACACACCCTCATACACAAATAAATATGCAAACAGGCAGATAGCTCCGATGTAATGATAAAGCTAATTTCATTTGTTTGCCAGTAATTATGAGTTGTTTATGCAACGAAAAAGAGCTGCCATTTAGATAATGGCAGCTCTTGACAAGCCAACAAACAAACATAGTGTGTTTGTGTGTGTGTGTGTGTGTGTGTGTGTGTCTCTGTATATGTGTGTGCAAGTTTTCAATTACACTGCGGTGTTGAAACGGACAGTTTATGTTGCATTACGGACATAAATGAATTCATTTTTATCTTTTGGCTGAAGGGTTAAAGCTCAGAGTATTCGTTGAGGGCAAAGGCTTCCAGCATTTTCCACGTCTGACCCCTTAAAGGTCGAGTATGTAGGATGGTTCAGATTGCAACCAATATCTGCTCAGCCCTCCCTTATTAAGCATGTAGGAGTAAATCTGCAGTGCCCTCTGGGTAATGTGAAACAGGAAAGGCCCTCTGTAGAGCCACTGTTTGCTCTGGGTTACTGTAGAAACGTGGTGGACTCGCTCCTTATGTAGATATAAACGACTCGTTCTATGCTCACTTAAAAAATTCTTAGTTTCAAGTAATAACACTCGAATAAAAGCACAATTATGAATATTATAATTGCATTTCTGCCAACAGATCCCCCTAAACACTGCACACAGAGCCAAGAGAAGTCCCATCTGTTTAGCATCACACTGAAAATCATGATGAATAAAAACAAAAGCTGAAAACAGAGATAGCACCTTTCTTATTCCACACATACATAACCCACAATGCAACTCAACCCTGAGGCATGACCCGCCCAGCTCTGCCTCTGATTGGCTTAACCTCATATCCCTTTTTTTCATTTATTAATGCTTTTTATTCATTAAATGTGAAAAGAAGAAAAGAACCTGACACAAACATGGTTATAACAACCACTGATATAAGAGCAGGATGGCTGTAAGAGTTATATTTACAAATGTCACCTTCAGCTTTCAAAAACTTCCCCAAGTTCACACTTTTCCAAGAAAGTAAGAAAGAAAGACTCCAAACCCTGTGAAACTTTGCTGATTTCTTCTTCAGAATGTGTTCGTTTTTCAAGGACAAAGCACACAGACTACTCTTTAATCCAAAAACCAACAGAAGGCTTTTTACGCTTTTTCTTTCATCTGGTCTTTCTTGTTTTAGACATAAATCAGTCATTTTCTTCTCTTTTCTGTTTAACATACAATCCTCTGGGTACAACTTGAGAATACAAAGTTTTGGGGACGATTGGGGAGTTAAAGCAATACATTTACTGATTTCAATCCAGAACTTTTGTATCGTGGGACAATCTCGTAAGAAGTCAAATCAGGTCATTTTCTACAGTGCATTTGACCCAGAAGAGCTAAAACTGTCAAAAACTAAAACATCCAAAAACATTAATTCAGACATATGAAGAAAAACAACGTTTTTTCTGCTTTAATAACCATTTAATCATCTTGTGACCCTTTAGATTGATCACATTTGGAGTTTTGAGCCACAGGTTAGAAACCTTTGGATCACAGGGATCTCAGAATGTGTGAAATTTTAGAAATGTTTTTTGTGCTGCTCGTGTGTGTGATATTAGGACACAGTATGGCAGAGACGCTCACAGTCGCCCTGCGTGTTGCTGAGGAGGCTATAGAGGAGGCCATCGCAAAGGCAGAGGAGTTCAGCGACAGCTTGGTGAGACATCCATCTGTTCCTCTTCCACGTTTCATTCTCTCTCCGTCCCCTCTGTCCTCTCTTCTCTGTGTCCCCATTTTCTGTGTCATGTGAGCATCAGAAGGATGCAGTCATTGTTTTTGGCTAAAACGCCTGCACAGATCCTCTCCTGGCAATTCACAGACACTTTGAACATAAGAAATGTATACGTGTGTGTGCAGGAGAAGCAGAATGAGGCTCGGTATCTGCAGGACCACAAAGAGGAGCTCATAGAGGAACTTGCAACAACAATCGTACAAAAAGTAGGTGGAGTAACATTTTTGTTTCCTCCTTGTGTGTGAAAGTGAAGTTAACCTCATTCAAATGTTAATTGTCACGAGAGAAAAATGGGAAAAAAAGCGGATCAAGCTTGTCCCACCGCTGTCTTCTCTTTGACAGTTTGATAGATAGATCAGTAGACCTTTATAATGTTTCATAAAAGCATTTCCATGGATATTACAGTTTGGTAGAGAGTTGGCGCGGGAACACGGAAAACGAAACTTCTTTTCTTCTCTGAAATTGGGATCACAGAAGCGTTTGAGGGAAGGACAGAGAGCCTTTGAAAATGATGTTTTAGTTTGAGTTATGATTCAAACACCAGCCGCTTTCATTTTGCTCGTGTCCTCTAATGTGAACACACAAAGTGAGTGGAGACAAAGTTTGCGGTTGTTTGATTGCTTTCTTGTTTTAATTAACATTTGTTGGCCATCAAATCTTTGAAGGTGGATTTTGCACACACAAAAAAAAGAAAAGAGGATGCCGGTGCTTATTATTATTATTATTATATGAAATTCAAATAGAACCTGGATTATTGCTTTTAAAGTTTCATTAGAGCAAATTATTCATGCCTGAGTGCAAACGTAAAACGCTGTTATGGGATTGCATTCTAATTTTTCGATTTGCAATTATTATTGCTGTAGCTTGTTATTTAAATAAAGGCTCGCAGCTCTTTCACTTTGTTCTCCTCCCTCCTGTCTTTCCTCTCCAGATCATCCAGAGGAGGAAGCGCTCAGAGATGCAGACGGAGTATGACTTTGTCTGGCCTCAGCCTCAGTCCCTGATCCAGCCCAGTGAACTCCCCTCTCCATCTCAGCCTCAAGCTTCCTCACAAGGACAACAGGACCCCCACAAGATCTCCTACTCTCTCTGGGTCAGTCTCTGCCACCACTCAAACTCTAAAAACTGCCAACCATAAAGTCAAAACAAAACTGCCCTGTCGACGGGTTTAACTTGCAGAGTCTCAGCCAGAAGCGTTTGCTCTTCTATGTGTTTAAGGACTGTGTGTTTAAAGAAGAAGGGTGGTTTGGTTTTCTCACTTCATTTCACAGCACATACAGTATAATGTTCCTCTGTCTGTGTTTTGGAATGTGTTCCCCTGGGTGGACCAGCCGCCGTCTCTGAGCGCTTGCCAAGTTTAAAAAGACACAGGAATGTTGTGTTTGGCAGAAAATCACTGCAACTTTTCGGTAGCACCGGTTACATGTTTGGCGAAGATTTGGTCTCATTAAGGATTATATTTCGCTGTCTTTCTTTGCTTGAAGTCCTGTGGATCTTGTTGCTGTAGTATTGAAAATGTTCATGTTCAATCCTTATATCAAGTTGTAATATTCACCGGATTAATGTATATTCTAAAAGTCTCCATGAGGTGTATTTTGATGCTGTTATGCAGACTGAAAGGATATTGTTGAAGCACGAAACAGATGAGGCCGAGGGAGTGGAGACGAATCTGCTTATTCTCTCTTAGAACAACAGTAGTAATGTTACAGCTCAGAATCTCACTGATCTCAACAGCTGGAATCTGCAGCCCAGCGTACCCCGCTCCTCATTCTGTCCCGTCTTAAAGGAGCTCCAGCCTTTAGTGATTGTCTCTAATTTGTGGGACACCACACGGCCCCCCCAGAAGTCACCACAGCAAAAAATGCAAAACAGTCAAAAATGAAAACAGCCCAACATGAATGGGTCACATGGCAGGGGGCGGGACCAGACGGCTCCGTGTTTATGACACCATCCACGACCTTTACCGTCTTGGTGTGAAAGCGTCCACTAAGCTGGCAAGCGCCAACTTTGTCTGGCCCGGCGTCAGGAAGGACGTCAGGACCTGGGCCGGTGTGCCACCATTCCATACAAAAGCCCCTTTGGCACCGTTTTTAGTACCAGAAAGTTGCTTGCAGAAGGTGTTCCTCTGTCATTTAAAGGTACTAAGTGGGATTTTCCATTAAATTCTTGTTATTAGCGACATCAGTGGCTGTTGAGTGAACTGCAGTTAGCATCCTGTTGATGTGACGTGTTGTGATAGCTGATGTTATATTTTATGTGGACCTTTGGCTCCATGATATGAACTAGCTTCCCTTTTAGAAATGACTTTATGTTCTAACCTTATGAAGCAACCAATCATGTAGCTAAGTACAACTTAACTATAACTACTTACCGATTTACCCTTAGCTGCTTAGCTAATAGCTCCTTTCCACTGTGTATTACAGTGTAGTGGGTTTTCCCATAAAGTACGCCAAAACAAAGCAGCAAAGTGTTGTAAATGTGGTAAAAACCGAGTAAGTTCTGCTAGTTTTGATTAATTAGAGTGAGTCAGAAAACAGCTTACCTGTTCCCCTAAATGTTCCAGCTTTGAGAAAAGTACACACAATATGGTCACAAAATCCAGGTTACAGTACAAAGTACAGAGTACAAACACTCAAATCGGCAATGCACACACACCTGGCAGCGGTTGGTGCTGCTAGTCAGCGGGGACTCCTGGAGATTTGTCATCGTCCCGTGTGTGAGCGAAGCATCAAAGCGGCGCTCCCCTGGCCTCGCCGTTCTGTTTCCCGCTGTTTCACTCAGCGAAGATCAAAGTCCTGTGAAATACGCAGGGATCCTCCTCAACTGCTCGTCCCACCATGGGACAGGCTCTGTTTATCAGCTCTCTGCAAACACATTCACTAAGACACCAGGCATGCAAATGCTCACTAAAATCTGCACTGCCTTAACACTGATCCTCAGGGTAATCTTAATGGTGCATCCCACCCATTCTAAGAACTTTTATTCTTTCTCTAATTCTTCTGTGCCCTACCAGACAGCTCAATCTCTACTTGAACACACTGTGCATGTACCCACGGCAGCCTTTTACCTTTTACTTGGATGTTAAAACGAGAGAGAGATTTTAGCGTCAGCTCGTGCAGCCTGTAAATCCATCACAGTGACATGCAAAGTTCATGCATATCCACAAACAGGATTAAACTTTGATGTTTAATCCAACCCTAATTCAAACAGAAAACCTAAATTAGTCCTGTGTCAATGAGAGGACAGACAAAATGGCTTCTTGGACAACATTCTGATAATATTCTTTCATTATAAAACCTTTTTAAGATCGTGCCTAAAGGTATTTCCACAAGACCTCAGGACTTGCAGAGCCTGTGCTGTCTGCCTTGTTGTTTAGTTGTTTTCTAGCTCCACCTGCTGATGACATTGTTGACTCGCAGCCACTGTCACACAGATTTCTGCACAAACAGGAAGCAAAGTAGCCAGCTGGACCCAGTGCTCTCCTTTAACTGATGTAATTACTATGTTGCTATTATACTCGACTGTTCCTGGCCTCGGTGCTGCTGCCTTTGTCCCTGCAGTAATAACCTGCCTGGAGCTGCTTTGTCTAAAAGTCAGCCTGAAGCTCCTGCTCTGATTAAAGTGAACAATGGCCCAAAATTAACAAGAGGCAGATGTTCAGCTTTGAATTTCCAAAGCTGTCGAACAACACTGAAGTTTCTTTGAGAAAGATAATGATGCTTGACCTCAGACTTTGTGGTAATATTTTATTCCTGATATTCGTTGCTCCAAAAATCACATTTGTGTTTGAATTTGTGTGCTTGCAGCGATCACGGTCAGCGTTCTCCCTCACCAGTGACGACTCCCCGGACAAAGCTCCGGAGGAGGAGGAGGCTGCTGGGGCCGGCGGGGGCTTGCAGGACTACACGTCTCTGAAGAGGGAGGGCAAGGCCACGTCTCTACCCAGCTGGAAGAGTGTGGACCGCCTGGACAACTCCAGTAAATATCACACTCAGAGACGGTTTAATGTCAGTTTGCTGAGCAGATTTAATTCTCCACCTGATGCCACGTGCAGATGCAATGTGTGTCCTCTTTGTTATAGGATACACAGTTACAGCAATCAAACCATTTCCTGCAAATATGTTAATGATGCAGCACTTAATAGGGGGAAATATTGGAAGACAGCACCACCATGCCCTTTTTAAATGCATGTGCTCAATGGAAATGCATACTTCCCACAACACTCAGTAGTTGTTTTGTTTAATTCAGCAACATTTCTGTCCACTAATTACTTCCTCACCTTTTCTTCAAATCTACGTAATGCTTAACTCAGATACTACTAGAACTGTGAGCCATAAAATTATAAAATACTCTAAATGTTTCTTAGTTATTCCATCTTAAACATTTTCCACTTATATATTTAGTCCCAGGAATTATTTAGTATGTTAGTAAATCATTTCTCGTTTTCCAAAAAGAAACACTGTGACTTCTCTTCTTCTTTTCTTGTGGAGTAAAGCACAAACTTTTAATCATTTCTTTTTTCCCCCAAGTTTCATAATGTCAGCCTTTTTTTTATTTATTAAAAAACACACAGAAAAGATCTGTTTTTGTGTTAAAGGTTAACTAGTCTAAATAAACCACTCCACCCATACAGATTATTATTGTGCCTGATATGGGCCAATGTGTTTTTCAAACATTTTAACATGTCACTATTCTTACACACTGTAACGTAAAATACATCTTTCTTTCTTTTTCAAAAGTTACGAGATCCAAATGTTGCTGCATAACAGTGATGACCCACTTGCTTTGTTGCTGCTGCTGCACTCAGTGACACTAAACAAAATTGGGGTCACACAGCCTATCTAACAAAGAAGTCCAGGTGGAAATAGAAGTTAGTTTTCCTAAACTTCTTGCTGTCTGTTCATGTTCTTGCAGGTGCGTCGTCAGTGCTCCAGAGCCCAGACGGTAACTGGATCGCTCTGCACAGCTCGCAGCTGTCCCGGCCCAGCCTGCTCACCAAGAGGAAGAGCCTGGTGTTCAGCGCACTGGAAAAGGAGTCCGGCGTCGTGTCCGCTTACGACGAGATGGGATCCGACTCCGAGGAGAACGACGAGGGCGGCTGGGGAGCGGCGCTGCGACAGTTCCGCCGCAAACTGTCCGATGAGACTTACTACACGGACTCGCAGCACGACCCCGAGTGGACGTACACCCAGCACCTTCCCATCACCTCGCCGTCCTCTGGCCAGTACACCAACACAGAGACTCTCAACTCAGACTCAGAGGCCTCGTCCGTGCTGTCCGCTTGTCCTCGCAAACCGCCTCACAACCTGCTGAGGAAGAAGGGACCTCCAGACACACACCTGCACCCCCATCACCAGCCGCTCTACCACCAACACCTTCACCAGAACTTCTCCCCGTACCCGGTCCACTCAGAGGCGCTGGATGTCAACTTCAACCCCAAGGTATTTGCCTTTACATCAAAACTTTGAAAAATGTCTTATGTAAGTATAATTATGCATACAACAATGCCAGTACAACAAAGTAAGAACAAGTCAATACAAGTGCAATTCTTGTGTTCAAAATTAAATTAGAGAAGCTAAATGTGCTTAAAGTATCAAAGTAAAAGTGCTCACATTTGTCAGTAGTCGTGCTGCCGAAAGCTGTGAGTAAATGATATTATATTATGATATTATATTATTATTCATGGATCAATTTGTCATCAGCATGTACAGTTTCGTCATCTTAGTTCAGTTGTTTCCAACATAGGGGTCAGGGTTTTTTTGAATAATGAATAACTATGTTATCAAAACTTCAGTGCAATCATCTGAGAAGTTTTGAGGTGATATTTGTTATAGTGGAACTCCCAACCAGAAGTGCTGTATGATGATAAAAGAAAATTCTGTAATATTTATATCATTGTAATAATGCAAAGCCTACACACAGTTAATGTGTACTTTTTCATGTGAAACCTTATTCCGAAAGAAAACTACAAACCAGACTCCAAAAAAGTTGGGATGCTTTGAAAAACATAATAAAATAGATTTGCAGATTTCCTTTGGACCTATAATTAATTTTAAACAGTTAAAAGATATTTAATTAAAGTAAAGGTTTGTTTTTGTGCATATATACACAAATTCTTAGACTAGTTTAATTTCCCACTGAAATGTTGTGAAATAGGAGTTTAACGTGACATTAAAAGGAAAAACTCAAATTTCTTGATGTGTGTGTTCCCAGGTGATGGGAGACAGCAGCGAGGCTGAGGAGCGGCAGATCGACCCGGTCAGGAGATCGCGGCGACGCAGGAAAAGCAAGAGAGAGTCATCGGCAGAGCAGAGCAAACCTGCAGGCCAGAGCCACACTCAGTCCATCTACCCTTTAGTACAGGTAAGATGTCTCACCTGCAGTTCTACGGCTGTAGCAGCTCCTGTTTTCTGATTGATTCTTAACAGGAAGTGACTGGAAATTCCCTGTGTGCAGTGGAAATGTAAAGTCAAATATGGGAGGCAGAATGATGAGCATTTGATATAGCTCTAGTTTGCGTCTGATTATGTGTTTCTGTCTCCCCACTGAAGGAGAACAGTGGTTTTCTGCTCAACGCCCTCCTGAAGAGGGGTTTAAGTGAGGAGCAGCCACTCCCTGACACTATGCCAATGGCCACAGCTGCACCAGACGCCTTCAGATTAGATGCCATGACACCTGAGCCAGAGGACTTGGACACATTGGCCCCGAATTCAGCGGCCCCCAGCCCTCCGCCGCCCCACTCTCTGGCTCCAGGGTCCCAGCACTCGCCCAGCAGCTCAGGGCCCGGAGACCCTCTGGAAGAGGAGCTGCGGTCCAGACTCAGCCAGCTGGTCAGCCGCGCCAACAGCAAAGACAGCAGCTCGTCCGAGGAGGAGGAGAGCGCAAAGCGGCTGGCGGACAAACAGACGGATAAAGAAAGTGACAGACAGAGAGAGAAGACGAGGCCGAGGGGAAGTGACAGATTAAGAGAAAGGACCGGCAGCAAGGAAAGAGAGAAAGCAAGTGAAACGGTGGAACAAGTGAACGGACAAGAGGTGAAGAGAAGCGAGAGACTAAAAAAGAGTTCTTCAGTGAGAGAGGAGGGAAGAGGGAAGGACAGGAGGTTAGAGATAGGAGTGGAGTGTTTGGAGATGAACGACCAGGAGCAAAAGAGAGGAGATAAGAGAGAGCTCAACAGACAAAGTAAGAGACAACATAAAAGAGACGTGGAGAAAGAAGGAGGACATAAAGGAGCGAGGAGGAGTGGGTCCAGTGCCAGTTCACCTGCTATTACACCTTCTTCCCAGGAGGGGGTGCTGCCAGACAACCAGGTGAGAGGAAGCACAATATGTATCCAACACTCATCTTCTGCTTTTGTTGCTGTCTATTTGTCTGTCTGCATTTTATTAATTGTCTTTTATTTCTCACGTTTCCCCTCGATAACTTTTCACCCACCCACCGTTCCTCTCTTATCCCTGTATAATGTGACGATCACTGCTGTCCTTCTGTGTCCCTCATCATGTGTTTTCCCTCTTTCTCTGTGCTTTCCTTTGGGGTTTGTTGGGGGGGTCTTTGTGTTTCTTTGTGGATGTATGCATGTGTGTGTGTGTGTGTGTGTGTCAGGAGGGACAGAATGATTTGGAGCAACAGAAGAGGCTTCAGTTGCTCTCCTCTCTCTTACAGCAGGTGAGAAATCAACTAGAAGGCAAAAGGATTCTGTGATGAAGCTGTAATGAAAACATCATCCTACCATGACGACATACAGCACGCACGCACGCACACACACAAATACACACACACAGACACAACGTTGATTCGATTGAATGTCACTCTTGCAGGTTGTGTATTTTTCCTTATTTCAGCAAGTCATTGAGCCTCGGGCCGTGAAAGTGCAGGTAAAGTGGTGTGTAGCAGCAGAAAATGTTGCATTAAGCGGCAACATTTTCAGTGTTCAGCCCTCAAAATAAACCAGCAGGTTTATTGCAGTTATTTTCAAGAATCATACTAGAAGAGATCCATCACAGTAGAGCTGCACAAATCATTGTTTCATTAATAAAAGCCTCTAAAGGTCACAATGCAAACTCAGCCGCCCACAGGCCCAGCTGTGTTAGCGTAAGACCATTTTTATACTGTTTATTTATTATTTTTGACTGGAAACCAATCACTTTTTTCATCTGCAGGTTTAATATAGATTAATCAAACACAGGCAGGTTGAGTTAAAGTGGGGATTGTAAATTAATTAAACACAAATATCTCCTGAAATGCATCGAGCAGGAGCATCTGAGATTGATGTAAGTGAATGATATGCTCCACAGAGCAAAACAGTGAGAAAGGCATCCATATATCCCCCCCATAAATGGAAACAACATCCTTTTAAAGAACAAAATTTCCAAAATCAACTTCAGTTATTTATGTGCATAATTCAAGGTTTACACATCTCTTTAAGGGATCATTTTTTGCTTTAATTCAAGTGGGAAAAATATTAAATCTTTGCAAAAACACATAAAACAGTTATTATTTATATTTCACTAATGTAACGTTTTCCAAAACAACTCACTCAAAAAATGACTCAAATCATGGTTCATATCTGAAACAATTGTACTTTACCTGTAGCTAGCTGTATAATGAATTAATGTAATTGACTACATAGAAATCAACATAAAGCGATTATGAAGTATTTTAGCCTTATAAGACATTAAATAAAGCTTTATAATGTGTTATGATTAGTGTTATAAAGAACTATGCATATTTATAAGTGCTTGTAACTATAATTACAAAGTGCTTATAATATGTGATTGTGATTATGATGTGTGTGAGTGATTGTAATGATTATAGACAGACAGACAGATACTTTATTAATTCCGCAGATTGTTGTGTTACAAACAGCAATAGACAGATATAGAAAGTATAAGATTATAAGAAGCAAAGAAGATGGCGTAATATCAAATAAAAGAGGTAAAATAGTAATAATCATAACTCTACCTGACTTATGAGGATCTTTCTTATGCATTATAGATATATACAGTACACAGCAGGATTTGGGACACAGCTATGGTGTAGATATCCAAAACATCAACTTCCTAAAATGGATGAAAATGCTACGGTCCCTTTGGTTAAAAGCTGTGCTCCATTATTGATATTTCCACACAGTAAATCCACTCCATTCATGAACATATGGACGAATCAAAACCCACACAAAAGCAGGTGGTTGGACGTATAAAATGCAAACACACACTGCGGCCGGCACTTACGCGCTCAAACCCTCTACTAGTGTTATGTGTGAGGTGCGTGGGTCGATGTAGGTCATTAGCAGGACTCATTATAAGAGCTCCTGTGAGTAATGCTCGTCTTTTACAATGTGTATGACACGTGTGCTGCTTATGCTGGTTTTCAGAGCTCCCTTTGAAACCAACCAGGACAGCTCCGTTTGATGTGAATAAGGGAAAAACATGACGAAGACTGTGATATTTGTGGCTTTATTTTCTATTTTCATTAAATTCGCACATTTTTTTCCCAAGTCTGCTCATTGATGGTTTGTGACTGTATTTATATTTGAAGTAAGATAAAAACGTCATTAGTCTTCAATGATTCTGGAGGGTCCAAGTGATGAATTATTAAAGTAAAATAAACTAAACAAGAAGACCTGTCGGGAGCTCCGTCATTAGTCTCTGATCAACATGATATGACATGAATTGGACTCTCTAAAAAAAACCCAATCAGTCATAAGAACGACTGAAAGGCCTCAGCTGACCGGCTGCAGCTCCGTCTGTGTCGAGTCCTCGTGTCCTCCCTGGATCAGTCTGGGTTTCCTCTGAGTGCTTCTGTTCCCATGGAGCTCACATACACAAAACAGTGAATGGTCAACAACAATAAGATGTTCAAGGACAAAACATCTAAGTTTTGTTTGATGGTTGGTTTAGCATGCATTCCTTCTCATTAGTGATCAATAACTGGATCAGTGTGTAGGCGCTGAATGGCGAGCTGGACATCCTGTGTGCATGCTTCAGTTTGCAGCAGGATGTTAGCAGCTACCGTGTCCTTTCACCGAGACTTGGCTGGATCCTGGAGTGCAGGACGGCGCAGCACGTTCTGCTTTATGATTAATGTCGTTATTAGGTGACAAATTCAATTGATTGTTATATTTTCCCATTTAATCTGAGTTTCAGACATTTTTCAAAAGTTCTGCACTTTGTAGAACTCTCCAATTCTTCACAACTGAGCGAAAAAAAGCACATAAATGTATAAAAGCGTATAAATGTTCTACATTTGTCAGTGAGATAAATCGTAATTTTCTGCTCACCACAGTGATCGTCTATTAGAGGAAAAGTAGTGACACAGACAAAATTTACTGTCGTATGAACTATCTAACTATAAAAACTAATAGTTTAAAAGTATTTTGATTAATACCAGAGTTATACAAAAGTTCCTTTACTTGGAGCCTCAGTTGTATGTTGTATTTTTTTCCAGTATCTGTTAATGGGAGGGTTTTGTAGTGAATAGCTCTTACTATTAACTGCTATATTTATATTAATTACAAAACTACATATGTTCCAGTGAATTATAGTTTCCTTACTCACAATATATGTTTTTATCTTGATGTTTCAACATTAACTTCACTGAGACATGTGTGTGCTTCAGACTGTGTGAGTGTTGATGGCCTCTTTCTTTGGAGAGGACATCAACATCAGACTCGCACCAAACAACCATTTCTCCATCGACCACCCGAGTCAATATCTCAGATCATACATCTTTGCTTCTCAAGTCTTTTTAAATCAATGAATGGTGATTTTTTTTTTTTAAGATAAGAGGTTTGGTTTGCTGCCTTTCATCTTTCACCCATTACTTTACCATGTCTCTTGTCCCTTCCTAAAAGTCTTCCTTTACTCTGTCAAACTAGCTGAGAGTGGGATCAATACGCCTCCCACTGATCCCACTGATCCCACTAATCAAAGCTTCAGCCAGTGATTCATTCAATATTCAATCAAATCTGTCTCTCCTCCCAGGCATTTCCTGTTCTCGCTCAGTGTTTCATATATTCAGAAAAAACATCAGCTTTCTTTACTAAGCATCATCACCATTTAATTATTATTCCTCAGCGATGGCTTGAATTTGAATCAATGACTAAATATGTTTTTTTATTCGTCTGTATAAATTATCTTGATGGTTGTGGGAGAAAAGCGCTGAAAACTGATTTGTCCATCCATTCCAACATTAACGAACGAAGCAGTAATTAACACATTTTACAAAGATCATGTACATACAGATTTTTATATTTTTTTATTTTTTATCAGTTTGTTTACTGTTTATGATGGATGTACAATCGAGGATATAGGTTTTAATTTGATGAATATGATTGCTCCTTGAATTCCTGATTCCTTCCCGTAATTGCTCGTGGTTTCAGCCCACTGTTTGGCTGCACAGTGGAAGATATGTCGCGGCACAATTTTCTCAAGTCATGCATCATGTCGTTTTGTTCCCAACATCTCTAAAAAGGTGTGTGTGTGCGTGTGTGTGTGTGTGTGCGTGTGTGTGTTCTCTTCCATTGAAGCAGAAGTACTCGGCAGCCTCTCTCTGCAGCATCACCACCGAAGTGCTGAAGGTTTTGAACGCCACAGAGGAGCTGATTGGTGAGGCAGGAGGTGAAACCTACACCCCATCTGAGTCCATGAGTGCTTCTCCCATCTCCAACAGCTCCGAGACCCGCAGGCTGGACCAGAGGCTGACCAAGATGGAGGAGAATGTAAGCCGAGGCCCATCTGTGTGGTTCCACCCAGTAAGAAAAGGTGAGATTAAAACTTAATGTTTGTTCTTCTCTGTGCAGGTGTACCTGGCAGCTGGTGCTGTGTACGGGCTGGAGGGGGCACTGGGAGACCTGGAGCAGTGTGCCCGCAATATTAAGAGTGGCACCTCAGACACAGAGCTGTCCTTCCTGGAGGACCAGGTGGCCACCGCAGCTGCACAGGTTCAACAGTCTGAACTACAGGTACTGTTAAAAAAAAAATCAATAACACATCGGACACATTTTTTTTTAATGTTGTATTGGATTTTAATGAAGTCTGTGTCTTATTTTGAGATTTCTAACATTGAGGCCAGGATATCAGCTCTGAAAACAGCTGGGTTGAATGTGGCTGTCTGCAATCATTTCTCCAAGTACAAGCCAAAGGCGAAGGTAACTCTCTGCCCCTCGAGCACCCTAACAACTCCCCCATGCAGCCATATGTCTGGATTTGCATGATAACATTTTATCACAAAGTGCTGGTATGTTAAATAGTATTTGCCCGAGGAAGGACCTGCAGTCAGTTAGTCAAAATGTCTATCATACAGTATCCGTTCTACTGAGGTTCTAAAAAGGGAAACAGACGTTTATAGATCAGCCAGTGTATTTTTTGTGCACTCAGAAATTAAAACATATAGCAGCAAGTCAGAATGATCGATGAAGTGTCTAATACCAGTACTCTGATTACAGCCTCAAACCCTGGAATCATCACGCCATCAAAGGAGGAAGCTTCCAGCCCCTCCACTGAAAGGTACCAAACACTATTTTATTTTCATCAGAAATATAGATTGCAAAAAGAAAACTATGTGTATGCATTTATAAATTAAATGTCAACCATAAATGCAAAGAGTGACGAGTAAAACAAATAAAATCCATCCATCCGGTTATCCGGGGCCGGGTCGTGGGGGCAGGAGACGAATCAAAGTATTCCAGACGTCCGTCTCTGCAGCCACAACATCTAGCTCCTCCTGGGGGACCCCGATGCGTTCCCAGGGCAGGGGAGAGATATAATCCCTCCTGCGTGTTCTGGGTCTCCCCCGCGGCCTCCCACCAGGTGGATGTGCCCAGAACACCTCTAACAGGAGGCGCCCTGGAGGCATCCTTACCAGATGCTCGAACCACCTCAGCTGGCAGCTCTACTCTGAGGAGCAGCTCGACTCTGAGCTCCCTCCGGGTATCTCCTCAGCCTGTCTCTAAGGCTCAGACCAGCCAACCTACGGAGGGAAATAATTTCAGCTTCTTGTGTCCACTACCCAAAGCTCAAGATCATAGGTGAGGGTTGGAGAGAGCTTTCTCTTCCGGCTCAGCTCCTTCTTCACCACAACAGTCTGGTACAATGCCTGCATCACTGCTGGCGCTGCACCAAACCGTGTGTGCAACTCACACTGTGGTACCCTCACTCGTGACAAGACCCTGAAATATTTAAACTCCTTCACAAAAAAAATTTACTCATTTCATTTCTTGTTTGAGCACAGTTTGAGCACATCTGTATATCTTCAAATACATAGGTGAACTACAGTAATGGAAATTATTTTCAGTCATGGCCACATTATAAAATAATTTCACTATTTGAATATTTAAATCCCAAATGGCTGAATATATTCACTGATGGTGAAGCGTCTGTACATCCCTCTTATCAGTTATCAATAGGTTAACTTGTGCTGACTTATACAGTATACTTCACCAGTACAAACTCCTAATCAGAATCTCTGCTTACGTATGCATGTGTGAGTGAAACAAAAAAGATGGGGAGTGGGACAGAGACGAGGGAACACTTTAATTCACCTTTAGTCAACATCACACATTTTGTGCTTTGTCCTTAAATAAGAGATTGGCAGCTGAATGGATGTGAAAGTGAATACATCTGCCAGAAAGGGACCAAGTAACTGAAAAGCTCCATTAGATGTAAAGCAGCCAAATGGAAACAGGCACTGTACATGAGGATAGGGCTGTTTTTATCAACCAACAAGAAGTCGGTTCCTTTTCATGTCGGTGAATGGCCTTTTTCTGTTGGCGCTGTCTTTATTTTCATTTCTGTCTCTTTCTTTCTTCAGCAGCATTCACACAATAGCTCTGATTCAGGGTGGCTTTTTCAGCACTGCTCCAAAGACAGACAGCAGGCAGGACAATGGGGCAAAATCAGAGACCAAGACATGTAATCATATCATTGATTCCAGCTTAGCGAGTCCTGTTTGTCAGTCCATCATACAGTGTGCTCTAAATTTACGGCTGAGAAGTCTGTCCTCTTATGATATTAATAGTTTCTCTTATCTGCACAACGCCAGCTTTTTGGTGGAGATTTCTTTTTTAAAATGCTGCTTTACTTTATTTTCTTTCTTTTTGCGTTTCAGAAAAGTTGGAGCCAGAGCAGCAGGTGAAAGTGTTTCGGCCGTAGTGACAGTCAGCAGCACAACGAGTCCCTCAGGGCCACGTCAGAGCCCCAGGGACGGGGGGCCCGTCTCATCCAGTGCCTTGACCCAGTGTCCGCCTCCAGCTCCAGGCCAAGCAGGGGCCAACACCTGCCCTGTGTGACCCACCAAGCACTCAGCCCTCAGCCAGGCACGGTACCCCGCCAGTCAGATGCCTCACGGGAGAGATGACTGGCTCTTTCCTCGTTTCCACTTTCTCCTCCATTCTCTCCTCCTCAGCACGCACATAACATCAAGCAAGGATGACTCGACAGTCTGTGTCTCTGCCTTAAAAATCTGCAAACACTCCTCACGACCCAACTGAAAAGAATAACTGTACAGACGAAAATAACTCTCATTTCCTTTTTCTATCTGTTTGCAAGAGTATTGTGATTTACTGTACAATGAAGACGTGGAAAAATCATGTGAAACTTTCTGTGATCCAGTGTCCCGAAAAGAGGCCGAGCCGTGTTTTATACTGCATCTTCTTTCTCACCAAACGAAGCGTCATGAGGAATCTTAGCATACTGTAAAGCCCCTTCAGAGCTTTTTTGGATGATTGTCCGTTTACACACACAGCTATCAGATGGTAATCCTCATTTGAGGAATGATTGTAACACCTTTTGACATTTTAAACATTTTGAGAACTCACGCACTTACCAGAAAATAAGTGTTAGATACGCAGAGTATCAGGGCCAAAACATTTTGTTATTCCTTCTTGACGCTAAAATTGCTAAATGGCAACAATGGAACGCAAAGCACACTTCAGAAATAATCAGCCTTTTGGTTTAACAGCCTAAAAAATAGCAAAAGGATTATTTTCGGGAAATATTTGCTTTTTTGACAAGAGTTACAGGAGAAGATAGATACCTCTCTTATGTCTTATGATGTGTTCGTATGATATCTAGGGAAATATGACCATTTGATTAAACACTATAAAATGGTTGCAGATTTAAACAGGTGCCAAATAGAAAAAATTGGTAAGGTTTCGCCACCAAAACGACTTCGTTTAAGTCATGGATGTATTTTTAGAACTGGCTACGGGACCTAAAGATAACACCTATTCAACCTGAACAAAGTTTCTGGCTTCTGGTTTTATTCTGGGTTACATAGTTTCCTGAATATGCACAACAGTGTTTCTTTGTCATTATTGATGTAGTGCATTACTTTTCGTAGGTATAAATATGAATAATGACCATCAAATGTACAAATGTAGCCTTTTAGCTTAGCTTAGCTTAGCATAAAGACTGGAAATTGGGAGAAGTTATCTTGAATCTATTCAAAAAAGTAAAAGTATTAGCCTAGCAGCACTTCTAAAGCTCACTAATTAGCACTTTTTTGTTGTGTTACAACTGTACAAAAAGGCATGTGTTGTTACTTTCAGGTGGAGTCAAGATATTTGTTTCCCAACTCAGTCTTTACATTAATTTAAGCTAGTAGCATTAGCTTCATATCTGGTGTACAGACACAAAAGTGGTATCAGTTTTCTTATCTACAGTAACTCTTAGCAAAAAAAGTGTATTACCCATAATGACTAACTAGTTCTTAAGTAACTGCTAACTGTAAAGATTTATCTCCCTTTTATTTAGAAAAGGAATATATAACCGCTCACTACACACACACCCACAAACACAAACACACCTACATACACTGCAGCCTTACTGTGGAAGCTGTGGGCTTTTACATTGAAACGAGTCAAAACAAAGTTTTATTAATGTCTGATTTTCAGACACTCTCAGCTCAGCAGAAGTTTCCGTATAGGTTTGACATTCAGGTTTGATCTGACAGCCTTCCCTCATGCAGTATTCTTCAACCCAAAGTCATTTTCTTCCTCTTTGTCATTTTCTTCGTTTACTTTCTAACGTTGTGGCCTTTTATTTAAACAAAAAAGTATTTTCATGTTTCCCCTTTGTTGGGTCATGTCCGAACTTTTGTGTTGCATTCGGAAAATCTTGTAAAGATTTTTACATAATGAAGTCTGACGGGCTATATTATATTACAAATGCCATGAAACCATGATTTTGTTACAAGCAATTTATTTTTGTACTTACTGAACGTTTTTATGCAATATCACTGAAATAAGTACTATTGCAAATTAAAGGCTTTATTCTCTCCTCAAAGGAGCCCTCCTCAGTCAGTCCTATCAGACTCTCTCATGTGTGATGACTCAAAGTGCTTTCAGTGTATGCCTACATTTACCATTTGATATTCTGCCAGTAATGACGATGGTAAATGTTACAAAAACACGGGTGACAACAGGCATTTTTGGAGCGGCTAGTACGATTCATACTATATTTGTACTCCTTAAACACTAGATTTGAGAATACTGCCTTTTATTTTTGAGTTATTTTCTTTACTCTGTGACCACTTAGAATATCAGTTCGCCATGCACACGGTTGTCAAAGTTTTGCTGTAGCTACAGCCTCAGAGCAGAAGTGTATTTTCTGATGGACTGAACTAAAAGATGTGAAGATCTTCTGAATGAATGCTCTGCCCCTTCTATTTGTGACCTTTTCATCCCAGCCTTTCACATCTCGGGTTTTTGCACATTGATCCTGTACTTTTGTCAATCTTGTTCTCCAGAGGTGTCGATGTATAAAAGCATGTTTCTGGTTTTATCAAAATTGATGTAAAATTACCCATGAGAAGCACAGCCACAAGGGTCCAATCATCAGTGTCCTGTATTTTTCTAATGTAAAAAAAATATTATCTCATCACAGAATTTATTAATATATGTATATGTGTGAAAAAGATGGATATGATATAGAATAATATGTGTATTGCCCAATCATAGTTGACCAATCTTTCTGTGTTGTGTGCAAGAGACTGTGTATAATTGTCATGACTTGTAGGGCTGGATTCACGCAGGAAGTCTAATTTACTGTAACAGTGTCCCAGATACTCCAAAATGATGAGATTCACACAGAGCTAAAAACAGATCTCACTTTTGTTCCTGTTTCAATCCAGTGTGAATGACTACGATGAGGCTCACTGTGCACAGCTCCACAGGCGGGCCATTCACTTTTATGTGCAATCGTTTGTTGCGGTCCATATGACATGTTGGGGAAAATATTAACAAGCAAAAAATACAGATTCTCTATGTGCCACAGTACTCTGAGACAAAAATGTATTATGAAATGAATAAAATTTGCAAACTTAAAGCTTTCTGTTTTAAAAGAAAATGTTTGTTGTGCACCTGTGAATACAGGAAGTCTAGAGGTAAACTGACAAACAGATATAATCACAACATCCTGGTTTATTAATCAATATAGAATGCATTTTTATGTACAGATATGAAGGATCCTATCAGCCAAGGCCTCATAACAGACGTCAGAGAGAATACAGTTAAGAGCTATAACAGTATACAACCTCAATCGAGATAAAAAATGAAGACACTTGTAGATGAGGGGAGGAGGACTCTCTGTCATGGTAACCAGTCCCTGTCTTCCTCATCCAGCACCTTCCCGAGGTTCTCCTTGTTTCTGAGGCTGTTGAGCAGCAGCCCTAACGTCCTGAGGACCGGCTGCATCCCCTCGCTGCCCAGAGCCTCCACGCTGCTGTGCCTCTTTCCGAAGCGCCCGATGGGTCTCACTCCACGCCCCACGTACCAGAAGGGGTCTATCTCTGGACCTGGACACCACACAAGTACATCAGTGGCAAGTGGAGCAAAGCATATAGAAACAAACAGCTCTGTTGGACAATAGAAGTCACTTTTTGGGAAAATGTTGGTGCCAGTACACCAAGACATAGTGATAACTGTGATCAAAGCATTACTGCCAGAAAACAGTATGATTTCGTTGTTCTTTAACTTCAATTACTCTTTTTTTTTTAGTCCTTAAACAAACAGAATTCTAATTCTCATAAGAAACTTAAAAGATTGGCCTGACCAAACCCTTTTTTCAATTGACAATTTTTTAGGTTTTATATAGACTCATCTGCAACATGAGTGTATTATAGTAACATTTTAAAGTATATGGAAAGTATTATAAAAAAAAATGTGTACTTATAAAGTAAATAATTCCAAATATATTAATGTAGACATTTAAATTGAACCACAATACCACTATGTAATATCAATGAATACAGCAATAATTGTGCTGTTTTTTGTACAGTAAATTGGGACAAAATAATTTGCATTATAAAATAGAGTACTGCAAATTAGAAGATGAGGATATTTCTCATTTTGAGCTAATTAAGCTAAAAACAGAGCTTTAACACTTATTTGCAGTAACTGTCACTCAGAGAGGTTTTTCAATCTGAAGCATACTGACAACATATTTCATTTTTTGAGTTAAAATGTAATATTAAACTGTAGGAAAGAAATAAGATGTAAGTTTTCAAATATCATGCAATAAATCCCGCGTGGAACACAAAGTAGAAGGAGGTCATTGAACTCACCACAAAAAGCCAATTACCGACCAGAGACATCGTGTATAGGATGATGTTAGCTTAAAACACCTTTTACCCTGTTCCTGTCTGTCTGTTTTCTAAACTTCCAGTCTTTTAAATCCCCTCTCACTTCACTGAGAAAAAAATCTGCAGTCAAACCAAGTCTTACTTCTGTTGTCGACGTTGTGAACGATGTGGAAGTCGTGCTCCACCGTGGTGCTGTGAGCGCTGCTGAAGCTGCAGGAGAGGAGGAGGAGGAGCGCCAGAGCAGCAGGCAGCCAGCGGCTCGTCAGGACGCAGTGCCGGACATCAGCCATTCTCCCAGGCAGCATGCTGTGGAGTCCTCGCTAAAGGCACTGGAGGGGACGGAGGGACGCTGGTCAGTACATCACCACTCAGAAACACTCAAAGACAGCTGGAACTCAAGCAGTTAGACATTAACATATCTTAAAGGCAGGTAAGATAGTTAATTATAATTATTTATATGAGATAAAATTAATTGAATAGGATTAAGTCATTTAAACCTAAACACCAAAAGCTCCTATAGAAATATTATTATATATACTGAATTTAACATGTTTTAAAAACACACTATAGTGACCATTATAAACTTTAATATCTCAATGAAAATCTTTTTTTTGCATCTTACTGGCTTTAAACTTTAAAAACTGTTTTGCCATCAAAGTACACATTGATTAAATATGAATACAAAACAGAAATAGCAAAAATCCTAGTAAAATTACAGTAAGTGTAAAAAAAGTATTAACCTGGAGTATCTCCTATAAAATAACTGCCTAAACACATCACTAGTATCCTCATTCTATTAATTTTAACACAGGGAATCTGTTACACTGCTGGAAAAGAAAAAGAAAAGAAAAGAAAAGAAAGAAAAGAAAAGATAAGAAAAGACGAGGGATTTTTTAGTAACTACTTTGAGTTAGAAGAAGGTAATTGAACACGCCACTAAGAGCCAAAAACAGACCATAAAGATACTGTATGTAAAAAAGAAAAGAAAAGAAAAAGAATAGTTTTCAAGTATCTAAAAATGAGTAAAATAATTACACTATAAAATGAAATATATTCAGAGGCTCCTTACCCTGAACTTTGGTAACAGGCTGAGGTCAGTTGGTGGAGGTCTGAAGTCGCTTTTGTTCAGCAGGTGTGCTCCAGCTTATATATCCATGCTGCTCAACTGGTTGTTGGATGATGAATCAAGAACGTCAGTCACACACAGTGATCCCAGACTGCAGGATGCATCACCCCCCCAATACCTCCCTTCCCCTCCCCTCTCCTCCCCTCCTCCCACTCTTTAAACCCCCCTCATCTCTTTGAGAAAGCAGGTTTGGTTTTGGAGTTTTCCTCGTGTCTGTCACGCAGCAGAGCAGTCCATCAGGAAGTCAATGACACGTGGACAACTTTAAATTAGTGGACACGGGGAGACCCACCACCTCAAGTAGGTCTGTCAGACAGTGACTGGGAACTGTGGTGGGCGTTTTATGATGAGCCTTTCATTCATCAGGTTGATTACAGGGGACAAGACAGTCTGTCTTCTCGCCGGAAACAAAGCTTTTGGAACTTTTTAATAACGTCCAGCTTTAAACAAATCAATGTCTGATACTAAAATACCAGTGTAGAGCTTTAGTGTTGCAGCTTGAAATTAAATATTTTTAAATCAGTGACAGCAAAAACCACAGTATGAAACAGATTCAGGAAGGAGTGAGAGCTTTAAATATACTGTATAAATTCATAATACGGTATGTTGAGCACTCAGCACCTGTGCATGTGCTGAGAGGCGGAAGTGATAAATGACAAGTGAGAGGCCAAGGTGAGAAGAACTTCTCCCACTCAGATGTATCCACGTGTAAAGTCGTCTCAGGACTGAAAACAAGTCCATAAATGTCAGGATACCGTGTGACAGTGCTGCTCACCTTAAGGTGTGCGTCATCCATTCATTTCATTTGTAACTTATTGAAGGAACGCGTGCTAGAACCAAGTCAATGGATTCTGCAGTATATGTAGAGCTAAAATCATTGGTTGATCAATCCATTAGTCAAACAGAAAACCAATAGTTCTGACAATCAAGTAGTTATTTAAATGGTTTTTGATTTTGATTTAATCTTTTCAAATGTGACATGTGCTATTTATTAGTAATGGAGTGTATGTCAGACAAAACAACCAGTATGAAGACATCACAGATGAATCTATAATGAAAACAAACAGTTGTAACTGTCGATAAATGTCATTTCATAACAAAAAAAATGGTGCACAGTGTGGAAGTTTGTACTGTGCATGTTGAAGAATTTAAATGTAAAACTGAAATTTTTTTTCTCCATACAATCAAACTGAATTAAATGCATTTCAAGGGAGACCCTTGCTCATGTTTTGTGTTAACCAAAAGTCAACTTAGACTTTCAACTTGGGTAAGTTCAATTATGTAGCAAACATACTTATTTTAACCCAAACCATGATCTTTACCGAATCTAACCAAGTCGATTTGTTTTAATTCACAACATTAACCATCTGCTATTGCCATAAAATATGTAACCCCCGAAACCTAACTGAGAATGCAGTTTGGTTGAATTGGAAATAATTTGCTATGGAAAAAAATCCTTTTAAGAATGTAGTTGAAGAAAAGGATACTTTGGCCTTTTAAAAATGGTGTTATAGTACAATTTGTCGAGCAATCACTTCAACATTACTGTGGAAGAACTTTGAGTCACTGTAGTTAAAACGCAGCTGGCATCAAGAGATATAACAGCCACCTAAATGATGGTATATATATATATATTATCATATATATGAATATGACAATGATATATCAATTTCTTTTTACTCCCTATTATTGGTTTCGGCCCCAGTAACCTGGTGTCGATCCACTTTCTGTGGCTAATTTCCTTACGGTGTGTAATACAACTGGGTGAATCATTGTGTTCCAGTTAAAGATAAACTTTTCCCATGTGTAAAATAATCTTCCAAAACTGTATCAGAGTTTATCAGGAGGATGTTGTCCTGCGCAGCATGTGACGTAAAAAGCGTGTCTGCATGTGAGTATGTGCTTGTGCACCCTTGGGCAGCAATTTGGTTCCCCTTCACACATTAGGGCCACTGTAATCGTGTCATGGACTGAGATCAGATGGTGATGCAGACACACAGACTGCCTTTGGGAGGGTAAATGGCTGCAATAATAAGAAAAAAACCATCTGCGGATGTGTAATCACACCACAACATGGAAGAATCCTCAACTAATGAACCTAATGGGATTTATGATAGGAAGCCATTATTTGAACACTTGTTTTTTTTTGTTGCTTCTTTGATACCCAGTGCAGGGAACGTGTTTCATGGTCTTGGTTGTGCTATTTAGAGACAGTTATTCTAAACCTATTTGTCATGCATATGGTCGTTGAATCATCACTGCTCAGAATAAAAAAAAAAATCATCATATTTGAATCAAAAATACACAGCTTAGGTCAACGTTGCGCACATTTTCTGTGCTCTAGATTTGTTCTTTTGTATCTTAATGCCGCCTCTGACATGCGACACCATGACATCATCGTCTCATTAACACCTGATTGAATGGTTTCATGTCGTCCATGTTGCAGATGTTTCTATGAATGGAGGCACAAAGGATCATGGTTGAAGTCACAGCATGAGGTTTCTGTCTCGTTTCTGCTCCACTGCACAATTTTTGATGGATCATGACCTATCAGTCTATAAGTAGCGACTGAGTGAGGTCGTTTCATTCATACAATGGAGGACATTTCCTTGATATTGTGGGACAAGAGGGCTCTGAGGATTGTGGTATTGATTGAGAAAACCCTGCTTGCAGAATGATTACCAGCTTGAACTGGCCGGGCTTTGTGGTTTAAATCATTCCCTGTACGTGCTACAGTTCATTTTGTTAATGGCCTCGTAATTCGTGACCCACAGAGTGTGTGGGCCGGGGAAATTCATTGACCGTGTTTTTTGACTCTCTTTTTTTAGAAAGACTTCATTTGGGAAGTCAGTGGTCAGCAGGGAAATTTCTTTAAAGGTATTTCCTGTTGGTGTCAGCTTTCACACAGAACAAAAGAAAAAAAAAGTTAGATTGCAAGTTTACAAGTTCCTAAAACATGAATGCTTCAAAACACACAAATCAGTGGTTACAAGGATGGAAAAGACATGAAATATAAAGATGTTAATGGTTGACTACACCTCCTTATAACTAAACACAATGGTTGAATTTTAAAACGTGATTACGGGAAAAAAAATTCTGGGTTAAAATAACTGTGTTTGTTACTTTACTAAAGTTACGTATGTAAATTAAGTACTGCATGTAAATGAAAGGCACAGTGAGTAGGATTTTCATAAAAACAAAGTGTAAAATAACCCAGAGGTCCCCAGCAGTTTCTTTGCTCCCATCATAAGTCAATACAACGAATATCTTCATTTTTAACTTGCACTTTTCATAGTGTGTGTGTGTAAATCCTCAGCGTCTGGAGCTGGGGATTGTGGGTTCAAGTCTCATCTGGGTTTTACCAGGATGACGCGATGTTTTTCGGTGCTTTTCACAAAACACAGTTTGGCAGTCACTGCAAGAAAAGCACAGGTGTAAATAATTAAATCAGTGATGGCTGAACCCCCTTTGGTTGCTTTAGTTTATTGTGCATGCTGGCTCACATATCATGGGAATGAAGCCAAAGTTAATGTGCTTTTTATTCAGTCACAGGTCAAAGGGCTGTTACTGTGTTAATGATAGAATGAACATAATGCACCAAAAACCTGTTTGTGAGACCTTTCTAGTCAAAACTATAAAGTAGCAACTCACACTGCACACAGTTCCTGTTCATCTAATACTGTGGATTACACTGCTGCTGTGACAAAAGATGTTTTTGATGTCAGGTAAGTTATCTTAATCAAATATAACTACACACAGCAAATACATTATTCTCTTTTGTTGGTTTCTTTTTAAAGTTGAATAAATATGTAGCCTACAAGTTAAAGTAAATAAGTAAATACCTACGCATTCGTCTTTAATTTCTTTTTCAAATAAATGTCAAAAGATGTCACAAACAAATGTAGCAAAATCTTTCAGAAGAGAAGGGAAGACATTTTTTCAGCCAAATACAGTTTACTTTTAAAAGTCATGCAGGAAAAGTCCAGTGTATTATGAACAATTATACTATTAGATTATAATTATTTACATATTAAAAAGTAAGCAGCATTTAAATGTTGTTGCAGTTTAAACTTGGATAGTTGAATTGTTTTATATTGCTACATTGTTTAATACATGCAGTAAAAATGCATCATATTTTATCAGGGTGTCACATGTTTTGATGTTTATAAATTGCAGCTGAATCGTCATAAAGAAGAGAGTGGTGGAGACACAGTGTTTTATATGGGATGCTTTGCTGCCCCTTTGTGGTAAAATATGTGCACACACACACACACACACACACAATATTTATTTATGGTTTCTACTGCACTGCATCAGAAACACAGGCTTTAAATTTAAAAGGAAAAATACAAATTAAATCTGCCAAAGAATAAAATATGAAGAAAAAGTCTGCTAACTCATCCGTCACATGTGAAATATGTCATCATGAAGATGCATCATTAGATATGGGAAGATAGTTATTTTCAGGTGATGGGCCTGTGGAAAAGATGAAGACATCGTCATTCAGAGAACATATCTGTACATGCAGGTTCTTACAGATCTACAGAAAGATCCAATAACAGGAAACACAGGTTCTCTATGTAAACACACTTAAAAGTTTTGATGCTGTTGAGCTGTGTGCCAGTTTGATGTCTTTAGAATGGATTGAACAAATTAAACTAAACAAAGCTCGAGCTTGTAGTGACTCAGTCTCTTGTCTGTTCAGTCTTAAATCTGATGCGTCAAGTAATCGTTAGGACTTAAGAGTAATAAAACAAGGCACGGTGTCACATTAATTTAGGATGCTGCTCAAATTGATGTTCTGGGTAATGAGAGAGCGGAGAAACTAGCAAAACAAGGTGTTAAAAAAGAAAACATAGACATCCCTATTAAAGTCAGATGGAAAAGAATTGTGTAGAGGAAAATCAATTCAGAGTGGCACTGGAGGGAGATAAGAGGAAGACATTTGCATTGAATTCTGAAAAGAGAAATGGAAAAGAAAAGGCAATAATGACCACATTAATAAAAACAGACAATGGGCTTAATCTGATTAACACAGACTGATAGGAGAGAATCCCTTGTGAACATCAGGTACTGGGAACTGAAGAACATGAACTTTTTAATCGCAAGAAATTTATCAGAGAGAAAGGACAGCTAACAGCAGCAGGATTAAAGAGCAAACTAGAGTATGGTGGAAGTAAACAGGGCAAAGGATATCAGGGTCGGTTTCCCGAGGAGGAAAAAGGAGAAAAGTCTGACAGAACGGACACTGTAGGAGCTAAATAACTCCAATAGATGGCAGTAATGCAACACTGAAGAATGGCAGCTACCCCTAAAACTCTGTATTATGCTATACTATATATATTATAAAGATTTTGTGTTATTATTATTATTTAGTTAGTTTAAGGAATGTACAATCAGTAATACCAGTTCATTTAACAAAGACAGGAAAATAGACCTCATATCAACGTCAACTAAAAATTATAATAATAATAATAATAATAATAATAATAATAATAATAACAAGAACAGCAATAATAATTGGGTCAAATTAGATAATTAATAAATAAATAAGAATTAAACATTTTGGTGACACAGTCTTACTTATAAAAAGGTAAGTAAATTTCAGCCACTAACATTCACTTCTTTACACATTTAGACTCTAAAATAACATTAGATTTCTATTAAAACCAGCTTTGGAGATCAGAAGAAATATAGTTATTTAAATATGGCATAAAAATCTAAACAATTGTATATAAGCTTTTCTTATCCCATTTTAAATAGCAGGTGCTATTTTTACCTTGCACAAAACTCAAAGAAGACAACCTTCATGAATATTACAAAAGGGTACGTCATCCCACAAGATGCGCATGCGCACTACGAAGTGAAAGCATACGCATCAACAACACACTCGGCGTCAAACTATTCTCAATAACGTTGGTGTCAGAAAGGCTAGGTTCATGCCGAAGGACAGTGTTGTCGGTTTGCAGCCTAAAAGAAACATTAAATCCACCTGAAGCGACGCTGTAGCGAAAACGGAAGAAGAGAGAAGTGAAACCTCTAGACTTTTTGAAAGTCGCTCCAAACAGTTGACAGACTCTCTACGCACTTGCTTCCTGTTGTCAGTGTAGCTAATAGACACCTAGCGACGAGTTACAATGTAAGAAAGGAGAGGACAGGTAACTACAGGAGGTAAACAACCCGCCGGACCCCGTGTGTTTGTTTTCTACATGAGCGTGTCGGCAGGATGTCGCTGAGTTCAGGCGGTTGGACTCACACGCCTGGCTACACACCGGACCAGTCCGCCGCCCTCCCCGCTCACTATGGGGCCTCGCAGTCACAACTTGGCTGCCAAACCGTCCTCATGTCGGTTCGGGTGTCGGTGTGCCATTCTGGTATTCGGCCGCTGTGTCTTCCTGGAGCAGGTGATGAGTCACTCCGCCTGCAGCTCAGCATGGACCCGGGGAAATCCGGGGAATTCCGGCTGTCGCTCCAAGACAGCAGCGGGACCGGCCGGAGTGTGGTGAGTTCACAGCAGCAGTGCTGGGCTTGTTGTGATTTGTGTTTTCAGTGGGGAACATCCCAATCTAATGAAAACATGCCCATAAAAAAGTTGTATCAAGCTATATGTGTCCAGTAAAATGATTTACTGTGTGGAAATATGGGTAAATAAAATAAAATTATGATGGGAATAAACCAGAGTAGTGGTTAGCAAACTTCCTGGCAGTGATGGGAAATGTATTTAGATCCTAATAACACACTGAAGAACTACTGCACCACAAGTAAAAGTCCAGCATCAAAATGTACTTGAAGTATCAAAAGCAAAAGTATTCATTATGCAGAATGGACCCACTCAGATTCTTTATATATTCCAAATATATTATTAGATTATTATTATTGATGTATTTATGTAAGCAGCATTTTTTGTAGTCAGGGTAGGGCTCATTGTAACTACTTTATATACATTTATGTGGTTAACTTCTAAACATGCATAACATGTTAAATTGATTATGTGTTTTTCATGTTGAATCTTGACTGCATCTTTGAATATTGATTTGCTTCTGAAAATGACATGCAGAGCCTTTATTTTTATCAGTTATAATAATTATAAACAACTGTTATTACATTCAGTCTAATGCAGTTCAGCAGCTTACGAGGTGCCACCATACAAAGCATCCATGGTTCCATTCATTGCATTTTTAAACAAACATAATTGTTACATTTACAGATTATTTCATATTTTCTTGTTTTGCAGTTTCTGCACTGTAACTGTGCATCTACATTTAAGTTTACAGTGTAATGTAATGTTGTTGTAATGATGTTTTACTAAACCCAGTGCACATATGCAGTGTTGCACACAGTTGGTATTTTGGCATAACTTTACCTATGATTAATTTACCTTCCTCAATTTTTCCTCCTCATTTCCGCTCATTCTTGATATTGTTGTCTTTTTCCAGACCATCGCTGAATTTGACTTGAGGACAGTAAACTATGAGGTGAAGTCACCAAAGTGCCACGAGCTGAGTTTGGCGGCGCCTCCACATGACCGCATCAGCTTCAACTTCCGCTGTGAGCAGGAGGCCCAGGAGTGGGCTACAGTGGTGATGTCCTCGCTGAGAGAAGCTCACAGAGGTCAGTTAATAATTACTGTTCTTTTAGATAACAACCACAGCAAGGAGGCTGGGAAATGTAGATATTTCATACCTTGTAACAAGATCATTTAAAGCCTACATACAGTTTTATTGGAAACCCCCCCGTTGTCTCTGATTTGGCCTTAAGTGAACTTAAATCATGCAACTTGAGCTCAAGGAAGCCAGCTAGTTATTAATTTATTTGAACAAAAGAGCTTTTCACTGGCCCGTTCAGTGCTTGCTGACATCACGACAGTCCATCTCAACCACTGTAACCGAGCTGCGTGTTTTGGCTTTGAAGGGGAATTTCAATAAATCGGTCTGTGCATACTTACATAATGAGCCCTTGTTTTCTCACTCAGTGAAAGAAAGAAAAACAAAGATAAAAGAAAGTCATTTTTTAATGATAAAAACTGAACTATGATTGTTTCTGCTCGGCCAGAGTGTAGGGAACCTGCGGCTTTGGATCCACTTCCTGTTGCTTTGGGGGGAAAAATTACAGAAGTGTAAAAAGATACATTTTTTAACCATTTTAATTTACCATTACTGTAGTAGTCCAGCAGTTATTAATGAAGACTAATTTAAACTTTTTAGTAATGTCACTGTGCCAATTTAGACTTAATAGGCTGTGTTAAAATATAACACATAGAATGTTAAATAAAAAGGCGATTATTGGTTCATTTCTTCCATTTTCTGTCCATTTATTTAAAACATTACTTTTTCCTGTTTTCAACGTTCCTCATTGGCAGTTATCCCTCAAGATAATGGTCCACAGCACCCCCTGGACGGTCTCCATCTCCAGAACACTTTGGCCTTGCAACGGACAGGTGTGTACATTCAACGTCTCCCTTCCAGTCAGGGCTGGGCGATACTGCCAAATCGTCTAACCCTATAAAGCTTCATATAAATGACTTAAATATTGCTGTAATGCAGTTAGATGCAATATATTAAAAAATATTTGTATTGGATGTTTTTATATAATTTTGATGATAGATTTGTCAAATTGCCCTGCCCTACTTTCAATATGTTATTATCAGATCTTTTCTAAATTGTGATGTCACTAATTCACTGATTCCTCCACTCATTTTATTCATTCATTCATTCATTCATTCATTGAATCACTTTTAGCCCTCTAGTGGCTGTTTGGAGGTATGGCTACATCCTCCTCTGCACACGCCTGCCCGTATGTTCACCTGTGCGGGCTTGTCTGTGTTTCCTCGTGCGTGTGTGTGTGTGTGTGTGTCCATCTGTAGAGGACACCTGCATAGAGCTGACCCGAGCCATAGAGGCAGGTGACATGCAGTCTGCTTCTGTCTTTGCTGCCACGCTCGCCCGACAAAATGTCGCACTCAAGATTCAGCCCTCTACCAAAGACTATGAAGACACTGAAATCAAGTAGGAGCATCATCATTATTAACGAAGATCAATACTTGTTATGTTTTATATATTAACACTGTGGCTAAAGACTTGTGTTTCATTGTATATAACAGCCTGACTGTAGCAGTTGAGGATTCCTCTTCGTCTTGTTGTGTCACTGTGAAAGTTTTCCCACATATGACTACCGCAGCATTGAAACAGCAGGTGAGTCTGAGCAATGCTTCTCTTCTTTAATAGTGTTCTAAAACAATCTTCTTTTTCATATATTTTCTATAAACCAAAACCACAAATTAGATTTCCCTTAAAGAATCACCAGCAGTCTCACTAACGTTCCTTTTCCTCGTTTGTTCTTTGGTTTTCTTCCACTTCAGGTGTTTCTTGAATATGGCTTTCACCCGCGGGTGCAGCGCTGGGTGATCGGTCAGTGTCTGTGCACCGACCAGCGCTCTCTGGCCTCATATGGGGTTCGGCAGGACGGTGACACAGCCTTCTTGTACCTCCTGTCTGCCCGCCACGCACGCTTGACCCTCCAAGTCCTCCAGCAGGACCAGGAGAGTGCCCTCCTCCTCAATCCTCCATCTCTGTCGTCTGTCCCCACTCCTCCCCTCCCTGCTGCCTCTGCAAACGGCCCTTCATCTCTAGACCGGAGACCTTACTCCACCCTGCCTCCTAGACTCAACAGCGGCAGCACTGGTGAGTGAGAGTATCTGTTGGGTTGTATTGTTTGTTTCCTCTCTAAACTTGCTGGTGTTTGAATTTAAAATGTACTATAATTCTATGTAAGTCATAAAATATTTGATTTGTAGGTAGTTATAACCTGTTTATGACTTGACCTGTTAGAGCAGCTGCAGCATTTACAGCATACTGTGTAAGACATATCAGATGCTGTAACAATACTTTGACATTACCTCAGCACTGCAGCCCCTCTGTATCGAGAACTTGGCATTGAAAAGTACTTTACAGTATGGTTCAATGTATTAAGACATGTGTCAAAGAGGCAGATGTAGTCACCATGACGTCACCCTTTGGTTTGTGGATTGTGGACCCACACAAGAATATGCACAGTAATGGAAAATCGAAAATGGACAAATTTAAATGCTCTGACTGAGCCATGTACTAATCCTTATGGAAACGCTTGTTTTAATGTAATATTCAGATGTTGTTCACCACAATGTATTACATTCTTTTAGACCATTTCTAATGAAAATATCAGAACAGAAAGGAGAACAGAGCAGTGGTAACATCTTATCAAGAATACTTTTCAGGCAGATGTCTTTGCACTTGCATACAGTTCATATATCAAAGGTTCCACACGTTGAAGCACAAACCGTTTATACATTTAATAAGTGCACTTATTGTCACTGGTTTCTCATTATATACTTTTTCCCTTCAGGTGTGTCAGAGAGGGGAAACATCAGTGAGATCAGAGATCTCATTAATCTAGAGATGCCACAACTCAATGAAGCACTGAGCCCCCTCACAGCCTCATCCCAGGTAATGGACACCACTTCTGGTGGCTTCTGTTGAAAAATGTTTTGATAAAGTGTCGTAAGAAAAGTCATAAGTTGCATGTAATGCTGTTTCTCACATGTTAATACATACTCTCATACTCACTGCATTGCTCTGTGCCTTAGGGCTGGTCGTGTCCTTCTTGCACATACATTAACAAACCGACTCGGCCGGGCTGTGAGATCTGCAGCACAGACCGCCCTGAGAGCTACGTCGTCCCAGGTGGATACCGACCTGATGCACTGGAACTCAGACGGATCCAGCAGGAGAAGGAGGCCATCAGACAGTACCAGCAGGTATGAAAAACTCACTCACACCTGTACCACTGAGGATAACATGCACCCACCTACATAAACAGTCACACACCTGCATGAATGAACATTTCTTTTACACATATATACTTGGGAGTTTTATTTTGGCACATTTGGTGAAATTCCATAGAAGGGTTCAACAACAAGCCTGGTTCAAATAATATTTTGTTTAAAGCTGCAAGGCAACACAGAGCTCCAAATGAGGCTAAATATAAAACAGAGGGAGGTATGAAATAGATTTATAGTTGGCATTTGAATTCAAATCTTGAGGCCCTCTCAGGTTGACTCTCTTCTCTTCTGTCTCTGTTTTTTTAAAGGAGAAAGGGAGAAGAGAGGTGCTGAGGAGTGCTGGGGCTCAAAACAACTCACTCCTGTATAACCTGGACCAGGACAACTGAACACACAGACACAGGCACACATATGCTCCATTCACACACAGTTTGAACTTTTAGCAATATTTCCGTTGTACTTATCAGGCACCTTTAGACCAGCAAGAAGTCATGATGCCACGTATGTCTGAAGGTTTAGGTGCTTGAACTGAAAACATCTGGTTCTGTTCTTCTGTTCTTCTTCTCACCAGTTACTCACCCCACGTAGCCTTAAATTCTTGTAGTAAATGCTTGACATCTTGCACAGGTGCCCTGCAATCTTTATTCACCGAGAAGGCATGCAAGTAAAACGTTTTCTTCCAGAATTCACTGTAACATGGGGTGAGGTGTTCCTTCAGAGAGCTTAGTTGAGAAGCACCAATGCCATCAAAGCCTGTCACAGCTTATTTCAGCCTTGTATTGGCCAAATAAGTTAAAAAAAAAGGTGGTGGCACAGGTGCTCCCTGGCTCCAGTGGTTTGAATGATTGTAAGATCCTCCCGTGCTGTGAAGAAACTGTTTGTTAGACATTTTTTGAAAATATGCCAAGTCTGTTATGGTGAAAAGTGGAACTGTGCCGATGCTGGACTTCAGAGGAGGGGTGTCAAACTGATCCATGAAATGGTTATGTGGCAGCAGGTTTTTGTTCGAACCTAGCAGGAAACCGGAAACAACTCCTGCAGCCACACCATCTCTTTCACAGATCAGTTTGACATCCACGCTTTAGACGCCAATATTGACATTTGAGCTTTTTCTTTTAATCTGGAAAAGATGGGTTTTTTTGTAACGTAATAAGTGAAATTATTCTTGGACCTATATCACAAAGCAAGTTGAACTGTAAAAAACTCCTGATGGGAATCATCAGATGCCAATTCGATATCAATCGAGCACTGCCGAACAAATATTGTGAAATTATGCTGTACTGATTTACCCACTTAGAGTTAAAAATAAGCCAGCTTCATACCAGCACATAACCTGAGTGATGCCCAAAGATATCCTACAAACCCAAAACTCACTCCTCGTGGTACATGTCTCTGGTAATAGAGATTGATCAAACTCTAGTAAAAAGGTCATGAAAGACTTTTCCTTACATTGACCATCAAGCTGGATAATCATGATTGCTGTTGACTTTCAGCATCAGGTGGCGTTTTAATGAACTCCTAAACAGCAGAGATTGCCACTACATTGAATGTATTAGCCTGATTGTTAATTTTGCACTGTGTATACTCTGAAATAGATTAAAATAAAATGTTTATTCAGGATCTTTGTATGTATATGTTTGACCAAGAGTACTTATATTGTATGCCTTGCCAATCTCGTTGTACTCCTATAATAACAACTAAAGGGAAATAGTTAGAGACTTTGGGTTTAACCCTTCCAACTACACCACCCCTGTGCCAGGCGAGGGAGGAGGAGCGCAGGGAGAATTTTGCCCGACTGGTGATGATGGATGGACAGGACCTGCTGCCTAACCCAGAGCCTGTGGACTGTAGGATCTGCTACGTGGACCTGCAGCCTGGACAGGGGGTCCTGCTGAGGGAGTGCCTCCACTGCTTCTGCAAGTAAGAGTCAGTAGAAGGTGTCTAATCAGGTATAAGAGAGGAGGGAACTCGGAGAGGGGCTTCACTGCTTCTGCTGACGGGATGAGGAATTAGCTGCAGTGTTTTTTCTTTTGCCTGATTACATATCCAGGATTTTCCCCCGATTCAGACCTGTTTGTGTGTTTGTCCTCCCAGAGAGTGTTTATGTTCAGTCATCATGCTGAGTGAGGAGCCGGAGGTGGCCTGTCCCTACAGAGATGACACATATTCCTGTACCTGCTCCCTGCAGGAGAGGGAGATCAGAGCTGTGAGTTTCACCATTAGATACCGTAACGTACAGTATAACTGGTATATTATTATGCAAATCAATCCTCCTGAACATTGTGTTTTAATTTAGCAAGAAAGGCTCATTTTAACACTGTCAGTAGCTGACAGGAAGCTGGAGCTGCTGCTCTGATGCTGGTTTTCAGCCCAGACTTTGACCTCTCTTCCTGGAAACAGATTTCAGCTCCTATGAAACAGCAGTTGGCCAACTTATGCCAGCTGCGTTCAGCTGCATTTGTTTTCTTTGCAACTCAGATTATGATATGTTAGTTGTATTATTATAGTTAACTAGTTGTCCCTCATTACTTCTGTCCCGTGCTCCTTTACAGTTGGTGCCAGCAGAGGAGTATGAGCGCTGGCTGCAGAGAGGTCTGTCAGTGGCAGAGTCTCGATGTGAGGGCAGCTACCACTGTGCCACCCCAGACTGTGCAGGGTGGTGTGTGTACGAGGACACAGTCAATGTCTTCCACTGCCCCGTCTGCAGGAAACACAACTGTCTCATTTGCAAGGTATAAAATATGCACACAAATAATATAGTTTTACTCCCTTTATTTCTAGCAAATTGTCTTGTGCATCCAAAATATATGCCATATATGCCGTCAGTCAGGGCTAATTAATAACATTAAGTCCTTTAACAGAAGCCAGTGACACAAGAGTCGCACGTTTTAATTGGTCTGGTCCCCTCCAGACAGAAATGTTTCTATCTTTATACATCAGAGACGTTCACTGATGTTCTTTTTCTGTCCCTGTATCTATTCTTCCTCTCTCCTCAGGCTATTCATGAGGGAATGAACTGTAAGCAATACCAGGATGATCTTGCAGCCCGCGCTATAAATGACTCTGCTGCCAGGAGAACGACACATCTACTCAAGGCGAGCTGTAATACGATAATGTATTTGTGTATGCAGTGAGGAGGAAAAAGACAAATAAGTGTTGCAGGTTGTGTATGGATCCAACTGCAGCACACAGGATGCCAGAAACAGTTGGAAACAGCTTTTAATGTCAGACTCAGCAGGTACTGTCCAATGCAGGTAAAATCTACAGTGAACAGGTTGAATGCAACAGCAAAGTCTCTCAATCGAGTCTCAGGCAGGGTCGGCAACAGGAAATCAGTCCAAGATAAAGCGGGGGAAAGTCTGGCATTGAATAGCAAAGAAGAATCTGGCAGTGAGCATTTAGGCAGGAGACTTTATAAGGACTTGATCAGTGATCAGAGGCAGCTGAGTGGAGTTGGGCTGATGGGTTGGGAGTGGCTGGCAGGAGAGTGAGAAATGAAGGAATGAGCAGGACGGTGTGGAGCTGAACTGCGACACTAAGCTTCTATTTAGTTTGGAGCTGCTGGTACATGTTGTATTCGCTGTATTTGAGTTCCACATGCTTACAAATCAAACATGAACAAATTTTCTGTCTCACCAACAGACTCTTGTGCAGTCAGGGGAGGCGATGCACTGCCCCCAGTGTGGCATCATTGTGCAGAAGAGGGATGGATGTGATTGGCTGCGCTGCACTGTCTGTCACACTGAGATCTGCTGGGTAACCAGAGGACCTCGCTGGGGCCCTCGGGTAAGAAATCCTGTCATTCTTTTCTCATTGCTTATTTCTGTTTTTATTTTGGAGCCACATTCTGTTTGTGGTCTACATCTGGACGTTTGCTTCATAAACCTTTGTTGGATCTCTCAAAAAAATATATCTGTCCAACATATCCTTAAGCTCAAATAGAGCCACAACAGAGTGGTTTAAAAAAAGCAAGTCAAGGGTTTGATAACTCTTCTTCTCATCCTTTCCAAGGGTCCTGGAGACACCAGCGGAGGATGTCGCTGCAACGTCAACAACCAGAAATGCCATCCGAAATGCCAAAACTGTCACTGAGAATCTCAAGAGTGGTAAGACTGTAAAAGGGAATAAAAGATGCAGCTTAAAATCTACTTTTCTCATAAACAGAGAAAATGGGGTTCAGAAGAATACAAAAGTATTGAAGCAGAAACTGCAGGACTGTTACTTACAACACTTCCTCCTTGTTATAACTGGAGACATTCTCAACTTCTTCTCAGCAGTTCTAACCATCACCTGTTTCTCTTGTCCTTTAGTACCGTCAGAAGAATGTGATTTTAACAAGTCAGTGCTCAGAATAAGTAATCACATGTGACTGTGGTGATGATACGAGTGGTTCTAAGTATGCAGGGAGAGAGTATTAACTTTACAGTGATTGCACTGCAGATGTAGAGGTGTGTTTTCTGTTTTGGTAGTTACAGACCAGGATGCATTGCATTATTAAACTGAAGTGGCCTTATTCTTGTGCACAAACGCTGTAGCAGGGTGTCTATGATGACGTTTTCTGGGAAACGTGACAAAATCCTCGTTTTGTCCTTGATATGCAATTCTCTGTATAGAGACAGATCAAACAAGTGTGTGGAGTTACATATGTAGTTATTTTATTGTGTGAAAGTCTGACTGCCAAAGAGGTCTGAAATGTGTCTGATTGTTAGTGTGAGTCTCGCGTTGTTGAACCACCTGACTCTGAGTGGAACCAGGTCGTTTGTTCATCACTCACATGCTTCTGTGTTTGACAAGCGGTGCAGAGGTCGCTGACGTGCTGCTGACCAGCTGTGTTATATGATGACATCATCAGTGAACAGCAGAGTGTATTGATTTACAGCCAGATGTTAATTACAATACTTGAATACTTTGTGAGAAGACACGTGTAAACACATTTTGTCGATAAGCTCGTCTTCCTGTTCAGTAACTCAAATATGATCGGGTGCAGATGGTGATATTAATAACACCTGTTTTACTAATGTGAAAGCTTTGTTACAGTGATAATATTCTTAATATTAATTAATCTATGCATGGATTTGTTATTCTAATACATTGATGGAAATCAACAACATATCCCCTTAACCAGGATTAGAGCGTGTGGGCTCACAAACTGCACTGTGTTACCTCCAGCCTCTGCCCTGACTACACTACTGCCCCGCACTGACAAGCCATCAGTCGTTCTTCACTGTTACTGACTGTTGTTCAAATATCAGCTCTGTGTTGCTGATGTACAGTTGTGCCTTAATTATCAATAAATACACTTTAAACTCACTTACACTTCTGTGCTATGTATTTTTTAAAACAAATACTTTGAGGGGAGAGGAGAGGACAGGAGAGGAGGTGGGAGGACAACAAGCATCAACTCTCCTTCTAAAAGGTAAATATCACTTTATCTAATGTATCACCAGACGTCATCAAGTTCAGTTCATCTGTTCACAAAGTATTTTTTCTTTTACAGAGAGGAGGGGATTGTCTGCATTTGTTTTTTTAGGTGAAGCAACAAGATGAGACGAGACGACCAGATAGGAAAGGAGACGAGGGAGAGGAGAGAAGAGGAGGTGGGAGGATAAAACTGAGTGTGAAACTTCTAATTTTAAAGGTAAATATCAAATGCTTTAATTTTATCATCAGAATATGGATAGTTAATATGTTCACCTTTATTTTCTTTAGATTTCAAGTGTTTTTTACTGTTGTCCTTATTTGTGTTTTTAAAGAGAGAAGAGACAAGGCAAGAGGAGAAGGAGAGGAGGTGGGAGGGCAACAGGCAAGCATCATCTCTCACTAAAAAAGGTTGAATTAACATCATTATCAGATTTGATAAAGTTCAGTTCATCTGTTCACAATTTATTTAATGATAATTCATCTGTTCACCTTTAGTGTCTTCAGATTTTAACTGTTGTCTGTATTTATGTTTTCAAGGAGGAGACGAGACAAGAAGAGGTGTGTGAGGGGAGCAGCAGCGTGCTGTTTTTTCACTCTACCTGCCCTTGAAAAGGGACCACGTCCCTCCTCATTCACTCAAGATGATGAAATGATGTAAAATGTTTAAATAAAATGTCAAAGCAGCAGAAAGTTCAGTTTGGTTTCTCAGGTTAATGTTTTGTCTCATGGTTTCTTTGTCATTAATCATGTATTTTCCATAATCCAAAGCCACTGTATGTTCATATTGTTTTAATAATACTCTCTGTAGAGAGCACACATTTTAAACAATGTCAGAGTGGACGAACCATTTCTGTGCAATCTATTTCCAAATGCTTCAATAACTGTATGAAACAGGATCAATCTTTCTGTATTACCAGTAAATCGTCAGCAGGTGTCAGTGTCGCTGTGCAGACAGCGTGCGTGCAGAGGCATAAATAAATAGGCCTGTAAAATAAACCATGAAAGAAACAAATCAGTTATATTACAATTACAAAAATATTTGTGGGCTACATTAATTAATTTTAGGGACTTTCATTTATCTTAGTTACCCTTTTTTTCATTTATTCCATAAGTATGAAGTTCAAAGGCATATTTATTTATTTATTTATTGTTAACAGCATCCCGTCAAGTGTTGGTTCAACAGGCAATTTAATAGAATTTTTCTATTTAACTTTTGATATAACTCTGAATTGTTTCAGATATTTCAAGCTGTTTAAAGGGTTGTTGATTTAAAATAATAACTGCAGTCTTTTATCATAAGCAATGATTTTTGTGATCAGTTACTGTGTGATTCAGATCAGTTCTGGCTCTTCATATAATGAGGGAAAGCCCCTCTGATAAAACCTGTGCGGTTCTCGGCATAAACACCGGCTCCTCGCAGGGGGGCGGAGTTTAAATCCCTGGCTGCAGCAAATAGCCACGACTTCTCCAGCGTGTTTCCTGTCTCCACCGGGCAGAGAGGTGAAGGGGAAGAAACCGATAGTTAACGGATTATCAAAGATTAACACTCTGTCAGTGCAGCGGCGGCGGCGGACAGGTGAGTAGAGATGTCGGTGACCGTCAGATCGCTGAAATCTTCAGCTTCGTTGCTTTGAATCCGACATGTTCACGCTCTGCTTGTACACAGACTGTGAATGTGCTGTAGCCACTGCATGCATTTCTGCTGCTGACCCTTTGAGTGTTTATTTAGAGCTCGATTGCATGGAGTCGGTGCAGCTTCCTCATGTATCCGCTGCTTCTTGTCTCAGAAACAGCCCGAAAAATAAACAAATTATTCTATTTCTGCAGAATCCGGTCGCCTCATCCTGCGGCTATATAAGCCGTCTGGTTCATTGAAATTCCTGAATGGTTCCTCTGGGATTTGCATGTTTTTCTGTGCTGCAGTATTCCTTAAAATTGCATGTGCATTAGTTGTGTTTTTAAAAGAAATAGTCCGATTTAGTCTCAATCGCATTTTAAAACTCAAAATTCTGACACGTTGCATGAATGTGATCACTGCAGGTGCACGGAATCCCTATTTATAATGTATTCACATCACACCTGGAGGTTTGAACTATGTTTTGTTTTATATATCATTGTTTGCTTTTATGTATCTTTATATTTCTTATTTGTGCAGCTTCCTGCGGGATTAATAAAGTAGCTTTCCAACTATCTAAAACATAATGCACAAAACTTCTATAAATTATCAGCCCCACAGTGTGTGACAGTGAGAAAGTCAAGTTAAAGTGGCAACAAATGTGCTTTATTAGAAACAAATATAAGTGTTCAAAGAGGCATATGCATGAGATGTGTTAAAAAAAAATGTGTCAGGAGAGACCTGTGTTCATGAGTGAAGAATGCAGGTGCGAGTGTGTGAATGTGCCTGCAGCAAATGTCAGGCAAATGAGGGACAAAAAAGACAGAAAGATGAGGAGTGGCTTACATTCCTTTATTGGTGGTTGATTAGATAAATAGTATTATTAACTTCTACCTCTCTGTCTGTCCCCAGTTAGTCACAGACTCAGGAGCAGCTCTTCTCTCTCTTCACTATGGCTGAGACTCCGGGGAAATTCGACTTTGCCATCGACCGGGGTGGCACCTTCACCGATGTGTTTGCCCGGCTGCCTGATGGACGAGAGAGAGTCCTGAAACTGCTGTCCCGGGACCCCCAGAACTACAAAGATGCTCCCACTGAGGGGATCCGCAGAGTCCTGGAGGAGGTAAACATGACCGGCTGCAGTTTAATGAAATATTAGCAAGCACTTTATAGATTATATTATAGTTATACCAAAATTATTGAAACAAATCCCTAAACTAACATGAAACTATGACATGAGTCAGTCTACAGTCACACAACTTGTATTTAAACTTCTTCTGATGCCATTTATGCAAATGAAGTTGTTTTCATTGCCAAAACAAAGACGACTAGCAAATGAAGATGTGTGAGTATACAACAGACTTTATACAGACTACTACAAAGCAGACTAAGTATGCCTAGTTTAAAAAAACAAAGAAAGCATTAAAACGTGTATGTTGTGTGTTGCTGCAGGCATGAAATGTGATGCTAACAGAATACAGTCATGTGGTGGTAACATTAATGTAAGTTGCAATGATTCATGTAGCTTTTGTAGTTCATTAGAGTGAAACTGGAAACTCTTTGTGTGTTGTTCGCTCATAACACCACCAGGAAAGCAAAAACAATGTGAGGCTTAAATCACCACTTGCTGCAAAATAATGGTCACTGTTATAATTAATGAGCAGACATGTAAAGTCATATTATTAATTATCATGTTGATCACATCACTACATCACCTGTGTGAACAGTGTATGATATATATACATGTTTGTGTTCATTAATTGACAGGAAACAGGGCGGGTCTTTCCTCGCGACCAGCCCGTAGACACATCTCTGATTGGCTGGATCAGAATGGGCACAACAGTGGCAACCAATGCGCTGCTGGAGAGAGAGGGAGAGAGGACCGCGCTGCTGGTCACACGGGGCTTCAAGGACTTGTTGCACATCGGCACACAGGCCAGACCAAAGCTGTTTGATTTGGTTTGTTATGCTTGATTTTTATTTAACACATTAATGTGGACATATTGTTGTTTCTGGGTTCATCCTACACAAGTTTACATGCTTTAGTGTTCAAAAAACATATGTCTGTCTGTGTGAATATACTTCTATAAGACCCCTTCCCAAAACATCCCAGTCTGCTCCAGTTGGTCAGTTTTTAAGTCGGAGCCTCTGTACCATCATTGCAGCCGCGGAGTGATTGTGATCGCATTGTAGCAGCACTTTTTTTTTTTTTCACTTTCTTTACTATGCACATGTACATATACAGAGGTACAAAGAGATACATAGACACTAGAAAACCAAAACAAAGACAAAGCCATAAAAACAATACATTTACAGAACAGAATTGCATTTATAATGCCAGAGTTCATGGTCTTAATATTTTTTTAAACAGATAAGATGGTGCTGTTTTGTTTAAATTCATTAAAAAAAAAGTGCACTTCTACCTATAAATAGAATACTGATGATTTGATACTTGCACAGTATTTTTGTAGCACCTAGGCCAATTAGAAAAGACGTGAAAATCTCCTTTTTTATAATATGGAACATATATATAAACACATACAGTATATAAACCAAAAGGTAAAGCCGTGCAGACTACTAATCTAATGTTAAATAACATGTTATGTGTAATATATCTTAATATGTTTTTCATTGTGATATGTTTGGAAGAGATTGATTCCTAATGTTTTGAGAAGATATACAATTTATCTGTCAAGAATAAATCACATTGTCACAATCATTTCATAGGAAGAGGTAAAAAAAAAAGATTAATTCCAACTTTATGGGCGACCGTGTATAATGCCTTTGTGACTGTAAAGAGCTGGATGTGGTGTTCATGAGTGAAGTGGTACTTAGTCTCATGTCTAGCGTTGCTGTAACACAACGTTTAGATATTTTTGTGTTCCAGACACAGGGGACAGGTCTTGGAGACTGGAGTTTGTCCAGTACCAGTTGTACCATTATTGGTTTAAATGGTCACTTATCTGTGAAGCTGTCAGAAACCAAACCTCCTGAAAGCATGTCGCAATACGCTGGGGTCATTCATATCAGTGTATCACTGACATGTACTGTTGTTGCCTTGCACACATGTGTTTGTGTGTGTATACAGGAGGTGGCGGTTCCTGACGTGCTGTATGAAGAGGTCATAGAGGTGGATGAGCGAGTAGTTCTCAGGCAGGACGGCTGCCAGCTGCCCAGAGAGGACCCCAAACGAACTGTCACAGGTGTGAAACACAACCACTTTGTTATTTTTTTTATAGAAGTCGTAAAGCTTCATGTTTGAATCTAAAATGACTTACAAAATTGTCCAGTACTTTGATGTACGACTTAATACTTGCTAAACTTTACATTAACATCATCAGCCTTAGCTGTACTTTGCGTAGTGCTAATTAGCCAATGTTAGCATGCTAACACTTTTATTCTTAATTAAAAAGCAGAATTTACAAATATAAAAGCAACTAAAATTAGTCAGTTTTGTCTTCTAAACTTAATGAAACATAAGATGTTAATTTAGACATGCTAACATGCTAAAGTAAGCTGGTTAACATGGTAAACAGTGTACCTGCTAAACCTTATTGTTAGCATTGTCGTTGTATGTTGTAAGCATGCTAGCATTAAGCTACAGAACACCACTACAGCTTCACAGAGCCTAGGCTGGCTGCAGAGAAAGCCTTTTTTTCAACATATAGCACACTTTAAAGACTGTTTTATAGTTTTGTAATATCAGTAATTTAAATCTATTCAGTGGTTTTAAAAAGTTGTAGCACACATACAAATCTATGCATCCACACAGCCAAGCTACAGCAGCTCATGATTACGCATGCATTATTACTTATTTTGTTCAAATTGATATTTAAATTATATACACAAAAGTATTTCTGTGGTGTGCTGGAGATTCAACTTTTCAATTATTTTCCTACTCTTACCTGCAAATCCCAAGTCGAGTTTTGATCAGCTTTTTGTTCTGCTTTTGATCTTAACACTTTTACATAATATATCAATGGTGACTGAGCTACAAAAGAGGCAATGCTGTATTTTTTAGTTTTAAATGTAGGAATGTAAAATCCTGGCACTCACACAAAGATTATCAGGATTATTGCCAGTTATGTTGCAACATTTAGGCAATACTTGTGTGTGTGTGTGTGTGTGTGTGTGTGTGTGTGTCCCTCAGGCAGTACAGGGGATTCTCTGGAGGTGTGGAAGGAGCTGGACCTGGAGCGAGTGGAAAAAGACCTTCGGGGAGTTCTTTCTCGTGGTATCACCAGTCTTGCAGTCCTCCTGCTGCACTCATACACGTTAGTAGCGCTGCTTGTTTTGTATCTTTAAGCATAGAGGCATGTTTACTCAAGATCCTAATCTGACCCCTTGTTTCTCTCCATCCCAGGCAATCTCTCCACACCAAGATTTTATTTTCACTTTCAACAACTCACTATGTTTTTTCCCGTTTGTCACTGTATACTCACTTATGCAACTTTTTGTCTTTTCCTCCCTGTCTCTGTGGGAGGAGTGGTATGTACACTGTACATGTCAGGGGTGTCTGGTGTCCTATAGTCTATTGTATGTATAAGCCATGTGACTTACTGGGTAAAAGTTCATGTGTTTCTTCCTATTTCTTCTCACTTAACATCTGCTCTGTACCTCTGTTATCTCTTATTCATTTGAGCTGAAAGGGCACTTTCAGGACTCCAGCACTTTTTTGCTTCCTCTCACGTGTCACAGATAAGGCTTTTAAGTGACAACAGAGACACAGTAGACGGTAGAGAAGCGGTCAGATTTCCTTATTTAACATGAGTTCCACCTCCACCCTGTTCCCCCTCCTCTCTCTTTCAGATGGTCCGATCATGAAAGAGCTGTAGGCGCCCTGGCTCGCCGTCTGGGCTTCACCCAGGTGTCTCTGTCCAGCGAGGTCATGCCCATGGTGCGGGCGGTACCCAGAGGCTACACCGTGTGTGCCGACGCCTACCTTACACCCAAAATCCATCAGTACTTAAAGGGCTTCACCTCTGGGTTCAAGAACAGCCTGAAGGTGTGTGTGTGTGTGTGTGTATTTGTTTATGTGTTGACACAAAATACCACATTTTCTTTAGTAAAGGGCTCAGTCTACCATAGAGATATGAATCAGGACTCCTCCAGCGTCAAGATCAGAGACAGGATTTTCCAGATGTTCCAGTCGCTGAGTGTCAGTTCAAGAATATTGAAATGAACACCTGCATGTCTTATGTCCCCGTGTCCTCAGGATGTGGACGTCCTGTTCATGCAGTCAGATGGCGGTCTGACTCCCATGGACCAGTTTTGTGGTTCACGAGCCGTTCTATCTGGTCCAGCGGGGGGCGTGGTGGGATACGCCATCACTTCATACAGCCAGATGGAGAAAAAACCTGTGATTGGCTTTGACATGGGAGGTGAGTAAGTGGGGGGATGCTCAGAAATAGTATCTTAAACAATCACTGAGTGCACAGACTGTGAGGAACTTATTGCGGTTGTTTTCTTGTTCTTTGCAGCTGAATTTATTGTCTATTTAAAACGTTTAACACTGAATATTATGTCTGACCTTACATGTTTTTTATTTTTCTGCATATTCTTTATATTAAGTGCATAACTTAAATGCACATTCAAGAAAAAGGGGGAAACTGTCTTTCTTTAATCTTCCTGTGCGTGTGATTTCATGCTTCTCGTCTTTTCTTTCTCCCCAGGAACATCCACTGATGTCAGCCGGTACGCCGGCCAGTATGAACACGTGTTTGAAGCTACCACAGCTGGAGTCACACTGCAAGCACCACAGCTGGACATCAACACTGTGGCTGCAGGCGGAGGATCACGCCTCTTCTTCAGGTCTGTTAGTCTCTCACCAGTCTGATCCTTCTGTTAATATACCTGCTGGTAAATGACTTGCTTTGATATGACTTGATTTGCGAATATTTGGGAATTACTGCAAAGTGTGCAAAGTCTCATAAATTGCCTCAACGTACGTCACTTGAGTCAACAAAAGAAAAAAAAACTCTTTAGAAATCACTGTGATTTGATCCCACCTGGTTATTTGAGTGAGAAAGTGAGCAGTGAAAAAGTGACGTAAGAGTGGATATATGGAATATGTTCAGGTCTGGGTTAATTAAAGCTTTGCTAAAATGTTTGCTCTTTACTTATCTTGCAACTGAAAATGACAATATCTTATTCGCATTATATAGAAAGGGATTCATAAGAGCTAAAAAGTTACATAGAGGACTGTTGAGTTGATCACTTTTGTGAGAAGTGCTCAAGACTTGAGATTGGTCAAGATTTTATCATCTTGCCAATTCACACAAAAGTCTGGTCAAGTCTGCTTACTTTCACATTCATGATAGTATTTCTACTCTTCTGCATCCAGTTTTTTGCTTTAACTTTAAATTCAAATCAATCAAAACCCTTTTATGTGTTTTTTCCCGTTCCGTGACCTCTCTCCTTCCTGTTTTCTCTCCTTCCTTTGCTTCCCTCTCAGATCGGGGATGTTTGTGGTTGGACCGGAGTCTGCTGGTGCTCATCCAGGACCAGCCTGCTACAGAAAAGGTAACAGACCTTTTAACCTTTTATTGCTATTTTACTTGCTCCAGTTTCTCTCAATGCATTTCCACAGCCTGGTGGATATTAAACTATACATTTCATATTCACTTTCCCTATATTTAATGGTCCCTCCCACTCTATAAATCAGTAAATCTGGCTGATCCCTCCTCCATGCTTTCAGGATAACTCCACACACACAGAGCTGGGGTTTCTGTGTTCCCATGCCCTGGTCCCTCCCCTCTTCTCTGGATTTATAATCTGGTTTAGCTGCATGAAGGTTATAAATTGGCAAAAGTCCAACTTTCAGATGATATAACAGAAGCTTGCCTCATCGTTCTCAGTTGGGACTGGGATGTGTGCTAACAAAAAGAAACATGACTCTGACTTCTTGGCTGATGTTCCCTGTAGGAGAGTTGGATAGTTGATATGTTGAAATAACAGAGCCAAATACCAGGTCAAGCATCACACACAAAAGCATTGAAAACATGGGTACTTAAATATAGTATGGGGGGAAAAATAATATGAATCCCTTGTTGAATTTTCCTAGGCGGCCCTCTGACTGTTACTGATGCTAACTTAGCCCTGGGTCGACTCCTCCCCTCCTTCTTCCCAAAGATCTTTGGGCCGGGGGAGAATGAACCGCTGTCACTGGAAGAAACCATGAAGCATTTCCATCAGCTGAGCCAGGAGATCAACCTGTTCCTGTCCTCCAACCAGTCACAGGCACTGATATTTACTGTGTTATAAACGCGCATTGCCTAAAAAAAACTCTTGTTTCCTTAGAGGACAAATTTATAAACGCTATAGTGCTATAAAAATAGCACATATTAATATTATTGTTTTTGTCTTTCACTGGGTTACATTTTTAACCAAAATCATTGCCATTCAAAATGACTGAATATTCTTTCATTATTGGAATTTTAACCTCATAAATGCCAGTTTTTATATATAGTGTTACAGTTTTTATGAGAGAAACAAAAAATTGAGTCATATCCCTTCATGCTTGGGAGATTTTGTCAGTCTGGGATAAGTCAGTGATGAGCAGCTTACCTGAATGTAAGCCATATGCATAAACACAGCCAATAAAATGATCGCAAAATTAAAAATGTAAATGCCAAAATTGTCCCTAAGGATGCATGAGGGTCAACTCTTAATTTATTCAATCATTTTTTATTAATGGTGAGGCTGAAATATGTTTATCTCCACAGGTTAATGCAAACGGGGCCAACCACTCACACAGCAGCACGCCAGAGATGAGCGTGGAGGAGGTTGCCATGGGATTTATTCGTGTTGCAAATGAGGCCATGTGCAGACCAATCAGAGCTCTCACACAGGTATTTTAGGATTTAAAGTCTTAGCTCCAGCTTGGTGAAAATAGCAATGCTGAATGCAGTGCTGGAAAAAGTATTCAGATCATTTACTTAAGTAAAAGTACTATTACCACACTGCAAAATTACTGCATTCAAAACTATCTTAAAAACTTGAAAAGTAACTAAAGTCGGCAGCTAAATGTAGTTGAGTAAAATGTTCAATATTTGCCTCAAAATGTAGTGAAGTAGAAGTAAAAAGTTACATAAAATGGAAATTCTCAGGTGAAGTACAAGTACTTAAGTACTGTACTTGATTTAATGTACTTGGTTACATTCCACCACTCGCTGAATGTTTGGTTGTTTAAATCATGCTCTCTTTCTCTCACCCTGTGGCTCTCCCCCATCTCCATCTCCCCCCCAGGCTAAGGGCCATGATACATCTCAGCATGTGTTGGCGTGTTTCGGGGGTGCAGGCGGCCAACATGCCTGTGCTATCGCCCGGGCCCTGGGGATGAAGACTGTCTTCATACACAAGTAAGAATGATACTGTAGATAGTGTTACCATGTTGTGTGTATGTGACAGCCATATTAATGTACAGTGTGTGTGTGTGTGCTGCAGATACAGCGGCGTGCTCTCGGCCTATGGTCTGGCTCTAGCTGATGTGGTGGAGGAGGTGCAGGAGCCGTGCTCCCTGCAGTACGAGCAGCGCTCTTTCAGCGAGCTTGATCGGAGGGTGGAGAAGCTCTCAAAGCGCTGCCGCGATACGCTCTGTGCACGCGGATTCACCAGGTGAGCACCCACAAAACCCTGCATGGTTTGGGGTTGGTGTGTGATCTTCCATGTATTTTCACTGTTACACTCACTAAAAACTTATCAAGTAATGATACAAGGCTGCCTTCTGTTCCTTGTCCTCTTCAGCGGTCAGATAACCACTGAGGTTTTCCTTCACCTGCGTTACAAGGGTACAGACTGCGCTCTCATGGTTACCGCTACCGGTTACCCCAGCAACCCCCAGTCCTGTCGAGCAGGAGACTTCCGCAGTGCCTTCACCAAGCGGTAAGCTATTTGCCTACTCATCTGCTCAGTGATTAGTTAGTTTATGCATCTATGAGATATAGGCTGGAATATTCACTCACTTGTGAATCAATCATTGCTTACCCTTTCACTCCTTTGTGCCCTTTGTTTACATTGTATAAGCAAACACACCAAGTTAATGTGTCATTTTTCCATAGGAGATAAGCTTAGTAAACTTTGGAGCTGACATTTGTTTTCACAACTGCTGGTTTCTAATGTTCCTCTAACCTTCATCACTCACTGTATTTCTCCTCTTCAGCTATCTGAAGGAGTTTGGATTCACTATCCCAGACAGACCCATCATGGTTGATGACATCAGAGTGAGGGGTTGTGGGAAATCTGGCATCAAGTCGGTGTATAAAACAAAGATGGGACGTGGACAGGCTAAACCAGTCACGGTACACAGACGCTCTATACAGCTGAACATGTCATATTAAGTATCTGCATTAAAATGTACTTAAAATATCAAAAGTTAAATTACTAGTCATGCAAAATGTCCCCACTCAGATTGTTATTTATAATATACAAGCAAATATATTTTGGATTATTATTATTGATGTATTTATGTAAGCAGCATGGTAGAGATGATTTGAACTACTTAACTATGTTTTATGTGGTTGAATTTTTTAGCTGGCAGCTTAATTTAGTGGAGTAAAAAGTACAATATTTGCCTCTAAAATGTAGGGAAGTAGAAGTATAAAGTTACATATGTGGAAATACAAGTAAAGTTCAAGTATAAGTTACATTTTACCACTGCCACTTGTTCAAGCCTGCATCTTTTTCACCTCACAACCCACAAACATAATGCTTTAATAACAATGAAAATATTCATATATTTATAGGTAATATATCATATCGTAAAATATAACGTGTATCACTGTTTTTCTCTGCAGAAGACTAAGTGTTACTTTGAGGAAGGCTACTTGGACACCAATGTTTATCTTTGGGAGGAGCTGCCATGTGGTCTCAGCATCCAGGGACCAGCCATCATCATTGACAAAAACAGGCAGGCATTTTTTACTTAAGCCTTTGCAAACTTTTATATCTAACCTGTCTAAACATCTGTATAAATGTTTTTTTACCAGCACCATCCTGGTGGAGCCGAGCTGTGAGGCCAGTCTGACTGAAGGGGGCGATGTGTGTGTGACTGTGGGCTCTGACCCTCACTGCGCTCTGGGCACTGAGCTCAACACTGTGCAGCTCTCCATCTTCTCCCACCGCTTCATGAGCATAGCAGGTACACCAGCACACGAGAGAATAACAAAGGAGTGACAGGTTTTTCTTGTTAGCTTGCTCAGTTGTTCCTCTTCATCCTCTACAGAACAGATGGGCAGAGTTCTCCAAAGAACCTCCATCTCCACCAACATCAAGGAACGTCTGGACTTCTCCTGTGCTGTGTTCGGACCAGACGGTGGTTTAGTGTCCAATGCGCCACACATCCCTGTCCACCTGGGGGCCATGCAGGAGACTGTGCAGTACCAGGTGCATGAAGTGCAAACGCTGCATGTTTTTGAGATTTAGAAACACTAAAAATTAACACCCCAAAGGATGTTCTGTTTCCTCTTTTCTGTGCAGATGAGATCACTGGGGAACAAGCTGAAAGAAGGCGATGTGATTCTGAGTAACCACCCGTGTGCCGGCGGCAGCCACCTCCCCGACCTCACAGTCATCACACCGGTCAGCTTTTATGTCTTGCTCGGCTCTTTATATATCTTTTCTTTTCACCAGATAACTCTACTTTCCTTTCTTATCTTCCCCCCTTTTTCGCTCCAGGTGTTCAGGAAAGGGGTGAGCAGTCCTGTGTTCTTTGTAGCCAGCAGGGGGCACCATGCTGACATCGGAGGCATCACTCCAGGCTCCATGCCCCCCCACTCCACCTCCCTTCAGCAGGAGGGGGCCGTCTTCACGTCCTTTAAACTCGTCACTGGTGGCGTCTTCCAGGAAGAGGGTAAGAGAGGAGGAGGTGAACCAAGGATTAATGTGAGAGACTGATGAAAGGAGGCGGCAGAGATAGAAACAGAGCTGTATGTTGTCAACACGTCCAGATAAAGAGGCATACCAGTGCAAACTGTAGCCCAATAGCTACAAACAGCTGGTGCTTGATATTGCTACCTTCCATTTTTTCAGCTTACTTGAGGTGGTTAATGCACAATTATTAACCCTTAGCCGCCTGTATGTTATGTCAATTATGTGGCAAGAATAGGCAAGTTTAGAAAACAAGATAAAACGAACATGAACAAGAAAAATAAACACATTCATTTTAATACAGAAAACAATATTGACATGTATGCAAACCAGTGTCTGGAAGGTTTGAAATCAATCTAAAAACGTACTTTGGGAAAAAGTCAGCCGTAACCATGACATTCAGTGGTCACTTTATTTGTTTGGCATTGAGTTGGTGGTGGTGTTACAACATTACATTTAAATAAGACTTTAATAATAAACATATAATGTAATTTACACAATTCTGACAATGTCAACAAAAGCTGTTTGGAAGTTGGGATTGAGATTGTACAGGTTTACCTAATAAAGTGCCACTGAGTGCAAAACTACCAGTATGGTTATCTCCTGTAACAGTCACATTACTGTGGCTCTTCTCTTCCCATAATGCTTTTCTCTTTGTCTCTTTTTCCCCTACTGGATTCCAACTGTCTCCATATCAGCTGTAACTGAAGCTCTGATGGCTCCGGCCCAGTACCCAGACTCCTCTGGGACTCGTAATCTCCATGACAACCTGTCAGACCTGCGGGCTCAGGTGGCAGCCAATCAGAGAGGCAGCCAGCTGGTGGGGGAGTTGATTGACAGCTATGGGTTAGCCGTGGTGCAGGCCTACATGGGATACATTCAGGTAGCTGTAGCTTTAAGTGATACAGTATGACATCAACAAAATGCTGTAATTGTGCGAAAAAGTACACATAGTGTTTGTGGTAATGTTTCAGAGTAATGCAGAGCTGGCAGTGAGGGACATGCTGAGGGACTTTGCTCGTGGTAGACGGCAGCAGACCGGCTCCTTGGATGTGGAGTCAGAAGATTTCATGGATGACGGGACTGCAATCAGACTGCGCGTTCAGATTAATGAAGCAGAGGTGAGCAGGGAGAATCTCCTCATGATAATCCTGATTTTTTTGTCTTGACTAAACAGACTGTTCAGTTAACATGAAAACCTCCATCACCACAGGGCAGCGCGGTGTTTGACTTCACAGGGACGGGACCAGAGGTTTGGGGGAACTGCAACGCTCCACGTGCCATCACCCTCTCTGCCCTCATCTACTGCCTGCGCTGCATGGTCGGACAGGACATACCGCTTAATCAGGTTTGTTTCAGACTTTAAGGAACATGCAAGGTTGATTATCATTTAAACATTTCAAACACCCAATAATAAATTTCATTTTGTTAGTATTACTCAGATGTTCTTTTTCTAATTTCCAGGGCTGTCTGGCACCAATCAAAGTCATCATACCTCCAGGCTCAATCCTTCAGCCTTCCCAGACTGCAGCTGTGGTTGGAGGAAACGTACTCACATCCCAGAGAGTGGTTGATGTTATTTTTAGGGCGTTTGAGGTGTGCGCAGCTTCACAGGTGAGGAAAAACTGCAATTGTACATTTAAAATAATCCTTTCTCAGGTAGTTTAGCCTTTGTAGAGAGAAGAGTATGATCAACACTGAACTTCTTTACCCTCTGAAGCAAACAAACCCACAGTTTGGATTTCTCAGCCACGCTACCATAGCGGTATAGTAACATTTACGAAGACCAGCAGGTAGTTAACATTCATGCCGACTCAAGACTAGTAAATACATACATAACTTTAATGGTTATAATGGCAGCGGTGGGATTTGAACCCACGCCTCCAGAGAGACTGGAGCCTAAATCCAGCGCCTTAGACCGCTCGGCCACACTACCTTGTATTATCTAAAGCTTAACTGTTATTTCTTACAGGAGTACCCTCATCACATCCTTGAATAAATATTAAAGCAATGGAATTTGGACCCACATGTCCAGAGTGCCCTCCATGCTACCAGTAGGTAGTTAACTTTGGAATCAACTGTTATTGAGTTGTGACAGGAGCACCTTAATGACACCCTTAAACAGTCATAATGGCAGTGGTGGGATTTGAACTCACGCCTCCAGAGAGACTGGAGCCTAAATCCAGCGCCTTAGACCACTCTACCACATGTTCTGTGTCTGGAGCCAAAAAAATACAGATTCACAGTGGATAAATCAACTATTTTTCAAAACTTTCTATGCATGTTAATACTTTATTGTGTTATTTGCATATTTATTGTCTTCCCCCTTTCCATCAGGGCTGCATGAACAACATTTCGTTTGGCAGTGAGAGTATAGGTTACTATGAGACCGTTGCAGGGGGAGCGGGGGCGGGGCCAGGCTGGAATGGTCGGAGTGGAGTTCACAGTCACATGACGAACACCCGCATCACTGATCCAGAGATCCTGGAGAAGAGGTCAGACATTAGTGTCAAGTATCCTCTAATAATAATAATAATAATAATAATAATGATACCTTTAATATTTCTGATCTGTATGTCGCTGCTGCCCGTGTGGTGTTCAGATATCCCGTCATTTTGGAGCAGTTCTCTCTGCTGCCCGGCTCGGGAGGGGCAGGGAAATACAGAGGTGGAGATGGGGTGATTCGGAAACTCCTGTTCAGGAATAAGGTGGTTCTGTCTGTGCTGACTGAGAGACGATCCACCCGTCCCTACGGCCTCCAGGGTAAAGAAGTCGTTTTTAATTTGGCTTTAAATTGATATTATTCTTCTGTCTTTCTGCCAGTGTTTCACACTCTGTCTTTCCTCTCCGGTCTCTGCCGTTTAGGGGGTGAGGATGGGGCTGCAGGGATGAACTTGCTGCACAGAGCTGATGGTCGAGTCCTAAACCTGGGAGCAAAAACCAGCGTCAGCCTTCAGCCCGGGGTAAGAAACACTGTCAAAGAGCATATATAAACCATAGTTATGACAAACTGAATTCTGGTATGTTGCATGAATTAATATTGTATTCTGACAGAATTTGATTCCTAAATACATGCCATCAGATATGAAACCTAAATGACTAATAATGTCTGTATTAAGTCATGTTGTAATGAGACACAACAGCTTTTTTTTGCTTGTACACTTGCCTGAAAATAGTTTTTCTATAGCTTTGCATTTGTTTGGCACTCTGAGATTGTTCATCCTTTATATTTTGACGAGGTAGCTGTTAGTATAAACCGGTGTTTGTCTGTGTCTCCCCCTGCAGGACAAGTTCTGTCTCTACACCCCTGGAGGTGGAGGATATGGGAGGGAGGAGGACGCCAACAGAAACCCCCAGAACAAGCGCAGGCGCTTGAATGAGTCCTTCGTTGAGAGAGGCAGCGTCTTTGAATACCGAATGGCACAAGAGGGAGTGTGAAAAGGAAAAAGAAGGAGAGGGAGAGATAACAGACAAGCAACAAGAAGAGAAGAAGGGAAAAGGTAAAAGAGGAAGGAGCTCAAGCAGAGTGACAGACAGAAAAGAACAGAGTGGGGCATTTTGTCAAAATGGAGAAAAGTGGTTACAACACTTTACAGTGAGAATTAATAAAGGCACATGGTAAAGATAAAAGGAGAAAAGCATTTAAAATGTAGACTAGCAACGGTAAAACTCATACCAACAACTATCATCAGAAAACAAAACCACTAGAAACTTTTTTTTTCAATAATACTAATTGGCAGAATCTGCGATAACATGTATTCAAAAGACAATAACTTTGTTTTAACATTAGCAATAGCCAAGTGAGTGAGTACTAACACTGTAACACAGACACATAAGATGTGTTGCTCTGTGAAATGTGACATTCCACTTGTTAGTTTGAATATTTTTCTATAGCTAAAGAAAGACTTTCTAACACAGCACATTGTACAGTCCTATTTTGATAATACATTTCATTACATGGTGACCCTAAATTTTGCTATAAGGTAAGACAAAGTGTATTTTAGCCTAATGAAATGTGTTTGAAGCAGCTGCTAATCTGTTCTAACTGGAAAAACCACTAAATCTAAAACCACAAGTCAGCATGTGGTTACTGTTACTGTTACTGGACAGACAAATAAAACCCCATTTCTACTAATGACATTGTCCTCTTTTTATTTAATTACAAGAAAATACAGTGTAAGACAGGAGGGGTATGTTTAGAGAGCATATTATGATAAGTGCTAAAGATTTATTGGATTATATTATAATGCCAATTACATAGTATTGAAACCCAGAATAGTTGTGTGTGTGTTTGGGGGAGGGGGACATGTCCCTGTTTAAGTGGTGTCCCCTCCTCCCATCTTTTAGAGAAAGAGTGATCAGGGAGGAGAGGAGGAAGATGGTGAAGGAGTGCAGGCATGCGTAGGCAGCAGATAAAGAGATAGCGGCCACAGCAGTGAGAGCAGCAGGAGGCTGACGACTGCTGGACTGTTGATGTAAATCAGCTGTTTGTGTGTGTGTTTGTGTGTGTGTGTGTGTGCTGGAAACTCTACTGTGGATGCCATGGACTGTGGATCAAAGATAGTTTTTCTTGTTTATAGATCACAATTCCTGTGGTAAAACAATCTATCATGCTGAGGGGGTTTGAGACTCACCCCCTGCTGCTGCTCGGGACAATCTCTCCGTCTTCATCATCCACCGGCTTAGTCTGCTTTAGGTTTCAGGGATCTGTGCTCTCATTATGGGAGAATAAACAGGAAACAAGCATGAATCGAGAGAAAGTACACATTTGTGAAAGTAAATATCTAGTTAATTCAAATGCTTTGTGAAACGTGAAATGGTAAATCACGTCAGCTCGTCTGGTAACGGGAAAGCAACCTCACAATATTTTGTTGGCAACATTAAAGCAGCATAGTTTGAGAAAAATGTTAAGTACGTATAAACAAAACTCTTCAAAGAAAGAAATGTACAGGTATTCAAAGCCCAACAAGTGGAACATTTTCAGTTTATGTGAAAGACTGAACTAGCCAGTTTTAAGTAAACTATATACTAGATTTTGTTAAACATCTAAAATAAACATCTCTTGTTAATTCATACTTTTGTTTCAATAGATTTCAGTGGGAAATCGTAACAGCTTGAGCTAATAAATGCAATGAAAATATTGTACTTTAGTAAAACTGTCAAATGTTGACAAGCAAAAGTATTTTACGAATGAAAATGTATTTTATTTTGGAAATAGATACTAAGGTATCTATTTTATAATAATAAAATACGTTTTCATTATTATTAGTAACTATACCAGATAGAAAATAGTTCCCACACGGATCGATGCACAAGATTTGTGGATTGTTTGGAGGAACCAGGTTGAAATTTATGTGACTTTAGTTTAGCACTAAACCCAGAATTCTTGGACCATTTGTGATCATTAAAGGGATAGTTTGAACTTTTTGGGTGGGGTTGTAAGAGGTACTTATCCATTGTCAGTGTATTAGTTACAGAAGATGACAGTTAGCATGGCCCCAGTTTGAAGAAGCATGCAGGGATATTTCTCTCTTTCAATTCTTTTTGGAGCAAACGCAAATTCCCATCCGGATATCAATATAGTATTTCTGATTCTGAGTACTGACATGGAAACTTATTCTAGCCACCTGAAAAAGACCTTTTTGTTGTTTGCTCTTTACAAAGCAACCAGAATCAAATTTGATTAAAGGACAATCCCACTTCAGATAACCAAACTATCCATTTAAAGTCCAGCTTTGAGGACAAACTGTAGAAGGTTAAGCAAATAAACCAACCAGGATTTAACAGCCATCTGAACAAACAAAACGGTGTCACATATAAATGATAAAGTGAGGAAGTAGAATCCAACATGTACAAATGAAAACCACCGTGCTAGTTAACTTATTGTCATACACAACACTGAGCAGCAGCACAGTTAAAATAAACAGCATTTTATTACATACCCTGTTCAACTCCATAACCTTCTTTTGATACTTAAACTGCTGAGCTGTTTTCACCTCAGCTCAGCTCTGTACAAACCTTTAACAGGACAACAGGAAAATGGCATAAAATACCAACAAACATTCACCTGTCGAAGTAGGCAGACAATTAGAAGCAATGATCATAATGACACAAAAATAGTGCAAATAACTGGCAGTGCAATGTCCACAGTAAACATCTTAGCCTGTATAAAACCTGAGGTAGATTCTGGTGGTAGTGTAGTGGTTGATTGTCTCCAGAGTCCTGAGAACATACAGCAATTTCACAGACTTTATCCCTAAATGTAGCTAATTTTTGACATTTAAGACAGGAAAACATTACGGTAAATGGTTGGACCTGTAAGATTCATCATCTGGACAAATTGACTAAAACTCACAGATAATAAAATCATGGCAGACAAAGGGAAAAAAAGATGTTTACACGGAAATTATGCTAGTTATTTCCCTAAAAATTCCACATTATGCTGTCAATATAAACTGTAAGAAATCTATTGTATTTGATACTCCAATTCACTTTAAAACTCTGACTGTAAAATTCAAGATTAAATCCAACAATACATTCATATGTCACAATAGGTAGACAACATGCAAATTCTGTAAGAAAGCAACAAAAAAAAACAGTGCAGTGCAAAGAGCCTGTGGTTACACACACTCCAGTTCATTAAAAGCCATTGAGGTAGATACTTGATTGTTGTATAGGTGACTGTGGTAGGAATAGGAAGGAGAAGGTGTTGGCTTTTGAAAATCGTGACCTTTAAAAAAGAAAAGCCTGACTTTTCATCTTGTTAAAAACATGAATCCATGAATTTCACAGTCTGTAGTGTCATGGACTGGAGGTAGTGACTGAGACTGGATTTAGGAGAATTTGCAGCAAAAACGTATTTCCTTGGTGGGTCTTGACTAAACCTCTCATCGTGCATCATAGTTGATCAGCATGTGTGCATTTTTGAGTAACCGTGTGGCTTAGTATGAGGAAACGAGTCAGTATTTCAGAGTCAGTACTGAGGATACCGGTTTAGCGGAGGCCCATTTTGCAGCGTGTACTGACTGGGTGGTTGATGATGTGGGTGAGAGTTCTGATTGGTTGGTACCAACACATCAAACACGCTTTTATTTGGAGGCACGGACTGCAACATATTGTCCAGGTCCATGATGAGGGGAGGGGCTTGGACAGAAACTCGTCCGCTGGGGAGGATGGGCCAATAGGCATGACCGAGGAAGTGACCTGGTGCCACAGGAGAGCTGCCGTAGCCGTAAAGGGGAAGTCCACCATGTAGGGGCACTAGAGGGCCTCCGTTGAACCGCATGCTGGGTGGGGCAACAGCATTGGGGGGAGCGTACTTGGCATAGGATGTAGGGAGCTCCCATGGAGGCGCAACAGTCTCTCGTCGGGCTGATTTGTGCAGTGGCGGTCTGTAGTCGTCATACCCGTCTGAGCCGGCTTCACCGTCAAGAGGAACATGCTTCCCAGACAGAGGCATCCCTTTCCATTCCTCATCAGAGGAGGAGGTGGAGGCCGGGCTGGCAGAGCTGGCCGAGGCACTACGGGCAGAGGAGGCGTAGCGAGGTCGTGGAGGTGGTGAGGCACGAGGACGCTCCACCTTAACCCAGCAGTCCCTGCTGGACACGTCCACATCCCCAGAGCCACTAGGGGGCCGCAGGCTGTGTAACAGAGAGTCTATGGCGAAGGAGGAGTCCAGCTTGGGTCGGAACAAGTCCTCCTGTGGCGGGGAGGGGTTGTCAGGGTGGGGGGTGACTAGGGCAGGCGGTGGCTCAGATTCTGGCTTGTGTCCCTGCAGGATGTAGGGCGCCAGATCCTGGGCGAAGATTGTCTCATCCTGGCGTGACACTGCTGTGTTTTGCCTCTTGAGGAGCTCCAGAGGAACGCGGCTCAACTCCACAGCCCAGAAGTTGCCTTTGCCCTGAGGCTTCCCCGGGTCCTTCAGCACCTGCAGGTGTAGGGAGGGTGGACAGTGAGTTGAGCATGTGGCCTGAAAACCTTGTCAGGCAGGACTGACCTAGTTTCACTGTTAACCATCACAATAACCGCTGACAAAAACTGGTTTGGAGGTTCCATCCAAAGCCCCCAGAGCATATTTCCTCAGAGGTTAAATAAACATCAACTCAGGATAGTGCCATGCTCTTTCTGCCAAGCCCACTGACAAGTTTAACCAATTTAACCAGGAAGAGTTTCATACCTTCACAAAGCAGTCATAAGAGGAGAGGTTGTGCCGCACAGAGTCCCGCCAGCCCTTATAGTTTCCTTTGAAGAACGGGAAGAGAGTGCTGATCTCCTTGAGGATCTAGAAATAAAGCAAAAACATCATTATGATGCTAATCTTGGATATACTATGCAGTAGGGATGGTAGAAAATTTTGATAATCAAATAGATAATTTTACCTCTTCTTGCGATACATTATCCGTACCTGCATTTTCCTTTTTATGGATGTCTTGTCCAATATATTTCAGATATCATGATATAAAGTAGATTATTGTCTTACAATGAAGTGAGTACAGCAGAGAATCACTGTATCGTGATACCATTGATAGTATTGCAAATCACTCTGTGGTTCACTTCTCTACAATGCAGCTGATTTAAATGCACACTGACTGATAACATTAGGAAGAAACTTAGTATAAAAGTGAATGCCAACTACACAGAGTGCCTGATCATCATGAGAAGAATGCAGGTTGTTGGGGCAGTGTGTTTACAGTATAACAACTCAGGAGTTACTTAGGCATTCCCTGTATATCACTGTTATCACTTTTCTGATGTAGATCAGTGTCTGGTTTCACTGCAGTCCAACCTTATCAAAGCAAACCAAGATTGTTGGAGGTGGTGGTCACTCAAGTGTCACCAAGAAGAGGCTGCTGTTTTGTGTCACTTTGTGAACTGAACGTGATCCGTCAGTGTGTTATCGATATATTTAGCAGAAACGTTACAGTGACTCTCGTTAGATTTACTTCCCCTATAGAGAAACACTACATGGTCATTTATTTTAGATTTACTTTACTAAAATACTGCAGAAATAAAGTGGACATCATAACCAACGCCGTGCGTAAACACACAATGCGCCATTCTACCCAAATTACCTTTACTAGTATCGCAAGAGACACTCAAACGTGTACATGCACAAGCAATGTAAACTTATTCTTACCTCGGATAACGTGAGTTTCTTCTCTGGGGATCTTTGGATCACCATAGCAATCATAGCGAGGTAAGAGTACGGGGGTTTTGGATACCGCTGATAGTTCTTCTTCTTCCCACCGCTGCTGCTCTTCTTGTCTTCTTCACTGTTCCACGAGTCCCGGGAAATAGTTTCCTGTTTACGGTGGGCATCTTGAGGATTCTGGTAGGATGAGTCCGGTGGCACGACTTTATCCATGAATGCAACGAGGTGTTCTGCTGGTTTCTTCAAGCGCGACAACTGCTGCGGAACCATCTGAGCCAGGTGCTGAGGCCAATGTTGGGCTGGAGAGCTCCGCGCTACGACGCTGGGAGCAAGACTGTGCTGCGCATTTCTGTGGAAGTCAAGTTGATGGTCGTGATGTTCTCCAAGGTGGGACAGAGCTGGCGCTGGCAGGAGGATCTGCTCCGGCCAGTGCTTTGTCATGCTGATCAGCCAGGGGGGAAGATCGGCCCCGCACGTTCGGACAGGAGCACGGAGAGGGGGAGGGAGGTCAAAGAGTCGGTCCTTAACTTCTGGCAGACTGCTGGCTCCAGGCTGACTCTATTTGAAGAGCAAACAATTAACAGTTTCATGTAAATCCCGCTGCGTAATCGAGGGGAGAATGACGCGTTATCTGAGAGCAGAATGACTGATCGCCCCAGGGGGCTGGGGAGGGTCTGTGTACGAGGAGGGGCGAGAGAAGGACAGTAAACCTGTAAATAACCCTTATGATAATATCAACACGCCACTTACAACGCAGAGATTCCACGTTTGTTTTGGAATCAGTGTTTAGATTTACGCACGAAGGCCTCAAGTATTACGCACGTATTTTGAGTAGATAATACACACAAAACAAACAATTGCCCTTATTTGAACAATTCTAGAGACAAAGGGAACATCTTCATCTTATTAACTCTATTTAAACCACATAGATCATGCTGTCTGGGCTATATTTAATCTGGAGGACTTCTCTGGAGAGTGACACTTGGGGCGCAGGGGCGAAAAGTAAAACTCGTGGGGGATGGGTGGGGTACAAAAAAGAAGTAATTTCGATTGAAGCTTAAATGCAATCAACAATTTCTGGTGAGCAATATACAAAGAGAATGGCTAATATACAAACGTCCAAACAGTAATGGAATAATCTGCTTATCGTTCAGTTTAATAGGTTTGATCAAAGTAATTACTCTCAAATTATTTGAGTCATTTTACACTATGCGAACTACATTGAAAGTGGAAGTTTCAGAGCTTATTACTGATACAGGTTGACTTTACTCCAGAGAAGAAGTCATGCACATGTAACTCCTTAAAAAAACTTTTATATTTTAAGTAAAGAATGCATAAATAGGATTTGGGCAGCTGACGCAGGATAAATTACTTGGAGACATTATGGTGGTGCTCTGAGACATTCGGGGAGAGTTTTACGCACAGTAGGGCCTCCCTGTGACTATGCAGGATGTCATTCAGTATTGAAGGACGTAAGTTTCGGGAATGCATGTCTTTTGTTCAAGTTAACGTAGTGCTAATGTGCAAACGCTTTTTTCCCAGCAAGACAGTGAAAACAAGTTGGATTAGGAGGAACCCCATTGGCAAACTGGAGACTGTCCCTTCCCAAACAAGCTGCTTAGCATGTGAGGAAATACGGGGGCTATTCAACACCATTTGTGGGTTTTCTGGCGCTTACAAGCTGTTAAGTGTCGTGGTTGGGTTGGACATTCACACCTCAAACAGGAGCAATCATGTTCAATGTGACCTCAAAATATCTCTCAAATAAAAACTGCTTTACACACTTTACGAATCAACAACCGTCAGAACCTTTCGATGTGGCGAAATTTATTTTCATTTATGTTCATTTACTCCGCCTTTTTATTTCAATAATGGATATATTACACCTGATAAGATAATGAAACGCAGCTCTTAAATGATGATTGTGCCACCAAGATTTTACACCAGAAAGACAAAAGCGTTGGAGGGTTCAACTGATATCACAACGGAGACTGTGCTGCCAAATCCACAATTAAGTACCAATTAACCTACATGTTGTCATGTGTGTGGCCTACCTGCAAGCTCCTAAGCGCTACTGAGCGTTTTCCTTGCATTTATCCTCTCCATAATTTAGCTTTACCTTCCCAAGTCACAGGGCAAATGATAGACCCTGTTTACATGGTGATTACAGGAATAAACAAGCATCATTTTCCTAAATAACTCCCCTGTGTGAAAAACTTACCAAGTGCGTTTGCAGCTTTTGCAATATTTGCAGTAAAACACAAACTGTTTTAACTTGTTTTCCAGGTTGGATAGCTTCACTACCATGGTGAGCAACAAACCTCCTTCACCTGCTGCAATTTGCATCAGTGATTTTCTTCTCTGGTTGCCACACTCTCTGTTGCATGGTCAGAAAATGTGTCCCCCTCTAGTGGTTTCACTCAAAATTCAATAAAAGGGGGCCCACACTTTACCATGTATCCAGTAGACCTGTTATGTAAACTACTCTTGTTCTTTGTTATATTTCCAGAAATAATTGCAAAAATGTCGTTTTTAATTCAAGGCTATTTTATGCCATTGATATATTGATATTATAAAAGCATAACAATGCAAGTACACACTTTAAATAAAACAATGAACTCTTCATTCTTAAGTATGTTCAGACATTAGAATTTGAATGTGAAAAAATCATCAAAAAAAAAAATAAATAAATCGAATATTTAGTAAAATAATAGAATAAAATAAAACCACACAAGCAAAACAGTAAATAAAATGCACTCTCGGGCAAGAAAGAGAAACCCCTGGTGTTTAAAATGTCTAGAAATATTTTTTTCTGACCTCAGTAATTTGATTACATAATTCTGGTCACAGGCCAGGAGAGCCGTCTCTGTTAAAAATGCATTTGATTGTAAACACGTAAATTCAATTTACTTAGTTTAAGGGCTTAAAAAGTAAACATGTACAGACAGACCCCTGACCCTCCATACACGGTATGTCTGGATCTGATTTACATGCCCTCTCATAGAGAAGTGATCACGCTGATTTAAATACAAACTGTCGATCTATCTCTTCCTGTCTACTGGAGTGCCACTTAATAGGTTTTGCCTGGATTAGCGAGCCACGCATGAGAAGAATAGGAAGCCATATGAATGGGATAGCATGCAGGACAAGGCTGTTCACATGGGCTGATTGTGTCTGGACAAATCCCTCCTAAGCTGCCCTGGGATGCATCCTGAAACTGAGATGGAGAGTAGGAATGATGTTTAGCCCTTAGTGACAGACAGAGAAAGTGAGAGTGAGTTTTCATTGTGCTGTCACAGCTTCATAATCTAACACGTTTCTTTGCTTTTCTACTATTCAGTTTAATTTCTTGTTTATTTAACAAGGACAATGTATTAAACAGTTTTCAGAGGGACTATTTCTTCAGTAGAAAGAAGTTCCAATAAAGAAAAGTCTGTAGATTTTTAAGATGGTCTGGACAAAGTTTTGGGGAAAATGCCTTGCTGATGAATTATTTAAATGTTTTGAGAACCAACAAAATTAATTTCTATTGACCCAAATTCTGCTACAGGGAATGCAGACACTTCAAATATGGATATCTAAAATTCTGGATACCTAAACCAACACTATGTGCTAGAAACCACAGTCATGTTACAAAAGTTAATGCATTCTTCTTTTGTTGGTTACTACATGGCAGGTTTTCATGCATTTATATATAAATGCCAGTATTGTATCTTATCCTGAGGACCAGAGACATAATGCTCACAGGCTGTTTCCTGACTGGTCCCTGCAGTGTCACTGCTGTGCTGGTTGGCCAGCGGACTGCAGGGGTCAGCAGATCACAGAGTCAGTACTGTAGTCTGATCTAGGTCCTAACAGCTGAATATCATGCTGCTTTCTGAGAAACCAGTAAGACAATCCAACTACTTGGTGTACTGCATGGTCGGTTTGCTTTGTTAAATGGATATTTAATTATGGGGATGTTAAAGGAGCATGTGTTCGGGCTTGTGTAGTGAGTGTAACCAGGAGACACCCTGACAGTTTATTGTGAAAAGACTATGTTTGTCAAACCAGATATACAGTATTATTGCCGACTTTATGCACGCAAACACACCCCTTACATTCAGTTTAATAAACAAGGCGGGGGTGCGTTTGCACTGTGGCATGTCACACCTACATGTGTTTTTCTCTTCTCCATGTGCACTTATCTAT
>CAFUXE010000371.1:0-27900 GCA_903364295.1 Serranus cabrilla | reverse complement strand
GCAGCCACTCCGTCCTTCCCACAAGGGCTGCGACCAGTGGTGCAATGTAACTAAGTCAATTTACTCAAGTACTGTACTTAAGTATATATTTGAGGTAATTGTACTTGTAGCTGCTAGTTTTAGTTACTTTGCAGGTCAAGATTTAACATAAAAACATGATACATTTAAAGTGATTAGACAGTATATGAAGTTGTTAAAATGAGCCCTACCTTGACAAAATAAAACGCTGCTTACATAATTGCATCAGTAACATTAATTCAATAATATATTTGGAATGTATATAACAATATGACTGGGGTCATTCTGCATAACAAGTACTTAAATGTTTGATATTTTAAGTACATTTTGGTGCTGGTATTTTTGTACTTTTAAGTAAGTTTTAAATGTAGGACTCTAACTTGTAGTGGAGTAATTTCACAGTGTAGTATTAGTACTTTTACTTAAGTAAGGGATATGAATACTTTTTCCACCACTGGCTGCGACTAATGTGCAGATTTTTTTTTTTAATGAATATATGAAGAGTTTGGTCAGTAAAGTGATCAGATAACAGTAAAGAAACGCCCATCACGGCCTCTCAGAGGTGTCGACTTCAAATGCTTTGGCCTAGCAGACAACCAGTTTTAGCTCTGCTTTCTTTATATTTTCATTCACAGTGTGAATAAAAACAAGCTTTCTGAATATAAGGGCGGCAGTTGAGGTTAGTTGGCATTGACAGGCAGGATCGTTCCTGAATCATCAAGCTGCATTGACTCAGCATTGTTTGTTTCAATCAACAGGAAAGTCCTGCAGGTCACAGCAAACAGCACACTGGGCTGGTGGTCGTACACAACAGCTGAGCACTGTCATTCCATCATGGCAAACTATGAATGAAGCACCGAGCACCGTTTGCCTGTTTCCAGTGCAACCAGATTTAGGGCTGAGTTTTAGTGTTCTGTTGTGTTCTTGTAAGTTCAATAACAAGCTTTTACACTAAGGTACCACCCACCTGAAGAATGTATGAGCTTCAGTTTGTGTGTGCAGTATTTATACTGGTCTATTCATTCCAGCTGTTGAAAGAAACTTTATGTTCCTCAGCAGCTGTAGACAGCCCTTCCTGTGAGGTCATTAGGTGGGAAAATGTCGACAAATGTCATATTGATGCAGGAATATTTTTCTAAACACACAAAATATTCAGTTGTATTTCTGAGTGTGCATGTGCACTCTGCAATGTCAGAGTTGGTACAATATCCGTGATCTCACGTCGCCTATTCCCGTCTGTCTGGACTCTTCTGACTCACAGAATCACAAGGCTCTTACACAGTTTAGGCTCCAACAAATTCCCCATTCTGCATTTTTGCAGCGGCTTAATATAGAAGTACAACACTGAAGCTAATCAAATGCTAGCTTAGCATCCCCTGATAGCAGACCACAAGTTCTCAGTTGCCTTCTTAGGGTACAGGCTGTTTATAAGAGCTACATTTGCAAGCCACAGACGGATGAATTAGGTAAGATCACAACATCACAGAGAAAGTAATGTTCAGTTTTTCTTTCCATTCACTATTGAATTGATTTAAATACCTTCACCCAAAGTAACCTTTCATATATATATAAAATGGAGAAGGTCAGTAAGTTTGTAATTAATAAAATTGGACATGTTGTTGCCCTTGTTGGTGCAAAAATAGCTGTTTTGGCCTCCTCTGTGATGGATATCTCCATGTTTGTTCTAGCTTTTAAAAGAAACATTTGAATTTTCACTCCAAAACCTGATGTTTTGATAATGATGTTGAAAAGGAAATTGGGCGGAAAAGTTCAGGTCAAGTTGAACTGAACCATGCAATGGAAATGAAGCAGAAATGTGGCCAAAGATGCCGTCCATCTTTCACTCTTGTTCCCAGTTTGCTGCTGTGAAGTGATGCTCAGTAGGCTGATTAGTGTCAGACAGCAGGCTGAGACTGACTGAGCTGCTAGTCTGCCGGACCAAGACAGCCATCTCATGCTGAGAGGATCTTGAAGCTCCTTTTTTTTAGTTTCCACCACACCCTGTCTTTTACTTTGTTTAGTTACATCCAAATGATGGCCCTCCTCTACAGCTCCATGAGGCCACTTTCAGACTCTGAAGAAATATTCAGAACTCAAAGGTTATACTTAAGACGGAGGAAAATTTGGAGCATGGCACTTTTGTTGCAAACAATGGTGTTAAGTCAATGTTTATATAGACAGAGAGGAAAGAGGATGGTGGGGACAGTTGTGCAAGGCTTCTCCACACAGCAGGAGTGTGTAAAGTATTTAATTGTTTGTAGTTTTGGATTCGTTAAGGTAATTTTGGGTTTCGGTTCAGCTGTGTGAGGGTGGAAGCAATGAAAGCATGTGGTTGATATAGAGATGGGAGTAGAGTCCTCTTTCAGGCATCAAGAGGAAAAAACATATTAGTATAGTAATATATTTAAATGACTGTTACAGTGTGTTAAAGCAGAGCGGCTGTACTTCATGATGATGATGTTGTCCTGATTGTAGATTTTTGATGGACCTGATAGTTAAATAAGGCAGAAAAAAGCGTCACAAACAAGTTAGTTGATCAGCGAGTGAGTTTTTTTTCTGACAGGCCAACTACTGCTAAGTGATGGAAAATGCGGCTTGTTTTTTTTACCCAGGAATGTCGCCACAGACGCCCAACTTTTTCTAAAACATAGATAAAACAGAAAGAGATAATTTTCCAATCCTTTGTATGTATTAAATAGAAAACTGTACAAAGATCTGAATTTGGAGCATTCTGTTTTTATCAATGTCTTGCATTGCGTCCCAACTTTTTTGGAATTGGTGTTGTACTGCATAAATTTTTGATAAAATCAAAATCTTCAAGATTGTTACTTTCCACAAGATAAAAGGTGTGTTTACTTGGGCCTGTGTTCTTGGTGGGTCATCTACTCACCTGAGCTCGTAGGTAAACATCATGTCTGAGCCTCTGCTTCAGCTCCATTCCCCCGATACCCTGCACTGATTGGCTTTGGCCGAGATTTGACATGTCTGGCTCACTCTGCCAAGACGGCTAATCAGGGGACATTGTCCTGTGCCCTGAGTGTGTTTTTGCATGTAAAAGTACCACGAGTGAGAGAATGAGAGTATATATAATATGAGTGTGATTTGTGCATGTGTCAAAGTTAGCCTTTATGTACCAAGCATGTCTTGTAGCAGCTTTTTTCTTTCAAATCCCATGTTATGCAATGAGTGAGCCTAATAAGCCCAATTAGCATTACTTACCTAACCAATGACCCATCTGATGATTTTAAAGCCCCACATTCTGCATAGCTGATCGCCCGTCTAATGTACCACCATATCAACGGGTTTAATCTACCTTAGCTTGCTGGCACAGCGTCTGTGAGGGCTATTGTGGTCCATTAAAAATGAGTCTATGGCTTTTAAAGACAGAAGCTTTACACCTTTTGTGTAATTAAAGTGAATCTAGACATATGGCTTGAAAGATGATATTGGACCAAAGCTTGCCCAGATTGTCATGTATAAAAACAGTCTGTTGCTGTCCTTTGGAATATGCTGATGCCTTCAATGCGGGCAAGAAATTAGTTTATATGTAAATAACATCTCACCAACCAAAGCTTCACTTTGCTTTCCAGCTTTGAGTAACACTAAAAAGTCTGTCTGTTCCAACATCAAACAGAAATGGTAGCATTGCCATTAACATCCTAAAAAAATATGTCAATATATCAGTTTACAGATGTTAGCTTTGACAGTCAATGGGGTTTCTGTATAACTGCATGTAACAGTGTGAGGCCAGCACAGCTCCTGCAGTCAGGTGAGGCAGTATGGCTCAGGGTGGAAACACAGTAAACTGGTTTAATTGTCATGATCACATGATCAGGGATTGACGCTAAAGGAAAAAATAGATGGAGACAATGGGACACACATGAGTCATCTGCTCAGTATGTGGACCATACTAGTTTCCCAGACGCATTATATTACAATAATTTGAATTTGGTGTGTGATTTAAGTGTAAAACACAGAAATGCTATTCACTTTGTATATAACATTGCCAGTTCCCAGTGAAGGCAGCCTTCAATGCCACAATGCCAGGTATTATTACAATAACAAATCTGCCACATTATTTCACTCTAAGACCATCAAACCAGATGTAATCTTAAAATTGTGTGCTTTCATCAAGTTGAAAGAATGTTTAATATTGCTCGTCTGTTATTCATTGGAAATGTTAATGGGCTTGTGTCAAACTATTTAATGACCACTTGAAGAAAAAATGTAAACATTTATTGCAGCCTCTGATTTGCTCAAAGCAACACATGAATGAAGCAGCTGTATTGTAACATGCAGATTGTCTAATCTGTGTCTTGGTTGTTTCCGTTTGGGTCTGATTGGAAGACACTTTTCACCACTGCATTTGACAGGAACTCTAATGTTCTACTAGTGTTATACTAATAAAATAATATGAAATATCAGTCAAATTCAGATTTATGGGAATTAACTCTTCAAAAAGAAAGAGCTTTTTTTTCTGAGCCACACAATACTAACATTTAAGACTGGGATCTTTATTCCACTGATCTTTCAGATTGTGTCTGGTATTATCCCACTAATACAGCAGTTAAGTTCCTGCAGGGATTTTCCCTATTTGTCCTTTCTCCCTTTAAATCCCCTTAAAATACCGCAAAACCTGTTCCCATTTTCATTTGTTAACTGTGGTTGAAATATGGGCCAAAAATAGTTTGGCTACCAACTCTACACGGCCTACCCTTTATTGTTCCTGAAGGGTTTGTTTATTTCCTGCTGACCTTTTAACAAGACCATAGACTTTGGATACTGCAGCTTTTTTCCTGTAGGAAGACGGGTTAAAGACAGTCACCTTATGGATCAGTTGGCATTATAAACACTCGTCATCCACGTCTCAGTCATTCCAAGTCCTTGCCTATGTGTGTGTGTTGTTTGCATGAATGATCCGTGTTGTGGCCTGCAGGTTAAGGGGAGAGTTAAGCTTATTGCCTCAATCTAAGGAAATCCTTACATTGTAGCTTGTGACAAAGGGTGAGAGGTCAGATATCCGATGAATAGTAGTAAGGCACAGTAAAGAAACAGTCTGTTTGTCCTCAAGGCAAGAACTATTGAGATTTTAGTGAGCTGGGAAATTGTCCAAATGGAAACTATGACTGGTAGGTCATTCTGTCTATATATGTATGTTCATGTACAGATTTTGCCCTCTATTCTATTATTCCTTTATACTGTTTACGATTATTGATAGTTGTATTGGTACTCCTTTTTTTCAAGTAATAATTGCTGTCATTTGTTATATTTCTACAACCAAGTCACCATTTACAATTGATTTAAGTTTGGAAAATTACTCATTTACAAGTAACAGTCCTGCATTCAAAACTTACTTACGTAAAAATAAAAACTTCCCAGTATCAAAATGTACTTAATGTATCAAAAGTAACAGTACTCGTTAGGAAGAATGGACCCCATCAGACTGTTTAATATATTACTATATTATTTGTATTGATGCATTTATGTAAGCAGCGTTTTAATTTAGTAAACAGAGGGCTCATTTTAACTACTTAATATACTGTTATATGGTTTGTTAAAAAAAGGACTTACTTGAGTAAATGTACTTTTGTTGTTACTGTTACTTTCCACCACTGCAAAAAACCCTGCACCTCGTGTTAACCTCCTCCAGCAGGACACTTGATTTATCTCTCAGATATTAGTCAACACTCATAATGACCACACACCTTCTGGAAAAACTAAAGTCATTTATTAACAACTCATTAACATTTATTACTGTACATTTATTTATAACTGGCCTATATACTATAAGTTAATGATTTATGAATCATGGTGAAATCATGAATTACAGCATATGAACTGTTATGAAAGGTGCTAAAAGGTGTCTATCAATTGTGTTGACTCTTTGATTGTCTGCCCTGATTGTGTCAACATGAGTCCAATTATCAACCCAACAATCAAACAGAGTAGATGAAAATTTGTTGGTCTATATGTGTCTGAAAACCTTGAATTGGTAACTTTTCTAAAAAAACAAACAAAATACAGTAAGTTTAGGTATATATATATCATCAACATGATAGAAAAATTGTTGTGTATATATTTTTCTATTTCTGTGTTAAAAACCAGGGGCTGAACTACATTCTGGCAATATTTATATCATTTGGACAATGCTTTATCTTCCTCTTCTTGCACGTAGGAGCAAAGCTGGACTGAACCATAAAGGAGTATGGAATATACAAAAGTAGTCTTTACCTTATGGTTATTAAATATACACTATTAAACTATTTAATTACCAGGAAAAATGCTCTATTGTGTGTGATATAAATATTGACATATCAAGATATGAATCTGTGTGATAACTTCTTAATTTGGCTTAAAAAGGACTCTACCATTCTGAACGCATTCAATCATCGAACAATTCTAAAAATGGATGAAATTCATGGCTGAAATTGAAGTCATTAAATGTAATTTCTGAAAATCGTTTTAAGCCAAACCAAAGAGGAGCCCTGTCGGCGCAACCTGGTTATTATGAATCACGTTGTATCCGTTTGCTGTGTTATCAGCAGATTTATGAAGCGCTGTGGTCCCACCTTCTCAGGTCGTTTGCTGCCTGTTGCAGTGGCTCTGTGGCCCAGGACTACTATCCTATCAGTCACTCTCTCTATCTCACTGAGTGCCTCGAGTTGACCTTCCTCTCAGCACTCGCAGGCCCAGGCGTAAATTATAAATGAGTCGCCTGGAAAGAACCGAGTGTGTGTGTGTGAGCCACGTAACTCACCTGGGAAGTTAACGAAAGGTAACGAGAGCGAGGTTGCCAGGGTTAGTACTTGCACTGAAACGTGTCACATACCGGCTATTTAACCGCTTCTCCTCCTCATCGCTCTCTCGGCTTTGCCCCTTGTGTTATGCCAACGGCAGCAAGTTGTATGTTGGGCTGCAGGGTGTGTCAATCATTAATGAAACGCGTCCCACCGTCTCAAGTTTCCTTCTGGAGAGGAGTGGGAGAGGAGGGAGTAGGTGGAAGGAGCACAGGGGTTAAAGATAACAGGATTAGGAGAGCAGTGTGTGTACATTATACTGTAACACAGCACTCACATTTTCACTGCCTGCCTTTACTGAAACCTTTGTTCCCAGCTCTCTCCTACTGAAGACCTGCCAAAACGTGCACCACCACCAACAACAACAACAAGTTGTCCACCATGGGATCCTTACATCCTGTCACTGCATTAACTAAAGAAGGCCTTGTGTGAATCCTGCGGATGGCCGTTTTAGTTGTTGTTGCTTAAACTCCCCACCTTGTGGATTTGTTTTTCCCTGCCACCATATTCTCACTATGGATTCTCAAAGACTTTTCCTCCTGTTGGATCCAAGTCTGGGACACAGTCACCATCATTTTGGATTAAAACCTCCGATGGCGCATCCACACTGGAGAATCGTTTGACTCCACCTTTCTAGCACTCTCCTTTCTCTCTCTATCTCTCCTTTGTTTGCCAAGTTGATATGGATGGCAGGACTGGAAGTTGGTTTCAATCCACAACTTGGATGATAATGTCTTGGACATCTTTCTTCCTCGTTTTCTCCACAGCGCGATAAGATCATTTAAAGATGGGAAAGAGACATTGCAACAATTTGATGTGTTGCGTACCACTGAAATCATGGAGATATCCGTCACCTGATTGCACAATATAAGTCGTTTTGTCTCATCAAAGTTTGGATATTTTTGCTGCTTGCTTGATTATATATTTACAGATAAACTGCAGTATCTGTTTGTGCTCTCCCACAGGCCCTAACGTAGGCCTGTTTGGCCTTATAGAAGGGCCTCTTTAGGGGCATAAGAGAGGTTTGGAAACCGTTTATTTATAATATCTGTTTGGACTAAAAGAAACAAACAGGAACAGAGAAGCCACAGTGACAGGTCACAGTGTTGTGGTGGCATGGCAGCAGAGCACAGCGAGCTGCTGGCTGAGATGGCCACGGTTGGCCGTCTGAGTGCCACCGAACGCCTGAAGCACGCCCAGAAGCGCCGTGCTCAGCAGCTGAAGTCATGGGCGCAAATGGAGAAGGATTCAGCGCGGGGGTCAAGGGCCAAAGCAGATAAGAAGAAGTTGCGCACCAGCAAAGTCACATTCCCCCAGGCCATCACCCTGCTGGATGCAACTGCACGCAATGACCTGGAGGAGGGTCAGTAGAAACACACACACTAACAGAGAAAAGTCATGTTGGAGAGCCTTAACTTGTATAAACTGAAGAGCTTCAACACCACTCTGTATTAAAGTAAATCAGTTAAGCACAATTCTATACAGACTAATCCATGACCTTCCTGCCTAGCCCAGTCAAAATCCCAATACTTATGAAAACAACCCCACTCTAAACATCAGGGGACACTATGGCCTTTCCTCAGACATAAAGCACTTATCAGCCAATGACATGGTGCTCCGTAAAATGCAATTCAAAGGAAGTGATTCATGAATAATTTACTTGCTACGTCATACTTTAGTTGTAATAGGAAAGGCCTTTTGTTTTCAATGGTGTTATTGTCAGCTGCAGAAGCAGGGCTAAATATAGTGGCACGTCTTTTAAGTTCATTGTTAACACACTCTAAGAAAGAAACGCAGTATGGGTGTCATTTCTCTCATCTATTTTGGGCAGACAGATATGTGCCAAGTGTTTATAATGTTAATGTGGAAAGGTAGTCAGTCCTAATGCTGTTGCTCTGTGTGTTTGCCTGTTCCTCTTCTAGTGAGGGAGCTGCTGAACAGTGGTGTCAGCCCAGATCTGATCAACGAGGACGGACTGACAGCGCTACACCAGGTACACACCAGTGAAGTGACAGTGATGTGAGGTGGCCATTTTCCTACCGGTTAATAAACTTCTGACAACTCCAGTGCTCTACTGAAGTACAAATTTGAGAAACTTAACTTGAGTATTTCCACACATGTAACTTTATACTTGTTACATTTTGAGGCAAATATTGTACTTTTACTCCACTGCATTTAGCTGACAGTTTAAGTGACTTTTCGGGTCGAGATTTAACAAAAAACAGGATCAATTTAAGATGATCATGCATGTCTATAAATTCAACCACATAAGATTATACTAATAAAAATGAGCCCTACCTTGATGACAGGAAATTGCTGTACACATACATGCATTAAAAATAATAATCCAATAATATATTTGGAACGTATTAAACAGTCTGATTGGGGACATTTTGCATAACGAGTACTTTTACTTTTGATGATTTAAGTACATTTTGATGCTGATACGTTTGTATTTTTACTTGTAGTGGATTAAACAACTGCAGTGTGTTATTAGTACTTTTACTCAAGGCCTACTTTTGTCTTAAATGTCAGATCCTCTTTGAATAATGGAAAAGAAACAGTTTAAGGGGGCTCAGCCGTTCGCTTTTCTTTTTTAAAATAAACTTACTAAAGTTTTAAGAAGAGAGGGAGATGAAGAGACCATTTCTACCGTTGCCGTCCTCTTGGTCTCCTCGACATTTGGGTTGTATTCAACCCAGTGATGCATAAGGTCCAAATGAGATGCTTTTTGTTTGAGAAACTTGGGATTTGAAATGCAAAAATGAACTAAATGGGTTATTTCTTCTTCTTTTTTCAAAAGCAAAATGCTTGTGGGCAACTAATCTTATCAGTGTAAGCCCGAACACCATGTAACAGCAGTAACACCCACTGCCGCAACGGGCCTATCCCACACTCCACAGGAATCCACCACTAAGACAGTGGAATCAATATGAAGCCTCTGTGCTGCTTGTGTGCTCCAACTAATCATTCCTTCATATTCACCTAGCAGCGCACTCACTGCTCGGAGGAGGTTATCTAGAAAGTTTTACACTTCGTGACCGCCCTTAATGAGGCAGGTCACCTTTTGCACAGCGTGTGTGTTTATGTCGTGTGCGGTCACAGCTCTTAGCTCACTGAGCACTGTTTGCCTTTATTTTGTCTGAACCGTAACTTATCTTAAGGCAGTTTACATAAACACACTGATTCATTCCCACAGTTTCAGGTTGAGCGCCCGTGTTTTGAAGCGAGGGCGACTTGTCTGGCTTACATTCCTCTCCTGATCAGTTACAGTCAGATTTAGAAGAAGCAAGCATGTTAGGACCTTGAAACACACAAATCTAAAGCAATGCGCAAATCTGTACCATTCAGATGGGCACTTTCCCTCCCTCGTGTTTTGCTCTCCCTGTCGTTGAATTCTCTTTTATAAGTGAACGGACACACATGCTACAAATTCATGAGAGGGGCGTTTGTGAGCACAGAGAACTCTTTATAACATCTGTTGACTCTGATCTTTCCTTGGAAAACTTTGTGTTTACACAGCAGAGGGCTGGGTGATGCATGCAAATTTGTACATTACTCAAGCCAGTGTATTAGCTGCCATAAATAATTTTGCGTTTATGTATGAATTTATTTTTATGATTGTTTGCCTATAGTATATGTTTTCAGTGCCTGGTTGTGTTGACTGCACTTACCTTTGCATTCAAATGCATTCACACCTTTACACATGTACCCTCTCTTCGCAGTGTTGCATTGATGACTTTGTGGAGATAGTGCAGTGCCTGTTAGACGCTGGTGCCTGTGTGAATGCCTGCGACAGTGAGCTGTGGACACCGCTGCATGCTGCTGCCACCTGTGGACACACTGGATTGGTGCAGCTTCTGATTCAGTCGTGAGTTTAATAAAGTTCAGTCCCCACATTTATGCGTTGTCTGTATCACAGCACGTTCTTCTTCTTGTAAGGAAGAATGTAGAAATTAATGAGCAAATATATTGTGGATTTTTTTCTCAACCTTGTCAGGATAAATGAAAAATAGCCTTCGACTTGCTAGACTGAAGTATAAACAGACTGAGATCCTTCTTGGCAAGAAACTAGTTTACATAAACAATGCAAATATGGCTGCAGCTTGACTCTCAAAACACTTTGCAAGTGTATGAATATACCGGAGAGACTGAGTACATCAGGGTGTGTCACAGTGTGGCACTCTTATCCAACTGTCTTTGCATATTGGTGTATGTGTGCTTGTCTTTATGTGTGTGAATATGCATGCTTCTAGTGGGGCTGACCTGCTGGCTGTCAATGCGGATGGCAACATGCCCTATGACCTCTGTGAGGACGAGGCCACCCTTGAGCTGCTGGAGATGGTGATGGCTGAGCAGGGTCAGTAAGAGCAGTCAAATACAACCTGTTATTGAATTTTCAGAAATTGATGTAGTTTCTTTAATAACATTTATCATAACACATCTCCCTCATTTGAAATCACAATCAATTCCTTTGACGGCTGTATGCTCAGGCTGTTCTTCACTGTTCTGTCACTGTGTGTGTGTAGGGATAACTCAAGACCGCATAGATGAATGTCGAGGGGCTAAAGAGACGACCATGCTGGCAGACATTCGGGCTCTGGTTCAGAGCGGATCAGACTTGAACGCACAGGACGCTAACGGAACAACACTGGTGAGACAGAGCGACATGTACTGTAAACATGAAGAGATTAAAGAAATGATCTCTTTGGATGTGGCAGTTCAGGGATTTCACATGTTTGTGATTCAATGCTTTTTTTTGAAGGACCAACCAAATTCATAAACCAAAGCAAGTCTGTAAATATTATAGAATTATTGGTTAGACCCTGTTATTTTGGTTCATTTTTTACAAACACAGCTTTTAAAAATCTCTTCCATTCTTTGCTATGTTTAAGCTTTTCAGAAGTTTGAATTTTCCCCTCTTAAATTGAGTAAATTAATATTAAAACAAAGTAGTGTTCAGTCAGCAGTGATGTGCCAGCAGGAAGGTCTCCAGGGTAGGTCTGAATCAGAAATATAGTTTGAGTTTAAAGTTGGAGTAACATAATAAAAAGAATATTGCTGTGTTTTATAAAGACTTCACTCCAACTTTCTGCTGAAGTAAACTAGACTGTAACTCCCATTAGGTCAGCACTGACATAATCAATGTTTCCCTCTCTCCCAGCTCCACATAGCGTCCGCTAACGGCTACGTGTCGGTGGCGGAGCTGTTGCTGGAGCACAGAGCTCAGGTCGAGGTGAAGGACGCTGATGGCTGGACGCCGCTACATGCTGCCTCCTGCTGGGGACAAGTAAGTGCTGCATACAACCCAAATTATGAAAGATCCTCTACCTTCTCTTTTTATAAGTGACCCATTAATGGTGTTGTTTGTATCTGCTCCATAGATCCAAATGGTTGAGCTGTTGGTGGCCCATGGAGCCAGTTTGAACAGCAAGTCTGTCCTGGAGGAGACGCCTCTGGGTAAGAACAGAAAACCTCTTTGGTCCTGTGTTGCCTCATAGTGATAAGACAGTACCTTTCACCTTTAATGATGTAATGCTAATCACCTGTCTAATAAGAGCCTCTGTTAAAATAGGAGCTAATTACCCTGACCCATTTCTTAACTGTCTCTTAATTATAGCTTTCTTGTTAGTATCTTTCTTTTCATACCTTCCAGTGTCTAACCTTTGCTGCTACTGCCTTTTCAGATGTGTGTATGGATGAAGAGGTCAGAGCCAAACTGATGGACCTGAAGCACAAACATGATGCCATCATGAAGAGCCAGGACCGTCAGAAAGGGACACTGCAAAGACGAGCCTCTAGTACCGGCAGCAGAGGGTGAGTGGGGACATGAGGCCAGAGGGCTCAGTGGTACAAGAGTGTGAAAAACATGCACATAAAGCTGGAGCAGTTCAGCTCTACAGTTCCCCTCTCTCTTGTTTATCTATGCAGTAAGGTGGTACGTCGTGTCAGTGTGAACGAGCGCTCCAGTCTGTACCGGCGGGAGCACCACAAAGAGGCCATGGTGTGGCAGGAGCGCGGCCGGCAGCCCGAGCCTCAGGATGACGACGAGGACAGACAGACAGATAACGAGCTGCACCAGCATGCCACGATGGTGAGCGAGCTCAATGTCCCCTTATTACTTTATCGTGACTTTTTCAAAGGATTGAAGCTGATTGAACTTCTCAAATGTTCCTTCAGGCTGCTGGTGGTGGAGCAGCGTCACGTTTAGAGGAAATGGAGGCTGCAGACAGGAAAATTGTGTCCAGTCTAGGTAATGGTGGGACCTCAGTTTCTCTGGCCGCCTCTGTGCCTGGAGAGCTGTGGAGCGGTGGAGGTCTGATGGAGCGCAGCGCCTCCTACCAGCTCAGCTCTGGGTCAGCGTCTACAGAGGGAGAGGGGGCGGACAGTATGACTCGGGAGAAATCACACCACACCCTGGCTGACCTGAAACGCCAGCGGGCAGCTGCCAAGCTCAATAAGTACCCAGCACCTCCTCCACCGCTGCCCCCTGCCCTCGAGGAGGAGCCCTCTGTTGCAGTGGTGGAGGTGACGACCACCCCATCACTCCAAATGACCCCTAGTGCGGAGGAGGTGGCCTCCCCGAGCCAGGTGTACTTCACCCCAGCCAGTGGAGACCCTCCGCTGCTGAAACTCCGAGCGCCTGAGGAGGAGCAGTCTAACAATAAGGAGCCTTGTTGTGGACTCATGTAGACACACACACACACACACACACACACACACACACACACACACACTGCCTACAGAGCAAAGGAGCTGCACATTTTACACTCCAAAGTGGCAAAAACCTTTCACAACTGAAATGAAATGAATCATTGAAGACTTTAATTTAATTTAAGGCCACATGCCAATGAAGGTTTGATCAACATTGCATTTAAATTTCAGTGAACTGAAGTGCAATCTTTGCTTATTTCCCTTTTGCTTCTTTTTTTTTTTAATCATTATGATACTGCACAATCTGCTGGATGTGTCCATCTAGTGACTCAGAGGAGAACCACATATTCTGGTTTTGCAAGCAAATATTTTCTTTCCTCTGTCTTTGTTTATAACTTCATTTACTCTGACCACAAAACTCACACTGCTGTAGATTGACATTTCACTGGAAAGCCTTAGAATCACATAAAGGTTGAATTATCCACGTAAAGCTCAGTATAACTGAATAGCAGTTCAGGATGATTTGTTTTAAATTAAGAATGAGGTTAAGGTTTGGTTTGGTTTACTGAGTGCTATGAGAGGTACATGATCAACATTTGGATACATTTACATTATAAGCTGGAGGTTTTCGTGGTTGTTAGATTTCTTGGTCATGATCATTTCAGTTTTCAGTATAGCTACTTTACATTTACACAAAGATGAATGATGCTTGATTTTGTTTTTCTTGGGCAAAAGAATATATTGAAGATTTCTTTTTGTTACTTTTTCAGTGCACAGAAAAGCCTACATTTCATTGTTTGTAATGGTGCAATTTGTAAATTAAGTGTTTTGTCTTTCTAAAAGAATGTGAGATCATCTACATATATTTAAATCAGTGGATCATTTACTCAGCCCATCATTATCAACTCTAGATTTCTATTTTTCTGTCAGTATTTCTATTTTTCTACCCTCTGAATGGAATCACATTATTTATTCTATCTGATACTGAATATGGCTGACAGTGTACAGTTCCATTTTTTAAAGATAAACAAGCAAGATATTTATCGAGGAGATTATATATGATTTTATTGTCAAACCATTTCTTGTCAGAGAATTATTTGTCAAAGGTCGGTGCCTTCTTTAGGTGGCAGATTTGATAGAGGTTTGCAATGCTTGCACAATGTCCCACGTGTGTAAATTTGGTAAGCAGTGGGATGAAATGATCTGTCAGACATGGACTTCTACTTGATGTGCTGTCAATGCACTCTAATTTCTGTATTGCATTTCAGTTTTGTTAGTGATTTTTACTGAGCGCTGTTTAGAAAAACAAAACATAAAAAACATTATGTTTTCACAAAATGATTTTTGTGGCTTTCTTTTATGCACAATGATTTATTTAATGCATCTGGGTATTATAGCTGCTTATGTCTATGGATTTCAGGAGGGATTCAGATGAACATGTTTATAAAGGGATGAAAAATGACATAAGTAGAAACAAATGTATGAATTAATAAATAGATAAGAAATTAGTAAATGTAGAAATACATAAATACATGTGGAAATATAAACATAAAGGTGGAAATAACCAAATAAATATATGAAAATGTAGAAATATATAGAGACATACCTCAATAAATAATAAAATACATGTTAAAAAAAAGAATTTACATTTTTTCTTACATTTATTTATATGTGTTTTCTATGTCTACATTTATTCATTTTGAAAACTATTAATTTATTCAGTTATTTCTTCTTATGTCATTTTTCATCCCTCTTAGGAAGCAAGTTTAGGGTTAAATAATATCCATTTCCTGGACAGTCTTGTTTGCTTGAAGTTGAGAACTTTGCCCTCTTGTGGTGAAACTGAGCTGCACATTTGACACACTTGTCCTCCGTTGCCTTTTCCCTTCGTCTTACATCATGTGGTCGCTCACTTTCGGCATCGCGAATGTCACAGTCTGTTCTGATCAGGCTGCCAGGGCAGCACATGATACAAATAGTAAACACTCCAGTTCATGCAAGTTATAAAAGTATTACATGGTGATAAAACTCTTTGAACCCGTTCAGAGTTTTATATCATAACAAGTTTGTTATAGTGGTTTTGCTTTAAAATGCATTATCCTTATTCACAGCCTTTAACACTGTCCAGAGCATGTTTATGGCCTTGGTAGCAGCTGTGCACTGGGTGTGTTAAAAATGGAACCTGCTTATGTTTAGACAGTGAGCAAAGGCTACAGTGCCAGAGAGAGAGAGGTGTTATAAAGTATTATCTAAGATGCAACTGTGTCAACCTGTCTTTTAAAATGAGACATAGGTGTAATGGATAATGGAATGGACTCTTGCCATGCAAGGCCGTCACTGCATGACACACGGCAGTCACTGGGGCATCACATGCTTGTATGTAGTCCGTTTTAGTTTGGGATATCAAATGTCTTTCCCAAGCCCTTTCCAAGACATCCAGGGGGGGGGTCTCTGTCTCACACTCTGTCCTACACACACGCAGACAGCTAATTCTGTTCTCCACCTCTTTCTCTCTTCCCCAAACAAATGACATGCAAAGGAATATCTTTGCATACCAAAGTCTATCTTCTTCAAAAATCGTGATGCTTTTCCCTCTGCGTTCTTAACACGTGGCTCTTCTGGGGCAATGGGATTCACTTTCCTGATCCTAGATTCCTGGTTCAGCCCCCTACCTCATGTCAAAACTGTTTTTCAGTCTTCTTTCAAAGTCTGCTTGGGTGTGAGCTACAGTTAAGGCTTCCTTTGTCAACCTAACAATGTAGCAAAATGCAGGAAATATGCATTAACCTTTGCAATCTAAGGGTCTTTCTCAAAAATCCGCTTGTTGTTAATGCAGGGCACATGATAGATTAAAGGATCCCTGAAAAAGTACGCTGCACCATGTTTCCTTGCAACACCAAGGCAACAAACCCAACCAGTGTTGTTAAATATACACCAAACAACGGCAGTCAAAGAGCTTATATTTAAAGCTTCTCTGTGTTCATGTTTGCTCATATTAGCCACTGTTTGCTATGTTAACGTTTGTGCCTCTTTGTATTTGCTTTGTGTCTCTTTGTGGTTGTTTCCCTTTTTCCTGGTCATTATGAATGCTATTTTTTTTTTTGTCTTTGCACCTATTTTGTGTCACTTTGTAGTTGTTTTGGTCTTTGAAGTAGTTTTTGTGTCTGCAGTTGTTTCCCCCCTTTTTGTCATTGTCATTTTTCGTCTTTTTGTTGCTGCTTTGCATCTCTTTATAGCTGTTTTGGTCCCTTTGTAGTCTTCATGTGACTCTTTGTAGTTTTGTTTCTTTGTGGTTACTTCCAGGTTGATATGCAGCTCTGAGTCACATTGTAGGTGAAGGTTAGTGGGGGACCCTGACCGTTTAGTTTGATAATCTGACATTTCAATACACAAATACAAAAATCTTTGATAACAGTTAATGATGAATAACACTACTAAATGACCCAAATAGAGTTTGTTTTTCCACTTATCCTGCAGTGGTAGCTGGATCTGTAAGCTATTACGGCAAAAATTGCCTCTTAAAGTTCAAAGCGTTTTGAAATAAAACTTGATTGGGCCCTTGAGTTGGCGTTTTCCGACCGCACGTAAAGGCGTCACTTGGCACGCTGAAGCCTGAGGCGAAGTCAGTGAAGAAATACAGCCAACCATGAGCGGAGGCTCGCGAAGGCGTGTCGGGCGGGTGGGAATATGAACGCTGAGAGCCTCATACTGACAGTTGGAGCTCAGAGGAGGTGAAGGAGTAAACGCGCGAGCCTAACTCACCCCTGCTTCACTGCCCCGACTGAACAACTGGTAACCACTGGCACACTTAATCTGCTCGTAAAGTTACAGTTGGTCACTCTCGATTTGTCTAAATCTTCTTTTATGTTTCAGAATTTCTAGACGGAGAGCGCGACACACAGCCAACATGTCCCAACAGGCAGTGAACGGGGGCTCGTGCAGGGGCAAGGTTCTGACTCTGGACAACATGAACCCCAATGTGAAGCGGGTCGAGTACGCGGTCCGTGGTCCCATCGTCCAGCGGGCGATGCAGATCGAGAGGGAGCTGAAAGAGGTAAAGTGTGGGGCTGCAGCACGCGCACGCCTCAGTGCACGCGACGTCTGCTAATGCACGAGGAAAGATGTAAAGAGTAAAAAAGTTACTATAAGTAATGATTTAGTGAAGTTATAAAAAGCCGTTTCACAGTATCCGAGTGCTAGTACAGAAGTAATGTTGCACATCACATTTTAGGGTTAGTTATTTATTGTTAAAGCGAACCAAAAACCGAATTACAGGAGTCCTATGTGGTGTTTTTGAGTTTTAAAAAGTGATTGCAGGACGCCAAGTCTACTTGCAAACAGGTGTTTTAATTGTCACCATTCTTTTGAACGCTTTCACGAACCATAATTTACGTTGTTTATAGCACAGTGACATATTTAATGTGCTGAAGGAGTTAAAGTATGAGTATAGTGTATACACTGGATGTAAATGTATAATTTAACACAGCTGTAAGGAGCTGGAAAATGTGTAGGAAGCCTGGAATTTATTAAATCAAATGTGTTGTACACTGGATGAATAGATGATCCATAAAGCCATTTAACCACTTCAACAGCTGGAATTTGACCTCAGCCAAAAGCCAGGTGCTATTTTTTTTAACCTTTTTTTTATTAAAACACTGCAGCAGCTCCAAAAAATATTAAAAGTGCCTCTGTGTGTATTTTGGCACACACCGGCTGCTGAAGACAGTGAGTGAAAAAGTGATTTCCCTGCTCTGCTTCCTTTCAGATAGGGTAGGAAATAAAAACAGGAGGAAAGAGAAGAAGGTAGCTCTAATAAATAAGATGCTTGCATTGGTCAGTGTCCGCTGTCTGTCTGAGTGGCAGGACGTAAACATTAGGTCTGCTTTTAAAAGACCCTGCATGACGGCAGTGTTGGGCCCGTAATGTTATGCGCAGCACTCCTCAACTCATATTACATTCTGCTGTGGTAATATTGATCCACCATGCTTTCCTAAGGAAGGGCAAGCATGTTGAACAGGAAGGCTTTAAAAGGCTGTAATGCAACCCTCTCAGCAGTTATGTCCTCTTCACAAGACATGTAATGATCAGGACGATGGCAGTTCTAACTGGTGCGATAGCCTGAGGTGGCTGGAGAGGATGTGCATATCAGGGAGGGTTATTATGTAAGATGAGAGGGTACATTCTCTATCCTCTTTTGTCTCCCTGGGTTTGCTCACCTCCCTCCTCCCCACTGGGGAGCGAGTTCATTGGACGGAGCTGCAGCTGTGAGGCCCAGCAGCGTCACTGGCCTTTCTCTGCAAGGAGTTCCAATACAAGCAGCCCTACTTCTGCTGAAAGTGCTCTGGTTCTTGGTAATCCACTTGTTTTTCCTCCACGCATATAAGGAAAACCAAAAACTGACCTAATGCACATGTTTGGCCGGAATAACAAGAATATTTTGCTGCAGGACCATAAGATGTTTACTTATGAATTATACACGTTTGTTTTAGATAGGTCCAAGTCCAGATATACCACCTTCCTATATTTGCAATGTTGTGTGTTTGTTCAGTAGAAGTTGCTGTGCATAGTCTGTGAAGTAAAGACGTGCTGAAAAGCAAACATCAAGTTCCTCTTTCCCTTTGACTTTCACCTGTTCTAGACAATCTGAAATGTGAAATCCAGGAGTTTTCTGAGGGGTCAGTAGGGTTTGCATCACTGCAGTTTCCCAGTGATCTGCAGTTGTGCTTCCTGTCAGATCTGTGACTGGAACACTTTAACCGATGGCTCAGCAGATTTTATGCAAGTGTGTGTGCATGCATGCGCTGGTGTAGTGATGACCCTTATAAATCCTTACACAGACATCTGGCATGACACTGCCTGCACTGCAGTAAGCTCTTTCAGGCTTTGATCTGAGCTGCTGGTAAGTCTGCATTGTGAGTGACAATAGAGCCATGACACGAGAGCAAGAGATCAGAGAAAAAACAGAGATTTTAGTTAGTGTTGGGCTTGTTAAATCACAGAAAATCTCACTTCCACTTTTGTTTGTTTTAATCATACATTTCTCTAGTTTTTATATATAGAGTCCTATGAGTCCATACGCAGGGCGGATTACTCACATCTCATTTGGCATCTTGTTAAAATATTATTGAATTAGATATATCACATGAGCAACCGCCAGTGGTAATTTATCAGTTTGCATCAGATCTTGAATTCGTAGAGTTCCAATTATGATGGTATGACTGGAGACTGATAGAGGGGTGACAGTCTCAGATTATATCATAAGACGGAGTGAAACGTGGATTCATGTCAGGGTCTGTTCAGGCTTGGTGACCCTGAGGGTTTCCTGGCCTTGCTCACTGGTCCGGCCTGTGTAATCAGTGCCTGGTGCTGAGTGAGCAGGAGAACGCAGCGCTGAGCCGGAGAACCGACAGGCTCCTTTTTCCCAGAGAACAGCAGCCTCTTTGTTGCTCGAGGACAAGGCAGGGATGAGGACTAAAAAGGAAACGTGCAGCCTGCAGTTACTTTGAATTTGAACAGGCTCATATCTGACTTAACACAAACCCAAAGAACCTTGTGGGCCTTGCTCTTGCCATCATGCAAGGTCATAGAAAGAGAAATATTGACTCAGTCTAAAGGAAAGTTCTTAATGCGCCCTTGGAGATGTTCTACCTGCTGACTCATTTCAATGATCATGTGAACAGCATGACTTAAACACATTTCTTTTGAAAAGCATATTGCATTGCACATTTTTGCTGTCCAAACCTCTCCAGAGTGACAAAGAGGACAAGATTGGAGACAACTGGCCGTATAGTGTGTTTAGACTATATAGATCACTAATATTCAGAGTGAGAAATGCTATGAAGTAGGTATGAGCTTTAATCCAGGTATCTGTTTTAGGGAGAGCTGTTTTTTGCAGCTTTCTGTCTTGACTGGTTTGACTGGATGAAATGGGGCAGCAGTTTTATTACCACCATGGCCTGTTTGCACTTAACCCTGAGGCATGTTTCTGCAGAGGAATGGTTACATCATATTCAGACAACAAAAGACAAAACGAGTTCAGGACGAAGGGATGATCCGATGTGAGACATGGAGCTGGTTGAAATAGCTGGAACAAGTATAGGTGACAGTGGGGTCTGTTAAAGAAATCGCTATATCTCACAGACTCGACCTTTCCTGCAATTTACGAGTAGCTCTAATTGTTTGGGATTACCAGACACTAACGGCTCGCCTCCAAAGTCGATCTGTTGCATTTGCCTCTTTATATTTTAGCTCTGTGCAGACAGGAAGGCGCTTCTCATGCATATTGAATGACTAATCCATAGTACGCATAGGCTTACTAGCCATGTTGGGGGAACATTAGCATGATGGTAAAACATATACACCACAGCTGTGGGAAGGCTTTGACACTGTACTGTGATTCACAGTTGATTGTTAATGTCACTTCTCCTCGAGAGTCATTTTTTAAAAGCAGCGTACAACTTAAATCATCTGGAGTCTCATTTGTGTGTCAAGTCCAGCATTAGCAATGTCCATAACAGGGTTGGTCTGATCAGTTAAGTCCTTTATTAGGGCTGTGCATGGCTTGAATCTGATATGAGATATGATACAGACAGAATCATAGTATAAAGAGCACACCATCTTATGCATAAAATCAGAGTAAAAAATTAGCATTCATCACAACCCCTGTAACTTCAAACATCATTGCACTTCTTATTGTGTAATGTGTTTGCTTCTGTGCTACAGCAGGACAAAAAGTCCGTCCAGAGCTGTGTAATAAAACAGCAGTTTTATGAAAATTCAGTTTCAGTTTCGTTTGGCGTAATATTTCACATCAGCATGCCATAAAGTGTTATGAGTTTTAGTTTCATGGTGCAATTTTTAGTGCTCAAACCATAAAGCCCCTGAACTCCTGATTATCACAACATATTTAAACCTCATTGCTCCACCCTGGTATGATCAGGAAACATTGATTGTCACATTACCTCATCTGATAAACAGCAACAGATGCAGCATGTTATTAGCAGCAAACAGACATACAGGCACCAAACCAGTGTATCCAGTTCCATTCAGGTCAATGAGATAAAGATGAAGGACTTTCTGATTCAATGAAGGTGAATAGCGAGTTGATGAGGGGAGAGAAGATTGAAGTTTGTCACGCGACTGGGTCAAGCCAGCAATTCTTGAGTAAATCCATAACCACAAACAGAAGGGGTTTGTGTCTCTGTGAGACCCAGCAGCTGCGTCATTACTGCCCAGGCCAGTGCTTCCTACTCCACCAGCCAAACCAGACTATGTGCCAGGGCCTCTGCACAACAAAGAGGGTGCTCCTGAGAGAAGATGCATGTCTGATGATGAATAGAAGTGTCTCTGGATTAAAGCCATCAGGTGGTGCACACAGATGTGATGTAGTTATGAATCGTCTGTTTCCACAGAAGGGCTGCAGGGGACAATTTAAGGCTCAAATGCAAAATGTTCCTTATTGTAAGGACTTTTCAGATTTAAAATACAGGGGTTGGAAGAATGTCTTAGTCCTGCAGCCAATACCAGTAAATCACACCAGCGTTCTGAGGTTTGTAATGTAAAACGGTTGTGCAGAATATGCATGCATGCAGAATTTTCTCTCCACTCCAAGTGTCCATCATGTTTCAATAATAGTTGTTCTGCTTATCATATAAAAAAGGCAAAAGAAGGAACAGAATGTTTCTCCCTGCAGAGACATTTTTTCTGTTCCCACATGTTACATGTTCACACACATCCTGTTTGTCGAGGAGCTGTTGCTACATGTAAGAAAACATTGAGTGACATTCTCTCTTGTCCGTCTCTCTGACTGTCTCAGCATTTTCAACACTTGTTCCTTTATTTCTGCCCTGATTGACCTGCCTTCGTCTGTCTTCTATCTTTTCAGGGAGTCAAGAAACCTTTCACAGAAGTCATCAAGGCGAATATAGGGGACGCTCACGCCATGGGTCAGAAACCAATCACGTTTCTCAGACAGGTAAGACAGGTTTTTGCATGTTGCCTAAAGGCATTTGGGTGCTATGTTCAGTAATTAGTTAGCCTTCATAGTTGCATGTGAAACTAGACTTACTAAATTCATAAATGCTAAATACTGGAGAGATTGCTACCTCTGTAAAGGAGGTTATGTGTTGTCTGTGAGCAGGATTGTAGAAAAATTATCTGCCATTTCATTAAACTTGCCGAATGTGCCAAGCATAGCCCATTAAATGTTGGAGGGAATACAAGTCACGGGGCGTTACACAAACTACTTTGTTAACAAAGGTTTCAGATATGTGTGCTGCATTCATGTGCTGCCAGAATAATCAGAAAAAGAAGTGAGCGAATCGTATTTTGTGGTTCACCAGATCAATTTCCTTTGCTCTTTGTTTTCACGCAAATACTGGAAACTGCCATTAATGTGCTGTTTAAATGCTCTCAGGAGTAAAATACAAATATGACCAATTAATTCTGATCTCTTTCCCTGCTCTGGACCATCCGATGAGCGTGTGAATGCACTGTCCTGGCGGAGGTCTGCTATTCTAATCGTTCTTTTCTTCTTCTCTCAGGTCTTGGCTCTGTGTTCTTACCCTGAACTCCTGGAAGACAACAAGTTTCCAGAGGATGCCAAGCAAAGAGCGATGCGTATTCTCCAGGCCTGTGGAGGCCACAGTATAGGTCAGACAACTCCCCCTAACTCCACCAACCACATCTACACCCCGTCCTTCCACACACACGTCACTAGCATCCACCTCCGTTTGTCCACTATTTGGACAGCCTGTACTCTATTTAAACAGAGCATTAACCGATAAATGGAGTGCGTGTTTTGAAGCTAAGTTCATGTTCGTGTATTCAAGGGGCCTACAGTGCAAGCCAGGGCATCGAGTGTATCCGTCAGGATGTGGCGCGCTACATCGAGAAGAGAGATGGTGGAATCCCCTCCAACCCCGACAGCATCTACCTCTCCACTGGAGCCAGTGATGCCATTGTGGTATGGGTTTTTTGTTTCAGCTCCATAAAAGTGCTGGCACACTAAAGGGCAGGCACTGAGTTAATATATTGTTCTAATCCAGCACTTTTGGTTCAATTGGCCTATGAACCTTTTTCTTTATTTTTTTCTGTTAATTATATACTCAGATGTACTTTGCACATCTGTGACGTTACTCCACCCACAGACCTTTGTCAGTGTCAATACAGCTTTCTCCAGTTTGATGAAGCCTAATCTGGCAACTGATTGACCCTAAAATGCACTCAACTAGGATTGTAAATCCAAGGGTGGTCAAGATAAGGAATTTGGGGATTCTTTTACACTATTTAGATTAAAAAGGCTCACCTCACTTACTTATAATACTCGGTCTAATGGCATGTTTTGGCTAAAACTATGTAAATGTATTTAAATCGTAACCATGCACTATGCATGCACAGATCTTTTCCCAGCATCCCATTAAATAGGAATTCAGTGCAGCCTGCAATACTGCGCTGTCTGAGCCAAAGGACTGCATGCTTTCAGAGGAGTTTATATCACTGGAGTGAATATATTTTATACTTTTATGATATTTCAAAGTGCACAGTGTACCTTGTTAACAAGTTTTCCAGGTATTCTTCTGTATGCTTTATTCACACATCAATATATTGTTTTCAAACTGTTTTTGTTATGAAGAATATGAATATAACATGGCTAAAAAAGCGTCTATTTTTTTTTATTCATTTCGCTCTTCAAATTAAGGCATCATGTTGTATACTTATGAGGACTATAAAACAACAACACAGAGGCTCTATAGGCTGAACCGAGATGTTAAACTTCTATTCAATCTTTACATCAAATACTAGCTCTATTCCTTCCATTTAAACCTTTCAAAATAAAAGCACTAGACATATTGCCTGCATAAATAGGATGGGTTGAATGCAGAATTTCCCCACTGTGGGATTAATAAAGTAATCTTAAATTTGTCATTATTTTCTACATTTTATAAATCAAACAATAACTGGAGAAAATATGAGGCAGATTAATTGATAATGAAAATAGCCCTACAACAGCCCTATTTTTTATCCCTGAACTCAAATATTGCACCACAAGATATCTGCTGCCTACAGTGTTAAACTGCAACTTCTGCCCTTTAGTGTAGGTGTGTTTGTTTATTCTCCTGTTATAAAGTAGCTCTGCTGATCTCTAGCAGTCTTGTATTGTGTAACTGTCTGGTTACCAAATCACCTGACCTGCTGGCTTACACATCTACATCCTTATTAAATTCAGTAGATGCTTTTCTAATGAAAAGGAAAGGAAAACATGGCAGGATGTTCCTGGATGTTCTTGTATCACTCTTTAGCTTTCATTCTTTCTCTCTTCCTCCCCCTCCTCCCTACACCTCCTGACCTCAGACCATGCTGAAGTTGCTGGTGTGTGGCGAGGGCCGTGACCGTACAGGAGTGATGATCTCCATCCCCCAGTACCCTCTGTACTCGGCCGCCCTGGCAGACCTGGGTGCGGTGCAGATCAGTTACTACCTGGACGAGGACAAGTGTTGGAGTCTGGATGTCGCTGAGCTCAAGAGATCCATCAATGCAGCCAGGCAGCACTGCAATCCCCGCGTCCTCTGCATCATCAACCCCGGAAACCCCACTGGTATGTCCACTGATCGCAGTTTGAAATCAACACCTGCTGGATTTGTGTTTGTGTGTATGTCACCAAACTCTGGTTGTCCTGTGTGATAGGTCAGGTCCAGAGCAGACAGTGCATTGAAGATGTGATCCGATTTGCTAAAGAGGAGCATCTCTTCCTCATGGCTGATGAGGTGATGTCATTTCCTCCATTTAGAGGTTTTTCACTCCCTTTTCTTCTGCCGTACAGAGCAGAAATAGTGACTTATTTCACATCACTATTTCGGATGTGACCTGAATTCTAATAAGCATCAAAGTTTCAATCCACACACACACAGCAGCACAAGAATTAATTCTGCTAATTATCTGTCCCTCTGTTGCATTGATATTAAACAGTGTTTGATAAAAAAAACATTAAAAATTATGATGAATTATGTTGTGTTTTCAAGAACTGTTTTTCCATTTTAGGTCTACCAGGATAATGTGTATGCAGAAGGCTGCAAGTTTCACTCTTTTAAGAAGGTGTTGTTTGAGATGGGACCAGAGTACTCCAGTACAGTGGAGATGGCCTCTTTCCACTCAACCTCCAAATGCTACATGGGAGAGTGAGTAGCTACACACACACACACACTCAGAATAGGAGGAGGGACGTCACTGGAGTAGGACGTCCTGAACGTTGCCAAGGCCACCGTCATGTACACTCTGCTGAAAGAATGCGAAAATGCAGCCCTGACTACTGATCAGATCTCAATTCAGTCAATGCATCTTTGCATGCATCCCTTCTTAAAGTTTAAATACCAAGTGTAAAGTGGGACTTAAGTATGAAAACATACAAAAGGTTCTTTTGTCAATTCATGATTAAAGGGATAGTTCAGATCTTTTTTATGTAGGGTTATGTGAGGTATTACCTGCAGTAGGCACGCCCCCACTTTGGAGATGCAGGCAGAGATTCTGTTACAGAAGTGAAGTAATGTACTGCTGTATTGAAGGCTTGACACTTTGTGGACAGGGGCAGCAGCAGAATGTATTTTAGCCACCTAAAGAAGCACACTTCAAAAACAACAACAACAAATAAAAGTGCGGACAGGAGAGAACAGAAACTCTATTACACTTGAAAAGCACTCGGAGAGCGCAGACCTCTGCCAAGGCAATAGGGTCAGTTACCCAATACCAAATAGCACACTTGAAGGATTATATTGAAAGCATGTATTTTGGGAGTACACTGGCATTTGAATATTTTATCCACTAGTTGGGGGCAGTTAGTGAAGTCCCTGACGCAATAATATATATTCGCAATACAACTTCCAGATGGTGTTCCGGATCACCGATCACCACCAAAATCTAATCACGTGTTTCTCGTCCCAATACACACAAAAATTTCATAATTTCATCATCATGTCATCATTCATTTATTTTGTACACAAACAAACAGACAGAAAACACCAGTGAAAACGTGACCTCCTTGGCGGAGGTAATAACAGAAACACTGTTAAGCTAATGGGTAATACTGACATACTGTGTATCCAATCCAAGGCCAGAATAAGCAGCTACACTGTGAAAAGTTGTAAGTGAGGTTAGTTGATGGGATTTTATGCTCTGCTCTCGTAATGGTGTTGTTGTGGAGTTAATGAAAAATGAAATGATATAAAAGAAAACCTCTGGAAGAGAAAGGCTGTGAATCAGTGATCGAACATACTGGAAATGTTTTTGTTTTAAGTTAGCACAATGTGAATGAACTTGCTATGTAAGGTGGTGAGTGTGAAATGAATGCTTTTCCAAAATAAAAATAAAATTGCAAAAAAAAAAAAAAGGGCTAGTTCAGATTCACCGTAGTCACAAAATAAACACAAACATATTCTAAGTGGTCGAGGCAGCGTCAGACAAACAGCTGAGATAGAATTAGTGTTTTTGTCAATGGAGTTCGGTGGTTTTCAAGAAAGTTCAGCACAGCAACGTAAAGCATTTAAAATATTCTAAATGTAGCATATTATACATTAGATTGGGCTTTTTTCAAGTGGCTAAATTGCAGTTTGTTGCTGTCGTGTTACTTCTGCAGACTGAGCTCCTGGTGCTGACGTGTACATCACCTGTACTGAGAGTTTACTCTGCACTTCTTTCACTCTCCTCTGTTTGCATTTGTCAGGTGTGGATTCCGTGGTGGCTACATGGAGGTGATTAACATGGACCCTGAAGTGAAAGCCCAACTTACCAAACTGGTGTCGGTGCGTCTGTGCCCCCCCGTTCCTGGACAGGCTCTCCTGGACCTGGTGGTCAACCCCCCACAGCCTGATGAGCCCTCCTATAACACGTTTATGAAGGTATGAGAACACACCAGCTAGCACACATCCTGGTTATGCTCTGAGTGTATGCAAACACAGGTTGTACTTATGTAAACACTTATGAACACCACACCATATAATCTGCGCACACAAAGATTGTGTTGAGTGTGCTGAATGGACTCAAGTTGCACTGAATAATGACTAATCAGCTTTTGAGTTCTGTAATGTTCAGAAAAGAGGCTTGAGCTTTGAAAAGAGGATCATATCTATCTATGTATATATATATATATAAAGGGGGTGGGTGGGTGTAAGGAACAGTTGCCATCACGTCTCTGCTGGATTGCTGAAGTGCAACATAAACAAGAGGGCTTTGTGTAGGGATGCTCCGACCAGCATTTTTGGGGGCCATTTTCTGGACAAACTATACTACTACGCGTATTAACAGAGTGTAATAAGACTATTTTGAGCATTTCAGGCTATTTGAAAAATTTCAGACTCTTTCACCAAAAAAAACGACATGTACTGATTTTGGACATCTCCGAAAATCATGCTTTTCTGTCATTTTTGGCCACATTATGTAA
>CAFUXE010000370.1:567972-583105 GCA_903364295.1 Serranus cabrilla | reverse complement strand
AAAAAAACGACATGCTGTAGTATGACTTTTTGAAAATTGGGCCATTTTTAACATGGTGTTTTTATGTTATTTCTGTCATTTTCAAGTGTTACCCCTGGAGTATGAATGATTGGTATGGTAAGAGAGGCAAAGGACACAAAAACACCATATTATAACGTGTTTTGTCAAATGTGGTCAAACTATAAAATTCCTTAAAATGCCTAAAAATGCTCAAAATTGCCCAATTCTAGTCTGTTGGAGCATATAGGGGCCTAATCTATCCAGAAATTACAGAAAAACACCATGTTGCGAAATGGCCAAATTTTCAAAAAGTCATACTATAGCATGTCGTTTTCTTTTTTTCCCAATAATTTTCATCTTTATTAAAAATGCACCAAATTCGCAGGATAGCTTTATTAGAGTCTGTTGATGCGTGTCAGGGTGAAACTTTTTGGAAAAGGACAGAAAAACACCATATTTAGGGCCCGAGCACCGACGGTGCTAGGACCTATTGAAATTGAAGGAATTATTATTCCTAACCCCAAATCCCTAATTTGGAGGCTTTATCATATTCAAAAACTCACCAAACTTTGCACATGCATCAATTTCTGATGAAATTTTAATATTCTCAAATATGGCCATGGCAAAATGGCTCAATAGCGCCCCTTAGAACGTGAAAATGGAGCGGCACCCTATGGGGAGCATTCACGGAAACAAACGAAATTTGGTACACATATATATCATGGGGAGACCCCGCCCCCTTACCATTGGATCGAGAGGCCTGGTGTGGCCGGCTCCCCCGACCGCTCCACTCTTCTCGGGCCCGTTCATCGCTGCTTGCAGTTGCTGTAATCACATATGATATGAAGCCAACACATAGTGGCTTTTATGCACTTTCTTAGAAAAATTATACCACTTTCATGTCTGTCTTTAATATATGTGCATACAGCCAGCAGCCACCTATCATAGCTTAGCGTGAAGACTGAAATCAGGGGACAGTTAGTTAGGTGTCAAAATCCACCTACCAGCATATCCTCTGGCCTTTACACCATTGGTGTGTGGTCCATTAAGGGCACAATTCCAGTTGTAAAATATATTGTTGAACTTATTCACTTATTCACTTATTCACTATTCATTTTCCATAACCATTCATCCAAACTCTGGTTGCAGCGGGTTGAGGCTGACGGACAGACAAACATTTATACTACTGGTTATATTAGAGTCACCAATTAACCTAAGCTGCATGTCTTTGTACTGTAGGTGGAAGCCAGAGCTGAAGAGAACACACACTGACACAGGGACAACATGCAAACTCCACACAGATGAGCCCTATTTCAAACATGGAGCCCTCTTGCTGTGAGGCAGAAGTGCTAACCACTAGACCATCGTGTAGATCTGTCTGTCTACTAAAGAGCGTCCCTTAGGCATGTCTGTCTGATGGTGGTATGTGTGTGATATATTCCATAGGATTTACCTGGTGGCTTTATTGGTTGACACAACATGCTGAAAATTACTTTATCTGGGTTTCTGGATTTTATGCTAAAAAATTATTATTATTATTGGTATGGATGATTATTGCTGGTAAAAATGTGCCTAATTGGGTTGCCAAACTTTTTTGCCTGGTTCGTCACTGTGTTTATGTTTCTTATTTTTCCCAATATTCATTTTTTTCTGGCTAATAGTTTCCTTTGAACCAACTTGACAACACAGTAGTATCAAGAACACCAGCTTCTGTCTGATCAGACCAGAAAACATTAGTAGTAACAGCAGACATTGCAAGATTACAAGAATGTCCTTCGTATGTTCCTATAGATTCCTGAATTCTGGTACATTCAAGGAACCTAAATAAGTCTGTTGTCTACCAGTGGTGCCTGGAGCATGAAGGTGCTTGGGGACCACCTTGGCCAAGAAGTTTCAGAGAGCTGGAAATTAGACCCAGGTATCAGTGCAGAGCATCGGAACGTAAACAACAGTATGACAATTACATTAAACACTGGAGAATCACTCTCAGTGGTTTCTGGGACACTATAAATGCTTGAAAAATACTAACGTAAAAAATACAACAAAAGCCAAACTGAACAGAGCAGCCTTTAGGACTGTAGCACCACCTATTGGAAAAGTCAGGCCATGCCACTGCTCTGCACACGAGATGAATAAATGCCAACAAAAAGTGTAAAACACTCACGGGCAAAAGTTCACATTAAAACCATTCACACCGGCAGCAATGTTACTGTAGGACAGTGCGAAAGCTCAAAAAAGATATAATAAATATACATATAATATTTGTGTTCTGTATAACACCCACTAATCAACACACACACATCTAGTTTGTTAAATCCATACAACATTTGAGCTGTAATTGTTCGCCCTACATCTGAACCTATGTAAGTCTTGCTTCATCATTGCAAACACCCTGCATTGCTGCTGGTAAATTGCACAGTGGCCTATCCCGACATATTGTCAAAACACTGTCAGTGTACAAAGAAGAAAATGGGGACAGGTGTTTTCACACGCAGCATAGGTCACCAGGGTGTGTGTTGCCATCAAGTAATTTAGTTTTGTAGAATAGGGCATATGCAGGAGAAAACTGTAGGGTCAGCACTGGTGTTACACACAAGGGCATGGGTCTGAATCCTAATTAATGGTTAGTCAACCCTGAAACACAAAATTGTACAACAAAACCAAAAGGCTTCATAAAAAAGACATTCTGGATGGGCGTTTTTTGACACTCAGTGGACGCAGACGTTTGGGCTGAGGAGAAGCTCCAGACCATGTGCTCAGCTGGCAGCGCCTGTGGAAATTGTTGTTTCTCTCAGCGAGTCTCCGATCAAAGGGGATCGATTCCTCTGACCTTGTTCAAATCAAAGGCAGGGTGCAATGGTCCCGTGCAGCTCTGCCTCAGCCTCCCAATCAGATGAGGCTTCATACACAATGCTAACTGAGGTAATGATGATGAGGAATCAATAGGTGATTATGAGCCCTTAAGCCATATTGTTAGGAGATGGAGTGGGGTAATGCACAGAGAAGATTGGGATGGAGCAAACACATAAACAACTGATGCTAAATCATGCACTCAAGCAGAAACATGTGGCCATGACAACACAAAGGGCCTACTAATGTTTAGAAAAACACTCAACACAGCTGACAAAACCTGTCAATATTCACAAGCACACACAAACTGTTACTTAAATCTGATGTTGCATAGAACAAACACACACACACACGTATAGTTAACGTGTCACTGTGACTCTCTGTGTTCAACTCCATTACTAATCACTGGCCCAGCAGAAACTCTTGCAACCAAATCCTTCTATTTTTATTAAAGCACATTTATTTATAAGACCTGAACTAATCTTTGTAAATTCTAAAATAGAAAAAAAAATCACTTTTAATTATTGTGAAACCTATTAACTCTCAATATTAATATGCAGAGAGCTTTCTGGATTCAGTATACATCACTGAAAGTAATTATGGATATGAGCTTTTTTCTGTACAACTAAAATCTTCCAGCGAGGTGTGGTGCAGTAGGAAGACAAACACTGCCCTCTTCAGCCTGCCAGCAGCAGCTCGCATGCAGCTGGCTCTGAGCCTGCTGGCATTTCCACTCTGCAATAATCCATCTGAACATCTCAATATGGCCCGACTCTCGCTCTGAGTCTGTCCCTCCGTCTGTCTCCTTGTATCTAAAACTCCCTCCTTTCTCCGTGACGCGTTTAAATGTTGCATTTTTATCTTGTCATCGTTACACAAATATCTCCTTGCTAAATCTGAGCCGTCGTAAATGGCAGAAAATGTCTTCAGACGAGGCAGATTTACTTCAGTTTAAGGGGCAGATTTTTTTTAAGTCAAAGTTGGGATGGGGGTAAAATTTCTCAAAGGATAAACAAAGAGGAGAGCGAAAAGGAAAGTCCCAGTGCAGTTATGAAGGTCACGCGTGGTTAATGTGTTTAGATTCTTAATTTCAGCCCTTTGCCAATCCCCAGTAACACAGGCCTACCCCCCCACTATATGTGGGAATGATCAAGGGCACAGACACACACTCGTGTACACACTCTGAGGCTGTGCCTGTGCACCAAATGTATCCCACATTCTTCTTTTTAAGGAAATGAACAGACCCACTTTGAGAGTCAGTCCTTGAAATAAAACATTTTCTAAGAGGTAAGTGTGTTTTTTTCCCAGTAGTTCCACAGTGCTGTTCATTACCCTTGTGACAGCTGCGAGATAACTAGCCTAGTATGATTGTTTTTTCAAGATATTTAAAGAATGTCTGGTTCACCATACGAGCAGATAATTTTAACAGTTGAAGAATTTTTCCTCATTAAAAGATAATGTTACATCTTTGAAAACATTGCCTTAAATGTTTGAAGCAGAATTTTTTTAGAAGTACAGTAACCATCTAAATGTTATGGAAGTTGTCGAGGGACTTGGGATTTTTTTAATACAATAAATCTGAGTTGTATAATACCAGAGTTTTTTTTTCATTTCCTCTTAAAGTGAGAATTTGCTTCTGTTTCCCACACGCTCCTCTCTTGAGCACGAATCTTTATCCATGCATGTGCAGGTAGGTTATACATAATGATAAATAAAGAATCATTCTAAATCTCGCCATCATAACACGTCTTCTTTGCAAAAGCCTTTCGACATTAATTCAGTCAATTTTTCTGTGAGGCAACTGTAACATGATAAAAGTACAAATTCAAATTGCCATTTTAATAATCATAAACTTTATTAAAATAGCACATTTCATAACATAAAATATAAATTAAATACAACAAAACAATACAAACAGACAACACCGATATTGAAAACTGAAGACACGAAAAGTGAAACAATAAAATTTAAATAAATCCTAAAGAGATAACAAGAAACAATAAAAACAATAACAATTATGTCAAAAAAGGGGAATTAACTGAATTAAAAATCATAAAAGTAGGTTTTTAAATAATTCTTAATTTCATTAAATGTTTTAATTATTGAAACTATTTTAATTCTTACATCTGTGACGTTTAGATTAAGATTTTAAATGAAATGTTGTGTGTGTGATGTATCTGTTTCTAGAGACACGCCAATATCCATCCCTGTTATTTCTTTATCTACCATAATAGGAACTGTGTAATGCCTTCTGTGTTGTGTCTCTGTACTGTACCAGCCTAATAAAATTCACCTACCAGCATATCTAGTTTACACTAGACCAAAAAGTAAACATGTTCTGGTTCACACAGACCACATTTCATAGTAAATTACCTCTTACACATTGATGGATCAGTATAATATAACACTGTAATATTTGCAGGGCTGAAGCTGAGATTTTATGAGTCACTGAAACTAAGTCCCTAACAGTGTCCCAGTGAAGCTGACAACCCACTGCTACACCAACATAAAGTGAGTATTTATTTCCTGTCTAAGTTTATGATCTGATTTCTTTATGCTGACTAGGTGTTATGAGTAGACGGGTTGTTAACTCCATTTAAAAGTCATTATTTCAGAAAATGCTTGGCAAGTCCATCAGAGAATACAGCTGCTTCTCTTCATCACTTAAAGACAATCCTGTCTGGAAATCAGTTGCACTTGTTCAGCATTTGCTTGTGATATGTTTCCATGATGGTTAATTGTTCCGCCAGCTGACTCTAGAGGACAGGATGAGCAGAGGACGGGCTGAGGTCCTGGGGCTGCCGATAGCGCTGACGAGCCTGCTGCTGCTAATCGCTGCTGCTGGAAAGGACTGTTGGAGGGTAGGAACATGTCTGTACTTGCGCACACACATCTGCATTCTCTGCTAATCCTTGTATGAGGAAAGAGTGTAGAGCAACCACTAGGCTGCACTACTGTGTAGTCTATCTGACTGCTGGGTGAACTCTGTTGTTACCACGTAAAAGATGTAGTTAAAAGACACATTTGTTCATGTTATCTGACTTCATATGCTTTATCTTATACCGCTGTCAGTTAAGATTAAAAACATGATCTTAATGTTCATGTTCAAGCATATTTTATTGTGTCTCCTGGTCCAGCAAGGAGCTAAGGATCAGCTGACCTCAGTAGGTCTGAGCTCCCGTTGTCGAGGCCTGTGGGGGGAGTGTGTTCATGACAGCCTGGTGGGCCTGAGGACATGTGATGTATCAGTGTCTTACATGGAGCATCTGCCAGGTACAACAACACATCCACTGCAGTCATGTTATCCTCCCCTCCTCAAACACCACTGCAGGGCTGCCGTATAACTGCTGCTCCTGATGCACTGAAATACTATGTAAATTCAAATTATAGCACTCCCACCACACACACACACACACACACACACACGAATGTGTAAATAGAATTTAAATGTTGGTAGCTTGAGATTAGTTTACAGTATATAAAACCAAATGGGTTTAATTCATTGACTCATTAATTAAAATAAGTTATTTTTATTTGAGATCTGAGCTGCACTCAGTGGGCTCCAGTCAAAATGTTCAGATTATGTACACCACTTCTATGTGGCATCTACTGTTGACCTGCTATCTCCCCCTAAAAAAACCCAAAAAAATCATAGAAACAGGAGCAAAAGATATTTAAGGGCATACAAAGAAAACAAGGTGACGTTTAGACTTTGTACATAAAGAGGGAAGCAAACTAAAATCAAACAAAGCAAACCAACAAGCTACAAAATAACAAATATATATATATATATATATATATATAAGCATCTATCCAACCCATGACATAAATTTGTGTAATTAAATAAGGGGAACACTTATAAATGTGTGTATGAATGAAAATCAAACTAATAAATTAAATATTGATTAGAATGATAATATGGTTATTGTTATTAGGATTATTATTAGTAGTAGAAGTAATAGTAGTAGTGTTATACCTGAATAGTTTGTATGGATGGACATTAGGGAAGTGAAGTTGAATAATAAGGAATGAATTACTTAATTATTTCTTTTTTATCTTAAATCTACTTGAAAATTGAATTTTATTCATTCAAATGTATTTTGGTACAACTATGGACTAATGGCACACAACAAAACATGCATGACTGGTGGTAATTTGCACTGTCTGTCCCTGGATCATCCTTAATTTAATTTGAAATACAGAAAAATAAGTAGATAAGTAGAAACAACGCAACAGTTATATGAATGCCATAAAAAACCTAATGAAAAAAGCATCTGGTCACTGCTGACTTCATGACTTTATCAGCTGTTATCATTTTTTTGAAGAAGAAATCCATTTGTAGCTCTGTGGATAAGGAGTTCTACACAAACAGAGAATATACAATACTGTACTGTACGCTGCCACTGAACAGCACACTTTCACTCTGTTGTGTTTTGTCTCTTCCCACAGCTGACATGTTGGCTATGAGAGTGACGTTGGTGGGGACATGTGTTCTGTCTGTGGTCTCTGTCCTGGTCATGATCCCCGGCCTGAGGGGCACCACACTGGTCCACAGTGTGCTGGCTCAGGACAGGCTGCTGCAGATCTCTGGCGCTCTCTGTCTGTGTGGAGGTCTGTACTGCAGCCCCACCTCTCAAAAACAACCCTAATCAAATCCAGCCAGAAGCAGTTTGTTTGGTTTATGGTTTCTGCACAGTGGGTGACTACTTCAGATTCAGATCATTCTCTGGTTCAAGCACATTTTATGAAGTTATTTACACTGCATGCAACAACAGCGGTAAAGTTAAACTTCTGACTCCTATCTGTGTTTTGGTGCGTGTCTCTCTCAGGTGCGTGTGGGGCAGCTGGCCTGCTGTGGTACGGGGTGGAGACCTACACCAGATACAGACAGGAAGTAGGTGTCATCACAGTACCACATTACAATCAATCAAATCAATCAAAATCAAAATTACTTTATTTATCCTTGAGGGGAAATTCATTTAGTCTGTTGAATCTAAGATTGCACAGCCTGATGGCTGTTGGAGCGAAGGATTACATGTACCAAAGTAGTAGTTTTAATGCAGCAAGAAAAATAGTGACTGCTCCTTTTGGATTAATTTATCACACTTTTACTGATTCATTATATGAAGCATCCATGATGTGTTAAGCAGGTGGCTGAAGCTACAGTAGGGGTTTAGTTTATAGTTGTTGTTTTTTTTGTGTTTTTTTTAGTTGTTAATCTCTCACTCTCTCTCTTTTTCTTCTAATATTGTCTCCACAAAAATAAAGAATATGATCCAACATCTTAATTTCCTGTCTAGCAGCCATTAAACCCACCTTTCTGTAGCCATTTATCCACTTTTTTGATAAGGATCTTGAATTACTTATTATAATATTCCAATATCTTTACCGCACTGACAATTCCAACCGTATCAGCATTGCAAATCAATTAAATCCCATTTGTTTTCTTTCGAGTTGCTTGTTATCAAGAGCTCTGTGTGTGCACATTAATTATCTGGCAACATTTTAATAACAACGCACCCCTTTTTTCACGTTTAGTATGTAATTCACTCGTCTGCTCTTGAGTCTGGTGTGTGTGTCAGTTACAATGTGTTTTGCTGGCAGGCAGAATCTGAAGCTTGATGTCCAACTCAGAGACAAACCTGCCAAGTCAAGCGAAAGTAAGATGAAAGAGCTGCAGTGCAGTTAGACACGCTGAAAGGATACAAGCCTGCAGCACAGGTTTAATGGTGTTCACAGAGAGGTTTTACAAAACAAGAAATCAAGGTAGACGTTCTTTTGAAATTGCAATATCCATTTTCCTCACTTACTGAATGAGAGAGAAAAGGTCAGAGGTCACACAAAATCACAGGTAGAACGTTTTCTTGCCTTTAAGGTATATTCAAAGTAAGGAATAATGTGCTTAGTGCATTATTTCTGCATCTTTCTTTCTTACAGGTGACTCTGGGGATTCCAGGGATAACGTTTGAGTTTGGGCTTTCCTTCTGGTTGATGGTGGGAAGTGTGTTCTGCTCTCTTACCTCAGCTACACTGACGATGAGCAGTGTGTCTCTGATTAGTGATGCCATCGAGACACAACCGAGGCTCAGCGCCAGTCAGCCATCCAGAACCAACACTGTCCCGTCACCACAGTCTACCTCCAAGTACATGACTTACATTTAAAACTTTTCCAATTGAATTCTCGTCCCAAAATGTGCCAAAAAGTCTGCTCTCCGTTCCCCCCTCAGTATGAATGACGAGTTTCATAATGAAAACAAGTTACTTTGTTGTAATTATGTTTACAGCCTAGTAATAAAAGAGATGGTTTCCAGTGTCACATTCCAAACTTACCACAATGTGCAAGTCCCAATCAAACACATGTGTAACACATCATCCATCATTCAAAGTGCAAAAAGTGGGAAAACACATTCCTGTGTTTACTATAATGACTTGGTTTCTGCTGCAAGATTACAGTTCATCAGGTTCATTATGTAAGTGACCTCTGGTCCGTGTTACATATTCTTTTATAGTAAATGAAGGAACAGAAAGTGAGTGTTATCTCTGATAAGAAGGATGAATTTCTCACAGCTTAGTAGGGAGAGACAGATGCTGATGGATGTGAGTTTTCTGAATGTGCTATAAATCGCAGTTGTTGTGAAATGTCATTGTCTAGTATACACACATTTGGAGCAAATGTCCCTGTGTAAAATGTGTTTTTTTTTGCATGACAGTCTTAAATGGTGTGAATGGTACACGTCAGTGTTGTTGAACAGACTGTATAGTCATAGGTAGTGTAGGAGCATCCGTACATGTCAGGTGTATGTGAGATTTCACGTCCATGCTCTGTTCCCACCACTGGTGCAGTGTGCTTTTTTCTCAAAATGCCTTATTTGAACTCTGTGTACAAATTCATGGGTAACTCATTGGTAAAAACACAGCAGTTTCTAAAGCGACTACATATTTGTGGAAGGAATATTGCATCATAAGCCATCAATGTTAATCCTTTAAAACATCCCCATATTCTGTACCGTCCAGTCATATTTAATGCTTGTGTGATTTTCTTTAAGGTTCATATTTTGTTAATCAACTCCATGGCTCTGGAGGTACAATGGTTCTCGAGTCATCGTCTAGTTTGATGCCTGGCTCCTCCTGGAGAGTTTTGTTAAGCAAGAGCAAGACACTAAACATCGAGCAGCTCCTCATGAATAGTTTGGCTCTACCGTCAGTCTGTGAACGGGTGAAAGTTGACATGTAGTTTAAAGTGCTCTGAGGGGTCGGTACGCTAGAAAAGACACATAGTAATGCAGTCCATTTACAATACATGTCCAAATGTATGTTGATGTATGTCTTGTCAAGTCAAGTGTTTTGCAACTTTTGCTGCAAGACTTTTTACAGTTTTTTAAGATTTCTTTTAACATGTCTTGACATTAAATTTAAAGTTTATCTGTTAAAAACAGAAAGTTGCCTTAATTTTACATTCTGCATTGTGATGTTTGTTTGTTTGTTTTTTTTTTACATAGAATTCAGTGTAATTTAGCATTCCAGACCATTATGCAATTGAATAATATGATAAAGAATATCTTTAATTTCCCATTATATCAATTTACAGATTCTAACTTTTATTTTATGGTTAATATTTGGTTATATGAGTAATTTACTTTTCATTTATGTAATGTAATGCGTATAAACACCTGGATTCCATGTCGCAGACTCTGTTGTTATTGTTATAGTAGTTTCTTACAAGAATAAAACCTTCAGGTTTGTTTAGGGTTGAGCATCTTGTTTAGGAAATAACCATGACTGGTTGACATTCACATAAACCTCAAAATAACATTAAGTTGAAATGTGACGTACAGAAATCTCAACAACCCGTGGTTGCCATGTGCGGATATTGTTACTACTAGAAATTAAGTTTTTAAAAACATTGGAGAAGAATGTAACGGATAAAACTAGTATTAAACTAGTAGTTTTGCAGAATGGTATACTGACTTTCTTGTCTGGTAACTGGGTCGACAGAAGGTTGTAACTTTGGAGGATAACAGTTTGATTTAGAGTTGTGGGCTATGATTAAACAAAAATAGTTTCAAAAATAAGACTTTGCTATAATGTGATTGTATTTTCTCTCACAAAAAGAAGAAAATATGTTTTAGACATTTTTTCATTGCATTTTCATGTCGTTTGCTGCACGGGTCGTATCTGGACTACACTGGCAGTAAACAAAGAGCACAGTCAGAAGGACAAGGAGTGACTTACTTTGGATAACCAAAAAATGTGTTTAAAATTTTTGTCTGTACCGCTCTCATTGTTTTATAATGGTTAGAGAGTTCTTGGCCTGAATTTTGTTGGTTCTAAATTATCCAGGCAGACCGCTAAACCAGCTAACAACATTGAAATGAAATGAAACAGTATTCATCATTCAACCTGGGTTTTTCACCCAATGACTACAACTGTTTATCCGAACTCAGGTCGCGGGGGCTGGAGCCAATCCCGGCTGCATTGGGCGAGAGGCGGGGTACACCCTGGACAGGACAACAGTCTATCACAGGGCTGACACATATAGACAGACAACCATTCACACGCTCACTCACACCTTCGGGCAATTTAGAGTCACCAATTAAACCTGAGCTGCATGTTTTTGGACTGTGGGAGGAAGCCGGAGTACCCCGAGAGAACCCACACACACACGGGGAGAACATGCAAACTCCACACAGAAGGGCCACAAGCCGGGATGGAACCAACAACCCTCTTGCTGTGAGGCAAAATTGCTAACCACTACACCAACATGTAGGCCCTTATCAGATAATGATAAGATAAAATCTTAAGAAATAAATAAAATAAATCTATCTAATAACACTGAAAAAACAAAAATATCGGTGCTGGCTTGACTTGGATGACTGAGAAATAATAAAATGTCAACAGTTTTCATTGGCTGGAGCTTAAATGGTTATTTTTCTATGACTAAGATCAGACTAAAATGCCCAGACTTTGAATATAAAATTTGACAAATAAAACAAAACAAAACAGGATGAGCATAACTAAATATGATAAAATAAACTAATAAGGTCAGTGACACAGGACTAAGAGTAAGACTTTTTTTGGAAAGCTGAAAGAAATAACGCTAGACAGGTGGAATTATTTCATTGACCAATAACTCTTGTAATGTGCATAAGGGCATGTGGATATTGTATGAAGATTGATTGCTAATTGAAACCTATCCAATAACCTTCTTGGGTTCAATGCAGACATAGTTTAACGAGATGTAAAACTGTTAAGGATCACAAAATTTATCCCAAAGCTTACCCTTAACTTGAAACTTGTGATTTAGCAAATGTTTAAAAAATGAAACTCTAAACATGCCTTGGTATCAGCTGTAGCAGTGGTGAGCAAGTTAACTTTGTAAGTGCACCTTTGAGAATGTGCCACAGTCCAGTGGAGCAGAAGTGGAATTCCACGTCGGCAATTATTGAACAACAGGGTGCAAAAGAAGTATTTGAGCTGGAAAAGAGTTGGGGGAGCGGGTGGAAAGTCAGGCGAGGGTGGAAAATTAGGTAACAACTAATGCATCACTGACTCATAAACAAATCCATTTTTATATCTCTGTTTACTTTATTCTAAAAGAAACAGACAGGGGTATACTGTAAATGAGATGATACACAACATTGAGGAGGTAATTATTAGAGAAAGGAATGGCGTGGTAAATAAATGTAGGCATTTGAACACTCAGCAAACTGGTGTTCCTTAGTACAGGAGACAACACACAGTACAGTACATCCTTTAAAGTCAATAATACAGTGACTCTGTCATTCACACAAAATCATATTGGCACATAACAAAACAAAATGAATGTACTGGGTATATCCTCAATCCAGGCTACTTGGAAACAGGCACACAGTTTATCACAAACAGTGGCATAAGGCACTCTGCTGAAGATCTATCTTGTGTATGTCGTTGTTGTTTCACAAATGGTACTGTAGAGTAGCTTCACATTCATTTTCAGAAATCTAACAATAGGAAAAGGCACACAGAACTGCTGGCAGAGGAACCATGGACACACATTCCTCAGATGGAATGGGAGACTATAAAGAATTCTTGAAGTCAAAAACATACATGTGCACAAACATGTGTTATAAGGCACGTGGTAAAACATTATATATGTAGTAAAAAAAAAAAAGAAAGAAAGAAAGAAAAAAAGAATAGAGTAGGTGGTATATACACCCGGGCATTTTAACATGTTATAGAAAACATACCCTGAATGACTGTCTCTCTCTCAAAGGCAACAAAACAGACAAGACAAGGATGTCAACTTTCTCAAGCCCCCTGAAGCAACGTGGTCATAAAACACCCCCAAAACAATTTCTTTTACTTCAACAAATACTCTAATTTGTGTTGCAGCAATATGCTTAAAATGTTGCTGTAGATCAATTCTTTCTTTAATGGTGTCTGTTTGTCTGTTTTGAATTCCTCAGTGAGAGGGTTTTGTCTGTTGACAGAATCTAAACCATGGTAAGGCCAGAAGACTCTCCCAAACTACAAGTACTGCTCCCTTTTCTCTGGTGGGGTACTTTTAACATTTGGTCTGCAATTCAAAAGGGAAAAAAAGACACGTTTCAGTCAAAGTACAGTCACAGCGCACAAAATAAACCCAAAAGACACATTTACAAAAACACCCAGAGGTCATAGGATATAAGTGAAATCATAAATCAGCGCAACAAAACCACAAAGGGTTTCAACTCATTGTTAACTTTCAGCCAATAACGGGACAGGGGAGGAAGTGGGAGGTGTAGAGGAAGGTTGACAGGCTGAAACGGAGGAAGCCACCTCATTTCTGAAAGAGAAGGTCTGATCACATATCCTTTAAGAGTCCATATTTACAGAAACGGCTCAGAAGGTAGGGGAGAAATAGGAGAAGATAATGCATCTCTAAAACTGATAAGGTGCAGATGTAGTACTGTTGAAAAGGGAAAGTTCTACATGAGGTCCAAATTTGGGTCTTAAGAGATAACAGGAAGAAAATAAGGAACACAGTGGTTGGACACTCGGACAATCCTCGATAAAAAGGCGGGGGCTGATCAGTCAGGGAAACTAGTTTCACTCAACAACTCTGCCCTGAATTAGAGGAGAGAAGAAGACAGTCGGAGAAGAACAGGATTAGAGGACAGGAGGGGAAATAAGAGACACATCAAGACCTCTCAGATTCTCACAACAGATATGAAGTGTTGGAAAGTAAGAAGGATGCTTGATGATTGTAAAGATGTTAGTAAACAGGATGGAAAGTCAATGAGAAGGAGCATGAGAGGAGATGCTACACGTCAGCTCGAGATCACATATTAAAATAAATATTAATAATGATGAAGTGAGTGATGTAGGACAGGCTACTTAAAGTGACCATTTACGCCCAAATCAAAAATACCTGTAGTGCTATTCATCAATCTACATGGTGGCCCAGTTACTGAAGATAATCCACAGGCTTTGTTGGAACGAGTTTCATCAAGGAACTCTTTTCAAGGTCTGTGAATTATCTTGAGTAACCAGGTCAGGATTTTGGGAGAGAGACATTGCTGCTGAGTTTTTCAAATGCATTGTTTGGAGCTTTGAGCCCCACAGGCAAAGCGCCATATAGTCCCATTATATTTGACAGAAGGAAGCAGCTCTATAGCCAATATCTCCAACACTCTGCAACAAAACAATGCCATTCTAGATCGATAAATAGGTAAGAGAAGACGGTTGATTTTGGGTGAATTGTCCCTTTAAGCTAGCTGCCCATTCATCAGCAGTTTTTCTACGATTCTAAGTTTTTGAAAGTATACGTATTAGCACTGACTCATCTGACTTCCAGCAAATAAGCTTACTTCCCAGAAAGTTAAATAATTACTTTAAATGTATGTTTTCTTTTCTTTGGACATAGCTTTTCAGGTAGTTTTTTATCAGACTTGTTGTTGAGCAATCCCTATTCAAAGCACAGCTGCTAATGACAGACGAGTGACGCCTGACATCCCCCTTTATTTAAAGGGCACAAGGAAATTCCTAAAGACCTACAACCCCCCAATCTGACAAAAACAGAGCACTCCACAAACAAGTGTCTACCAAGAAGAGAGGCCACTGGACCGGGAAATGGGGGGACTGGGAGCCATTCTGGGAAAAGTCAATGGCCTTATTATCTGGAACAGTGATGGACCAGCTCCTTTGGGATCACGAATTGAGGCATATTTTTGTGGGCGAGTCAAGGGGGAACTAAAGAGCCAATTTAGCCCACTGTTGAGTTTTACAGGTTTTGATGTGGAGCATTTTTAAAAATGCAATTGAC
>CAFUXE010000370.1:543633-567871 GCA_903364295.1 Serranus cabrilla | reverse complement strand
ATGGAGCACGTAATCTACCAGGTGAGCTACTGGAGCGCCAGACACCTGTAGTTCTACTGCAGTGAGGTTAAATATGACAAGGTTTGTGTGATTTATAACTCATCTTTTAAGCTTATAGTCCATGACAAAGTAATGATACTATAGTGTCTTATAGCTTATGATGCTTATGATGGTGTTAGTTAATGGAGCATGGTGATATGTGTCAATGAGAGCTTCCACTTTCTCTTAGTAAAATGAGTAAAATGATAAAATGAGCATTAGCATTCAACTAAGCATACACCTTTTACTAACAGTTCACCTCCACTCCTGCAGTTCTGATTGTGTCATCGTGAGCAGCCCCCATCAAGAGATTGTTTTGTAAAACAGGACTAAATAGGAGCTAGCTTTTTTTTTTCTTTTTAAGTTTGTCATCTTTTACAAAATGGCTGCCTGAGGACACTGAACTTACCTGCTTCTCTATTGTCACTTTGGTTTGTTTGATTACACATAAGCTGTCTTCATCCAGTCATAGCAACTGAGAATATATATTTTGTCTGGTATTGTGGAATGGTTTAACAACCCGGGGTGAGTTTACAGACAACTATAGCCTGTTTGCAATCACATGACTTTTATATTCAGATGGAGGGCAGGAAGTCATAAATCCATATGGTGCGGAAATTGGAGATAGAGCACAATGACATCGGCGACAACATCAGAACCAAAGTAGTACTGAACAACATGTTTTTGGCTGCCTCTTTTTAAATTGCTAGTTCAACACAATTTTGTACATGGATGCACTGCTGGTGTCAAGCTACTAGCTAGCTAACATTAAAGAAACCTTGTTCTGGCTAAAATCAAAGATAAGTTGTCACAGCACATTGTAATTGCATGGGAATACTAACTTAAGACATGTTTAATGCCACAATTTGACTTTACAAATTAATAAACTTGGCTCCTCCATGACTGGTTGTTTTTTTTTTCTCCCCTTAATGAACTACAATTTGACAGGACTACAAAATAGCCTTTTTTTTCTTTTTCTGATCAATTTGAACATCCGTGAACGGCACAAATCATAGCTGCGTTGGTGGTCGTTGTGTCAGAACCTGCCTCCAATCACCTGCCTTCCTTCTGGAACGCGCACTACTGCATGATGTCACCTGGAAAGAAGCCATTAAAACTAAACTACCACTCTGAGGATATTTCATAGGCTGAATTCAGTGTTTTTCAGACTTGGGGACTTTGACCTCACCTACATTATTTGAGCTCCTCATTCTGTTCATTCAGCACAATCAGCCAGTTAATTCCATCTTTTCATTTCATTCGTATGAAAATCATTCTTTTTTTGTTTCAGGTTAGGGACCGTCTGCTAACTGGATAGTAGCACCACAGTAAAACTAACCATTTGAGTTTTACTGCCTTGTGCCTGTCTTGCTTTCTGTTTACCTTGTAAAAACCCTGTGCTTAAAGTTTGAGCTGCAGAAATCAGTGTCCTCTGTGATCACAGCCTCACTGACCGGTTTTCCTGGGTGAGATGGTGTGAGCCTCTCTTTCTCCCACAACAGCACAAGAGCTGCTCAAAAAACTTTCCCTTATTTTTCTATGGGGAGTTAGGGGCTCTCCCTTCACACAACATAACTGCACCAGTGGAGTGAGAATACACAAAGCATATGGAGGCAGAACACAGATGCAGTTCCAACCAGGAAGCATAGGACATCCTAATAAAAGTTCAGCAGGTTTTGTAGCTACATGTCCATTCTCTCTGGGTATCTGCTGTGATACCCTTTACATTTTGCCTTTAAATGTGTTGTGTCCTTTTGCTTTTTCTTTTAAAGTGGATGACTCACAGTGAGATGTTGTGATTCGTGGGGTCAGATTTAAGAAGCTCCTCTAATTTCAAGTAGCTAAAGTAATGACAATAAGGCACATGAGAGGTTTCCATTCACTGCATGCTTTTTGTACGATATAAGTATGCTGGGTTATTTACATGCTATATGTGAGTTGTCTGTTAAAAAAAATGTATTTAAGTGTGGATATAATTTTTTTCAACCAAAATACATCTTACTGGTGCACAATGTATTCGTGTACAATACTGTAGAGTACCTTTGTCTGCAAATGTATGCCAGTGTGTAAGTTCCACATAACTGCATGTATGTGCATATGATAGTCTTTTTGTTTGCTTGCTTATTAGCAGGTATAATTTGAGGAAAAAAGGGGGTTGTGCCAAACATGTCCGATGCTCTCTGTTTGGGTGGCTGCTGGAAGGGGGGTGGGGTTTACACGTACTCCCTGGCTGTGGAAGGCTGTGATTGGCGGTAATATTGCTGCCCTCGCATGTCATCTTTAGAGCAGGAGCAGCACAGCAAGGAACCACCCAGAACCGTCAGACTGGCCGCCGCCCAGCCCACAAACAGGGCGGAGCCGAACTCATACCTGCGCAAGAGAGGGAAGAAAAGGTTGTAAAGAGGCCAGGTAAACAGAATGGCTGTGAGTGAGTGTTTTAAATTATTTATTTATTTCAAGATGTTCTTATGATAAACTGCTTGTCATTGGAAGTCAAAAACAAAACTTGCTGGAAGTAAGATATATGAAAGAATATAAAAAACCAGCGGGAAAAAAATCGATAGAATCTTTCACAGCTCAAGCATTCTCAAATGATTCTGTTCTTTGACTGTATGAAAGCCAAGAGGAAAGTGGAGGAAACCCTACTCTTACTTGATTTATTACCTCACTAAAACATTTTGTAATGAATTTATGGTCTCAGTCACTAGTTTCAAATCTTCAGTACAGCATGGTGTTTATTTAGTAAATTATGGTCCCATTTAGAGTAAAATAAACAATAAAGCAGATATGTTTTAGTAGTAATCATTCTGACACAGTTTGAATTGATATTGACAAGAGGCTGCTTAAGCCAGCCGTGTCTATCAACTGTAATGTACCATCAGCTGTCAAAGCCAGCTATGTTTATCAACCATACTATTAGCTGCTAAAGCCAGCCATGTCTACTATAGACCAATATGGAGGAGATGTCACGGTTACGTCACTGGCAGCTGCGAGCGCAGACTGGTGGCAGAAACTCAAAGGAAAACAATTGCGATTTATGAAAACAATAATAAAACAGAGCCAACAGCCGTTGGATGTTAACACAGAAATAGTAAAAACAACAACAAAAAAAACAGTGTTCAAAACAGTGTTCATTCATATTTTGTACTATATTTTATATATTTATACTTTGTCAAAGACGTCTTTTTAAGCTGGACCGAGACCTTTATGGTTACGGAAAACGGAAAGACTGGACCACTGAAATCATCTGAAATTCTCTAATATATATTATTATTAATTACATACGTGATTGTCTGCTCTAATGTGGGCCTATCATCACAGGCTGCAGCCGCTCTGCTTTTAAAAGTTGAGCTGTGTGTCTGTATGAAATGTGCTCCTTGTAATTACGAGATCAGATGATTGGATGATTTCATCGGACCAGTCCATCCTTTTAATGGCTTACAATCATAAACCGTTCAGTCCAACTTCAAAAGGCTTCTTTGACAAAGTAATTGACATGGATGAACGCCAGTTTTTGTTGTTTAACTGTTTCTTGTTTACATCCAACAGCACCGTCAGACATTGTTACCCCGGAAGCTCTTCTGTCTACCTGTTTCCTGATTGTTTTTGTAGTTGGGTTGTTAATAATTGTTTCCCTCCGAGTTTCTGACAACTTATGGTGACATTTACAAGCATAGTAGCAGCACTTCTGTCCATAACAGAAATCCTCAGACAAATCTTGATGATTAGCCACTCCAACTTTTGACTTTCTTTTTTTGCTAACAAATATCTGGATAATTCATACTATTTTGAAAACTGCACGGCTTGCAGCGCTGGAACAAGTAGCTAACAGCCAGCAACTATAAGGTACTGTTAGGTGATAAAGCGAGCCAATTCATAAACTATAAGGTAATATTAGCTGCTACTGCTAGCCATGGTTTTTAACTATAATGTACTATGAGCTGCTACAGCTAGCTATGTTTATCAGGCATAATTGTCAACCGCTAGCAGCTGATGTTAGCCATTTTTTAAATCAAAAATAAGGATGATTTTTGCAGAAATGAAAATCAATGACTGCTGAAAACAAGCATCACAACTCCTGTAACTATACAGAATTGTAATGTAAAAAAAATTTTCTAAGCAAGCTTTATACTGGTCTAAAAATATGTCTATAAACAGGATAACAAGAGAGTGGGAGCACAAGCAAGAGAGTGAAAAGACACACCCAACTTTCAATAAAGCGGCTATTATGTAAGCACACATCTTCCCTTTCTGACAACATCAATTCAAACTCTTTTTGTTGTCTCCTTATATGGAAAATGACTCAAAAAGTGGAGGGGGTTGTTGCTGGGCTCGATCATTCCTGAAATGATTTTGTCTTGAGGCAAGATAAATGCAACATTGTGTCGAGATGATAGTATCCAGTGTTCTATGTTCCATAGAATTCCATACAGTTAAACAGTAGTGATGGGTCGTACCGTGCCGATGCTTCGAGCGTGTGTCGAGAAATCCCGGAAGTCTTTAGTGGAGCGCGTATTGACGCTTGTGTTGTTTAGGGCGAGTGACGTCACTGATGACGTTTGAAGCCTCGGTGGTTCACAAAGTGGTTCGATTATTAGCGGGATTCATGAACCTATAAGTACTGCAATGGATCCGCGCACACTTTGTGGGTTTGTGTTGGTGATTTTTTTCTAAAGCTGCAATAGTTGTCTCAAAGAAAATAAACCGGCTGAGTCCGAACACTGTTGAGAAACTGTTGTTTTTAAACAACAATCAATAAAGTCACAAGCACAATTGATGTCCCATCTCTGTCCCATCCTTTGAAAAAACTAACACTTTTAATAAATATCTCATGTTCTATTGGATTTATTTAATCATTGACTGAAATGATACTGGTAAAGTAGGCAATAATAATTATTATTATATTATTATTAATTACTAATAAACCACTATTAGCATTACCCACATATTAATCAAAACAGAATAGATGAATGAATGAACCATACAAAATAAAAAATGTATTTCTGTTATTTTTATGGCAGTGATTATTCCCCTGCACCAAGAGGCCTCACACAGTTCAAATGTCAATACAGGTTTGGACCAGCAGGGGGTTTGTGTGCACATGAAGCCTCAAGAAATGAACATTTTCTCGAACCAGTTGGATGGAATGGTTCAAGGCTTCACGAGGCTTCATCTGCCCATCACTAAGTGTTTATCCTGTGGAATAATACTCCAAATGTTAATTTGATGTTTATCAGATTACAGAAAGTGGCAGCATTTGCCCATTGCCTCTTCACAGTCCTACACATAGTCGATTGTTATTTTTCAGCCAATGTAAATAACGACAGTAAGAATTTCAATGGCACATACGTACAGGAAATGCTGAATAAACTGTGCCGCATTTACCATCAACACTGAACAAGGCTGCCATGCTTAACAACCTGCATCATAAAAAGTTCCCTTTTCCCTGATGTTACAATGTTCTATGTAAATGTAACGTTGAGGGCTACTAGACAGAAGGAGAGAGTTTGTGATCTGTTTATTTTTTTAAATACCTGGCGTTGGGCGGTGTGTTTGGGTTGAAGAACTGATAGGACACCTGAGTGGCATACCAGGATACAGACACCAGTGTACATAGACCTGTGGAGGGAGAAAGGATTAATAAGAGTGTATTAGTACTCTGTATCAGTCACGCCTGTAAGCACTCACTGTGGCTACAGCAACACTCAGATGAACTGGGGAGTCTTTATTTTGTTAATTCTCTCCCCTCGGCTTGTGGTTTATGGCTGAGGTCAACGACTAATGCCTCTAAACACACCACTTCCTGTTTACAGCAGGGACTCTAATTACAGAGAAGACCCCCGGTGAGAGTTTCAGGCTAGAAAAATACCAGACCGCTCTTTCTAAATGCACTGGTCGCAGGAGATACTGCAGTATTTTATTGGTTGTAAACTAAACAAAGCATTAACAGAACGAAGCAGAAATCATACCTGCGAGCAGGAAGAGGATACCTCCGGTCACAGCGATGCGGGTTTTGGTGGCAGGGTTGTTATCTCCCACCTTAGTGCACTTCATGCCCACCACGCTGACAATGATGCCGATAAAGCCCATCAGCACTGACACAACCATAAGGGCCCGACATGTCTGGATGTGGACTAAAGAAAGAAAGGGAAAGGAAAGGAAGAGGCAGGAATTGCAGAGGGGAGCGCAGAATGGTGATACAATGGAAGATATGAAAGAGAGGAAAGGCAAAAAAGGACAGAGGAGGGAGGAAAGTGGTGAGGACATGAAAAAACAAATAGAGTCTCTTAGTCCATCACTTGGAATAAAAAACAAATTTCTGACCATTAAAGTGATGATTATGAGGGAATGAAGCTACACAGGCCATACAGGATTGATGGGAGACCACATGCATTTCTGACAGAAAGCTCATTAGGGAGAGTCCGCCACTGTCCTATTTTCCAGCAGGGTAATTCCAGCTTTTTCATTTACAGAGGTGACTTTCTTGGCCAAGCTCTGGGACCTTAAATTATCCTGTAAATCTTCTCCAGATAATTCCAGTGTGGTTTTGCCTCCTTAAAAATCTAATGTGCCGCCCACACAGGCCTCAGCGCACACATAACTTAGTGGGAGGAACATATTTACACATATTTACACACATACACATGTGCAAATGCACAATATCTGCGCACACGCAATTGCTGTAGGTGGAATAGACAGAGATGAAACACACAACTCTCTCACACACAGAGCAGCTGTAGGAGGGCCTGCTTTACATGTTTCACACAGTGGGATTAGTGTGGCTTTGTCACAAAGCAAGATTGTTTTCACGGGGCTGTCGCCAGAGCGATCAGACATTGCTGCCTCAAACGCAACCGTTCACAAACGTGTTTGAAGCAAAGCGCCTAATGATACTGTCAAAATACTGATGGAGTGGGTCCTATTTAGCCCAAGCGAGGGGATTGCTGAAATCCCAGCTGCGGTAGCAAACATGCAAAGTCCAATATCCTGATTCTGATGTCAGACAAAGCTGACAAATATGGTATTTAATGTAAACATAACAGAGCCTTTCATACAGGTTTAACAGCCAAGGTCACAGGCATTAGCTTCAAATAACAATGACTTGAAGTGTAAGCCAGTATTTATACATCACAGCAGAAAGGCAAAGCCAAAGCCACAAACACAACATCACTGAACAGACTGCAGCAAAGAAAATAGAATAGAATGGTTGAATAGTTTGAAAAACAAATCTTAAAAAATATTGTGAGTGAAGTCATCAAACTATTATTTCCAAAGTCAAGAAATTAACTTTCACGTTCCATTTGATGGAATCAGCTGAATCCATATACAAGAGAAAAGCCTGACAACACTTTGTCCTGAGCTTTCACTTTTTTTTTTGTCAAAACTACTGTTTCCAAGGTCAAGTATTTAATGCTCTTATCAACGTGGGAGTGGACAAATTGCTTTATGTAAAATTATGTAGATTTACGAATGTAAAAAACCCCCACAGTACTGAGATGTATTCACTGGGGTTAGGTCCCATAAGTTACCACTGTTGGTCAAAATAATACTCTGTGAAAAAAATGTGCTTTTTGTGACGATAAGTTGTGGACCTCTTATGGTCGGTAGTATGACAATAGATTCACTTTTTCCAGAAGTTTTACCTCTTCAAAGCTTCTGGGGGGAAAGGCTAGCAATTAGACCTGTAGTTAAGATCAAATTATTATTTCCAATGTCAAAAATACATTATTCTATAGCTATAATAAAACTAAAGTGGCACTCAAGAGAGTTTTGCCCTCTGTCGAAGCCAATGGTGGATTCACATGCTCCTATTTCCCCCATCTCTATTTAACTCTTAATATGGAAACAATATTTACTCTACAAAGAAGACATGTTTTCTTGCACAGAGAGTGGAAATAGCTGTTTCCAATATTTGTTTAACAAAGGAAATCGGTAGAACATGAAATATGACCGGGAAACAATTGTTTGCCAAATGAACACAGCACATATACCCTTGTAAAGTTAATAAATGTAAAAAAAATAATTTGATTAATTGCCTCCTGTTTTGGTACAACTCCAAAATTGTATGTGTTTCTTCTTGGCACAGGCTACACTCTTCCAACTAGTTTCATGAAAATCAAGCCAATGGTTTTTCCAAAATCCTGCTGACAGGCAGACGAACAAACAAACCTTTGGCAGTTGTAATAAAATATGACTATATGTGTTAGAAAAAATAAAATCATTCAAAAAGAGCTGTGAAGCAACAGCCTGAGCAGGAACCAGAAGCCGTCATTTGTCATTGTGACAGAAATACACACACCATCATTCATGGTTGCAGCAGTGAAGTAGCATTTCAGAAGCTGATCTGAAGGGACCTATGATGAGGGGAAGAGGATGGAACCATCTTTGAAGTCTGATTTATGGCTCCATAGCTCCTTTTGATGGAGTCTCTGAATAGTCTTCACAGAAAGAGGTTTGATTTTTTTTTTTGCTTTCATCCAGGCTGAGCATTCCTCTTCTTTCTTTTTTTGAGGGCGTGCGGGGGTTTAGGCCGATGCTCTGACCAGTTTCAGTTGGCGACAAACCAGAAAGGGAGTTCGAGGTTCTTTGGGGTAATGGAAAGGCTAAAAGGAGGGAGGGAGGGATGGTGATGGTGATGGGGGTAGGCTGGCTCACCCACTACGCCCTCTTTCCCTAGTGCCAAGGTTGGCAGTGCCAGCCACAAGATTTCAATGAGTGCTTACTAGTGTGTGTGTAGGCACTGTAAGGTCCCATTGTGAGGTCACTTGTGACTCTGTCGAACGTAATATCTGTTTGCCCACTCACTGCAACTATGAAACTCAACTTACTTGATATCTTCAGCCCCTTTCCAATCCATGTTTACCTCAAACTCAAGGCACATACTCTCTAATGTAATATTCTTGATTATATCCACAAACATTTTGTTTTCCTTGTCCACTGTTTGTTTTCTAAAGTAAACAGAGTTGTTTTCCTAATATCCTAACTGGTCAAGTTGATACTCTTTTAGCCAATAAAATGAACAGCCAGAAACATTTATGACAATAAAACTGGAATATTCATTATGAAGGCACAGACACATGATGTGACATGAAATTCACGCTAAGTTTGCCACTTGGGAATTATTATTCACAGTCATTGAACCACGAATACCTTTATGTGTGATGGGTTTATAATATTACCAGCCTGAATGTTATTAAACCTTAAAGATATGGCTGGTTAATTCTATATGTTTCTTATTATCAACAAATCCCACGAAAAGGCCAAAACCAGCAATGTATGAATACATAATAGAATCAAGAAGCCTGATATATCTTGTTCCTTGTTTTCCATTTGTTTTATCATTAAGCCAAACTATTGCACTGACGACATGAACACAAAGCGCAAAATAAATAGTGAAAATAATCCTCAACTAATGCACTATTTCCTCCTGTTTGATTAACAGATGATAAAAAGACTGAGCCTTTTTATAAAAGTATGTAATTGTGATTTTTGAAGATTTATGTCTTCAGTAGGAAGCACTTTGCTTGAATGCGACAGTAGGGAAGTCTGAAAGAATTGCAAGACAGACTACCGTATTGTCTGTTACGGTCTTCCTAATGGTATTTGTCGCCCTAAGAAACATTTATAATAGCACCAGCCTTATGCCTCAATAGATGATAGTTGCTCGTCCACTAATTGAGCTGATTTGGCTCTAGGGCCGCTGATCTAGAGTGTTAGTTCAACTGTACTAGGTCCAGCGTCTTCATCTACTGAAACCTAAGCTGCATTCAGCAAGCAGAATAAAACTTCAACATGAATGTGGAGACAAAGTTGACAGATAAGAACTACTATCATTTTTACATTGAATAAAACGTAAAAATAAATGTACTGGCTGCTATCCCCTCAATGCAACTGGCTCACAGAACGTTTTTGCCTACCAGTATTACACTGCTGGAGAAATTGTATAAGGGTGCTTTACCACCAATGTGGTGAATACTATAGGTCTATAATAATATTGGGGTGCTGTTGGTTTTTTTCTGAGAGGACTAATACATATCTATAGAACACTTTGGCGGAGGCAGGTTGTTGTGTCTTTAATATCAGATGTTTCTGGTTCTGAAGAGCTGTCCTTTCAGCACCACCTGCCACACTCTTGAAAATGAAAAGAACAACCATCCTTCTCAACTGTATGATAGCATGACCATCATCTCCTTTTTGAGCAAAATACTCAGTAAACCTGCAGCAGATCTAACAGTTTCCACTACAGCTGCTTGGCCGCATCAGCAGAGCCCAGTACAGTCTGGTGAACAATTAAACCCTCCATCACATGCTGCTCCTGCTGAAAAGGTAGACAGGGAGGAGAGTTCCTTCAGAACTCAAAACAGTGTTACTGTTGGATCAAACCAACCCCAGAGGGGTGTTTAACCAAGTTTCAGACCTGCAGTGCCTTCTCTGACCCCGGACACATGATTGGATGCTGATCTGCTCCATTTCATAATCTGTCTGAGGGAACACCTGAATAAACATGTGATTGATCAAACAGACTTGGTCATGACCTTTCAGTACTGCTCATTCAGAGGTACATATATTTAACCCCTTGGAAGAAGTTCTTCACTGTTTTTCTTCAGTCTGAATCTGTACTCGCTGGGTGTGTTAATGGACAAATGGAACAATGTGCGCGTGTGGGGAAAACAGAGCGCATTCTGGGAATATCTCTGGTGTTTGGCTCAACACTGCCCTTTTCTTCTCCTAACAGCCCCTATTCATCCACAAGGACAATACTTGGTTATTTTTGCTGCAATGAACCAAAGGAGATGGGAGATCAGCTCAGGCACCCGTCACACAGAACGCCACACAAAGTGTTTTGATATAATGACTCACCAAGACACCGAAATGTTTGCAAAGTGCCTTATTTGTTGCTTTAAGGCCAGTGTGCCACAGCAGGAAGTGTAAGCGCAGTGGTCTCAAACCACAGAGAAAAACACACAAACTCAGTGTGTTCAATTGTTTTATGAAAAGTACTTCTGAACGTGCCCACCCCCTGCAGTCTTTCATTAGAATCTCTAATAGGATGATTTAAGCAGACAGTAGATGGATGGATTTCTATAATCTGTGTGCCATTAATTATGAGTCACTAGGTCCTACTTACAGATTGGAGATGACAGGAGGCTCATATTCTGAGCTAATTTATGTCTGGACCCCACATTCCTGACCCCCTCCCACTCCTCACACATTATGTTTCATGATGTTTTGGAATTGAACCTCATTAAATACTTTAACAGAAGCATTTTAAGTGAGATTTACAGCTTCTGAATTTAATGTGTCCCAGATAGCAGGGGCTTAGGGACTCGTTTTCTTTCTGTTTTTAATGCTGATTAATATGTGTGGCCAAATGAATGGGCCAGGCAAAGTAACTGTTGTGATTTGTCGTACATGGATATTTCTCTGGGGTAACTTGGGGAGACAACTGAAGGTGAAAGTTTTGACTGGATCTTTCTTTGTCATCCTGATAATAAGTCACACAGAAGTACCGTATCAAAGAGGAGATTGTTAAAGAAAGAAAGGAAAGAAAATACTGTGAGAATACAGTTTGAAGTGCAGACTGTGATTAAGAGACTAAGAGAAACATTTCTTGACGATGCTTTACAAAAAGGTTATTGCCTCACTTGAATTTTATCTGTGCTTTTTCATTATCTGACAAATTGTCCATTGGATATCACTTAATAAGCTACAAAGTGCCCCATCAACCAACTAAGAGTTAGTTATATCATGTTTCAAATATGATGATAATTATACATTAAAAATATACCTATATGACAGGACTGGACAATATATTTTTGCATGTAAAACCAGGAAAAAGACAACCTCAACAATGTCTCTTCTTATATCATGATATTCATACTGCTCAGCCTTTAAGACAGATTTATGACACAGTCTGGAGGGGGACACCAGAGTAACAGCCAGTGAAAGCATGAGACACTACATGTTAGTTAGGTTGTGTCAAACCAAATTCAAACTTGGTACTCACTGTCCAGCGAGAGCATGGAGTCAAAGATCTTGCACTGCACCTGTCCTGTACTCTGCGAGGCGCAGCTCATCCACAGCCCCTCGTACAGACCCACAGCCGTGATGATGGCATCACCGGCATACGATGACTGCTTCCACTGGGGCAAGGCGGTGGTTGAGATGATGCCGATCCAGCCGCCCAACGCCAGGAAATAACCCAACAACTGGAGACCTGAGTTGGCCATCCTTATCTAGCTCTGTCCCTCTACTTGTGTCTGGTCTTACACTGCTGTTTCACTGGCTACAGCTTTCTCTGAGCAGTCCTTGTGCACACACCTGTAGCTATCCTTTTACTTGCTTTCACTTTTCTCTTCTCTATCTGGTCACTTTGAGCATCTCTTTCTGCCTCTCTGCTTTAACTCTCATCCGTAGAACTCCCCTCTTTATCCTCGTCTCTAACTCTTTCTATCTCTCTTGAGCTCTCCACGTCCTGGGCTGGTTTTGCCCGTCAGTAGAGACAATGAGTTGATGTCTCCCCTCAGGACTGTCCTGTCTGATTCCTTGATCCCTTTGGGCTCAGTCAAAGTTGAAGAAAGCCTTTCTGCTGGTCAGTGGTTCAGTTCATCAAGCATTGTCGCTGGGCTGCCTCACTCTCTGCATGGCTTCTTCCAATTTTCTCTCTCTGCTGCTTGCTTACTTTCCCCCCACTACAATCTTTCCATCTGCTCCAGGCTCAAGTGGCTCAATGAGGGGTAGCAGAAAAAAAAGGAAAAGGAGAAAAAAAAGTAAATGTGAACACAAAAAGTCCTTAACAGGCTGACTGCAGAGGGATGGGGTAAGGGGCTAGACTGTGATTGGACTCTTCTTTGTTGTAGGAACGCCCACTGGGAGGGAAAAGGAATGGGGTGGTCGGGAAAAGCACTGTTTCAAACAGAGAAGGAAAGTAAAAGAATAAGATGTAGCCTAGGAGGGAAAACAGCTTAAGTAAAGTCATAATGACAAGTTGATTAATGAAAAATACGCAAGCATTTCTTCTATTTCAAAATAGTAATTTAATCATTTAGTCAAACCCCTCAATAATACCGTGACATGATTATTCCCATGTCGTACATGCATTGATCCTTTAAAGGTTTGCGGTCCCGGCTGGAGGTGTGCTAGAGGTGGTGGTAAAGTGCAACAAACACACGTAAATCAGCATCTAAACAATGCCTGGCTGAAAAGGACGTGTCACATGCAGACAGGCTCTCCAGAAATTATGGGCCGCCGAGGCAAGCCTTCCTCATTACCATGGCAACCACGACAAATGAACAGAGAGAGAGAGAGAGAGTTCACCCACTGTACATCCTTAGGAGCTGCAAATGCAGACACACTCCAGTCTTTTGTGCCTTTGGGGAGTGAAGAAACCTGTTTTCCCACAGTTGCACGCCTTATCAGCTCTGCTTCAAGTCATTACATTACCTTCAGTCCACTTCAGACTAACTCTATAATTCTATTCTGCCAATTAGACTGTCCACACACTTGGTCCCGGGAGACATGGCTATTTTCTCACAACTGTAAGAGGCATGTCTCACCCCCACCCTACACACACACACACACACAGACATACAGCCCGTCTACCCAACAACCTGTTGGAACCATGTTCTTGCCAGAACTATCAAGTTCAGTCTTAACTTTGAATATAAATAATATTATTCACCTATGAATAAATACTTTAAATATAAAGCAAGATATGTGGAAGGCAGGCTGTTGTTGGTGGTCTAATTGTTCTGCTTCAATGTGCATTTAATTCTCTTCACTTTTAATTCTACTCACTTCATTCTTTGTATTTCTTGTTTGACCTTTTGTTTCTTTTTCTTACCTTTCATACCAATTGAACCTTGAACTTGAACTACCATAACATCAGAAAAAGAACATGTGAACATGCATGTGACCGCACTTATCCTGCACCAAGCCTGTCTTTGAAAACCCTTTACTACACACAGACACACACACACACGCACACTAAAAAACTCACACACATATATGGTTAGGAAGAGCCATACATGGAGGTCTACACACGGTTCGAACAAACCCTGGCTTTGCATATTCAGGGTGTATGTATGTGTGACTATAACCGTTGTGTGCTCAGGTTTGCCGTGTCTAATGAGGGGCTCGGCATATGGGGTGAGTTGTGGTCAGAGCACAGAGGTCAGCTGAGCCTGAGAGGCGAGAAGAGATGAAAGAGAGGCAAAGCAAGTGCTCAGGTCCAGTGTAGCGGGTTTGAATCATAACAACATGCTGTTATCGCTGTGGTTAGGGCAGTACGGGGAAAAAGTTGACTCAGCAACGTTTGTCAAACATTCAGTCCCTGTAGCTTGGAGCAAAAAAGATTAAGTCATAAACCTTGAATAACTAAATAAATAGTTTGCCATAGCCTTCCATATTTACCCATGGGGTTTTAATCACCCATATTGTCACAAAATGCATTTTAGTTGTATATTTTCAGGTCTGCCAGCTCTGTGGATACTTTTGGGTGCCTTTAAGGCAACTACAACTACTTTTCTTTTTACTGTTAAAGAAAAATATCATTGTTAAAACAAAACATATATATTTTCAACATTCCTTTAACACACATTGACCCTCATATTGTTTTTGTCAAATTGTAAAATGTCAAATTAAAATAATTCATAAATGTTATCCAGTGAACCCTAACCCTCAACCCCAAATGTTAACTCCGATGATGATAGCACAATGATAACTCTGTGCTATATAGAGCTGAGGAACATCGAACCCTGCGAACAAAAAAAGTTGCTTGTTAGGTAAATGCAAACATATGTCCTTTATGCATATTAACAGACGCCAAATATGCAGAGATGTTTCTGTCTCGGCTCTGAACTACAACTACATCAGTTTTACTTACTGGTTGTGAAAGACTTTAATGCTACAGTAAATCCTGAAATATTCCAAACATTTTATAAGGTGTCTTGCTCTGATACATCTCCCTCACCCAACACAATAGAGCGGCATGTTTAGTGTAGTGTTCACATTGTTGAAAATGTGTCTGCACGTCTCTGCATCATCATGCTTCTTTCACTTTCCTTGTTACATCAGTTGTAAGTTAGTTGGCAAAATAGAAATGATAAACCGTCTTTCTGAAACATGTTACAGTTAAAGTTCATCACTTCATCTGACTTTACCCAAAGAACACAGTAGTGTCGGTCTGGGCTGTGGATTCAGCCCTTCGCTGCTCTTATCTCTTTGATATGACTCTCCCCAAACAGGAAACCAGCAAATGTGGTTAGCAAACTCTCATACCCATGCACACACAATTAAGACGTCAGGGACCTATCAGATTAGCTGGAGTTGTCAGGGTTCCAGTGAAACACATGTGGACATGTAAACAGTATTCAAGGAGTATTATGTAACACAACAGGCAGGTTGTGGATTAGTCTATTTGAAGATACAGATAGGGATTATTTAGTGAAGCAGCTTCCCTTTGATGTCACATGAAGATGATGTGTATGCAGGCATACATCTGGAAGAAACTGTACATCACTGGGGATGAGAGCTTGCACATGAGTGAGCAGTTCTCCCAGAGACCCTGTAGTGCTCTCCAGTAAACTTTAATTACAGTGTGTCAAGCCTTTCCTGTTAATGTGTTTCACCCAGAGAGCCCACATGAGAAGGTGGCATCTGAATGATCGCTAACTCAGCACAGAAATTAATAATGTATGTCTGTGCCCCAAGGAGAGCTCCTCTGGTTGGGCTCAAGTGCCCCTGAAGAGACTGTTGGCTCGGCTCATTATGGAGTTGAACAGGGCTTCTTTTCCACATATCAGACAGCAGCATTAAGGGCTGTGAAACCTCAAAAAACAACATTGAGAATGTTGAGGAGAAAAACAGTTTGAGAGTTGAATGTTGTTGAATGAAGTTATTGTTGTTGACTGATGTCCTAATTGCTTTGATTATGTCATTCTGGATACTTAAATCTCACTGTGAGGGGTTGGTGAGAGCACTTTCCATGAATGTTCCAAAGCCTTGTACATCTAGTGACATACTGAGGCAGAGCGTTCTACGAATTCTTTTCATCCCACTGTTTCCTAAACGCACTATGGTCGACCTTGCTTTCATGCCTGGCTTCAGTTCAGTTGTTGGGTCAGCGCCTTATGGTAGTAGTGAAGCGTGTGACTGTCAGGGGAGGAATGGAAGAAGACCCCTCCTTTCCATCGACAGCCCATTTACCCTTCAACCTGCATATCCCCCATCACCTTCCTGTCTCTCCATCTTTTCTTCCTCCTCTTCCAACTGCTCACCAGAGGATACATGGTTCAGTGGGTGCCATCAGTTTATCCCTCTCCATCGTCTCTCCCCACCTCTTACCTCTCCCCAGATTTTCCAGACCCCTGCCGCACTAAGCTGAGCTTAAGAGTCAGCTGAGCTGATCAAAGACCGTAGCCATGTAGTGGCTAACAAGAGGCGAGAGTTCCCAACGACACAGGACCTCCCAGGGGTTTCCACCACCATAGAGCTACTGTAACTAGAATGGACGTGGAGGGACCCGGCTGATTATACACTCTGTTTGCATGGCTACATGAGTAGCAGAGTGGTATACTTACACAGATGGGTGTCTGTTTTCCAGGGGAAATGTTTTCTTGTGGAGGCTGAGCTTGGCGCCATAGGACATTTTGCTGGCTTGCTCTAGTGATTTTATGTCTGCAAAGAGAGCCACCCTCCATTACCTAGCATCCCCCTTGTGTGGGGAAGGCCCAGGTCTTGTTCCCACCACTCTCCTCCCTCTCACCCCACCACCCCCTCCTTCTCCATCTTCCACTCTCTTCGTCACGTCGTCCCCTTCCAGTTTCCTCTGCATGCTCTGGCCCCCTATTATTACTCTAATTAGCCCTAGCAGGCTTTCCCTCCTCATCCTCCTCCCTTTGTTCCCCATTTTCTCTTTTGTCCTTCATGACCTTTTTTCCTCTTTTTCCTCCATACAGCTTTTACAGTATATACTGTAGTAAGTCGCCAGTTGACGCAACACAAAATAAAACCACATCAGCGATGTTGTCTTTTGTAAGCTTCGAAATGTTGGACTAAGGGTTTCGCTTTGAGTTCAAAGTCAGACTATTGTTTGAAAGTGGAGAAAAGTTAAGAATTGATCTGTGAAGATTTGCCTGTGATTAAAAAAGTTGTGTATCATTTGTAACATGCAGTCAGTCTCATATAGACTTACAGCATGTGTCAGTGCTGGATAACTGTGAGCTACACCTGTTATCATCCTGGGATTGGGAAAAACACTCTGGCTTGTTTGTTTTACTTTAAACCAAGTCACATTAGCTTGCCACCTGAGTGAGGCAGTGAAGGCATTGGGAATGAACAGAGCTTAATTTCTACGATATAATTTAGGATTCGGCTACATGTCTTTCATTCAAATCAATTCAAACAAAATACTTAAATATTGTCACCAAAAAAACCTACTTAACCAACCCTGCATGTCTTGCACTAAGCTGAAGAACCCCAAGAAATTGCACCATCATTGGTGAGACTCATGTTATTTGGCCTCTTCAAGACAAATTGTTATTTTGCCCATTTTTGTGTTTTTTTACTACTCTACATTCCACCAGTCCCCACCTCCTAATCAACAATACAAGTTAATGATCAAACCTATGCTTTGTCTTTGCCTGCTTCCGTAATTCCCTTCCTGCCTTCCGCCTCTTGGCACCGCGTTTCCTCCCTCCTGTTGTACCATACACTTGCTGGAACAAAATCTCTTGCACCTGCATTTTAAAGCTCTATCCGGTTCCCTGAATTCCTGAAAGCACTGTGCCGATCTGATCCTCAAAGAAAGTCGGGTACGTGGAGGGAAGAGGAGAAGGGGAGAAAGAAGTGAGAGAAGAGCAGGGACCCCTTTAGTGGTGCTGCAGAGCTGATGGTATGGGGAGGGCTTCCTTTATGGGTCCACATTTATCTCAAGCCAGAAAGAGCTTTTTTTGTAGCCTAAGGTTAACCCAGGGCTCCGGGAAATGACTGCTTTTAACAGGATCCCCAGAAAAAAGCCTTTCCGGACTGGAGTGGGGCCTCTATGGGAATACCGCTTCCTCTCACCCTGGAGTAGGCCCACCTGGGGATGTAGTTTGATGGATTTGGGATTACATGAAGGGTTTCAATACAAATATTTGAATGTAATTTTAAATTCCATCACACTAGGAAAACTGCTAATTTTGCTAAGATTGGTTCTTCCTTCATTTGAAGAAATAATATCATCTGAATAGAAATGGATTCACTAAATATACTATGCCATAGATTTGGCATAATAAAACAAGTAAATTATTGTTTTTGCAAAACATGCTGATTCCCTATTCTGCATTTTGCTAATGTTTATGGCATGCTGGCTTGCTAAACTAAGATAATGAACACAGTAAACATTATACTTACTTAACATCAGCCTTAGTATTGCCATTGTTAGCATGTCAGCAACCTGACTTGAGCATTTAGTTATATAATGGACGCATTTTGTGTACACCGCTATGTTGCCTCAATTTCAAGACATCTAAGTGTAATTTAATTCTAAGGACATTTAATGCTGTTGAAAAACACAATAAACATTGCAGAGTCTTATAATTCCATCAGGAGGGTTTCATAAGTCAACAGACCTGCAGTATCCTGACATCTTCAATTGCCCAATCAACTTTACCTCGACCTACGAGGGTTACAAATCTGGATTTGTGAGAAATATTCAACTTTGGAGTCTAACATTTTGGGCTTAGAGTTGCTTTGTCCTCACTGGTGTAATTTCAGTGACCGTTGGCCTAAGCAGTGTGTTGTAAATTATGTAAAATTAGTTCAGTTCATACGCATCTTTGTATTACCAAGATCAGGCCTTCACTGTCACTGTCTGGATACATTTTCGAAAATACATTCATCTCATACATGAAGTCATAGCTTCAGAATCAAAGGCAGTTATCACGCAGTTATCAAGTGCCATGGAATTCTCAGGTGAATTATCACCAAAGACTCAGTTCTTTAGCCATCTGTTAATTGCTTTCCCTTTTACTCTTCCCTGATTCCCTGGCACACATCAGCTACCTGCCATGTTCACTCTAGCTGACTGGCTGCTACAGTCATTTCCCGAGCAATACTCCTGCTTTCCTGCCAATAAGGCAGTTTTTGATTTTGACTAATTGCATGACGTCACCTCCTGGACCTCTATAGTTTTGATCATTGTTGTAAGACAGCATGAAATGTGTGACAGTTGACACGGAATAAAAAAACTGACTTGTCTGATATGCAGTTTTTGAGACACTCAAGAATATCAAGATTCTCTTGTGATCAAAAAGCCAATTTACTCACTGTAGCCTCCTTCATGTAACATTTCATTAGCAATTCATGTCACAAGACTTTACCACATATTTAGCTGAATTCTTTGTTTGACGAGGCTTTTCTGATGCTCACATTTCATTTGTAGACCAAATATGAGGGGTCCGCTGAACTTAAGTCCTAGAATACCAGCACACAATCAATACAGTAAGGATGAGAGTACAGTGTGGCCAATGTTTGGTTGAGATGACCTTCAGGCTCAATCTGTGGGAAATTCACTTGAGTGATGGGGTTTTGGTACCTGTCTATGGTCAAAGTGTGTGTGCGTGTGTGTGTATACTGTATGCGCGCCCAACATCAACAGACAGGCAGTGGGAGGTAGAGGAGCATAGGCCTGAGGGTGAACAGCTGAGGGTGACTATAGAGAGATTAAAAAGGGAATGTGGGACTTAATCCACTGTTGTACAGCAGTCCTCTGAGTCTCCACTCACTGAGAGAAAGCAAAGAAAAGACGAACATTCCTCCCAGCCTTCGCTGCACAGCACACAGACCAGGGGCTACAGACGCCATTCTCCTGCCATCTGGCCTTAACCAAACACTGAACAGCCCCTCGACCCCGATCCGCTTTGGCCCTCCTCTCCACGACCCTCCTCTACCTCCACACACTTCATCTTCACACTCAAGCCTCGGCAGACATTTACCTCTTCCTCAGCTCCCACTTCACCATTATGTCACAAGCACAGCATTATTTTAACTTTTACCTTTAATACAAAAAAAAAGGAAAGTGCAGTAATTTTCTTTTTTGTTTCCAATTGCGATATAAAGCTTTATATTTCATTTTCACAAACAGAATTAAATGAAAGCACATAAGTGCAGGTTTAGGTGTAGCACCAGAGTAAATCTACTTCCCTCTGTCTCTTGATCTCCACTCTCCTTCTTTTCACATGGCAGGAGAGAAGTAGGTTAAATTCCTCACTGCTCATATTCAAATATGTGCCACCTGTCTGAAAGCAGCACGTTTGGCCACATCCACCAATCCTTGGTCAGGGACTCCGTTTATGTGCCGGATGTAAACACTCTACATGCCATGGCGGTGGTCTGGATTCAATACAAATAAAAGGTAGTGAAAAGTGGAGCTTGCTAAGACCTAGTAGTTTGGTTTTTCAGCTTCCAAATATACTGTCAAAGAAAGAGAAGTAGAGTGGTAGAAGAGGGAAGTTCAGATTTTAGGGATTTTAAGAAGATAAAAGTAAATGATAGTGATAAGTAAAATCGATCCATAGGTGTCATTTACACTGGGGGTAATGTTTTGGGGAAAAAAAACTTGTCAGCTAAGAAATAAAAGTGATTTAAGGAAGGTTCATTTGAAATTAGTAAGTAAATAGAGAAGAAATAAATATGCATTGATCAATTAATTGTTGAATTAATTGTTCCATTAAAAATGGCTGATAATTGCTGTTTCCTAGATTTTGTGATTTATTTCATGTGAAACTGAATATCTTTTGGTTTTGGACAAATCACTTCTGACTTTGAAAAATGTTAAATCTAAGATTAATTGATAATGACTGTAATTTATGAGTTGATCCATGACATTTGATTGGTTTTATGTCTGTGGACGGCTGAATTAAAATGCCACTTGGTCCTGATACAGTATATTTAATAAAAAAAACTAAACACTATGAAACCTTTGTAAAGCACAATACATTTACAGGCCAATAGCTCACTTGAGATTGACTAAGTCACATTTAACTGGTGGATAAGTGTAAGGCATCTCCACCCTGCAAGTGACAAGGTGTTAACACTGGCTGGGAGCGTTTAGCCCACTGTTTAGATACTAGTGTCTACAAAACCTTTCTCACACTCTTTGCCACCTTTTTATTGGCTGCTATTCCAAAAATGTGTCATGTACCTGCTGTCTCGTGAAGGAGAATCTCCCCCTTGCTGTCTCCTCCACTTCCTCTTTTTGCTGTTTTTCCCACCAACCTATCTACCTTTTGTCACGTATAAAAATACTTCTTCCTCATGCTACGTTCTGTTGTCTGTCCTCATGCTAACATCTTTTCCTAAACGACTTTCATCCCCCCCCACCAACTTTATTCTGCCATCTGTCTCTCTGTGAGTGGGTGGCAGCGAGCCAAGCATCGCCCGGTCTGCCTTCACCGTAACAACCAGAGGAGACGTCTTCATTTGATGCGACAAAAGGGCCTCCAAGAATCACAGCTGTTCCCCCAGGGGCTTATGGGTGCTAGCCAGCTGCCTAGAGGCTGGGAGCTGGAGATTTGGACAGGAAGGTACAGGTAGGAAGGAATGGGGAGTAGAGGTGCCTGGAAGCAGCAGTGCTATATATCAACATGGAGTTTAACCTCCCTGAAATACCCCCTGGCACTGTGAACATCCCCAAAGAGCTAATGCCTCCTCACAGGCCAACATTTCACACACAGGGGTACTTAGCATATTAACCTCCACACTGGGGCTGAAATCAGGACCTCTCCTTCAGTAAAATGTACATTGCAATCATTATTTCTACATCCTGTTTTATGAGGGACAGTAAAAATGTCATTCAGCCATTAGCGCTAGTTTATTCAGGCCCATTAGCTCCTCCACACAGCGCTAAACAAACAGTCAGGCTAATTCTTTGCCAGAGATGTAACTTTAACCAGATCCTCACACATACTGCTGAGTGACTCTTCCTCACATCTGTGATGTAAAATGCTCTCATTTTAAAACAGGAATGGAACAGACTGTCAATAAATCTATGTCAGTTATTAAAAAGCGCTCGTAAACCAGGCTTGTATTTGGAATGATCAATGCAATGAAACACACACATATATTTCTCTATTTTCAAATTTACTTTAAAGGGCTTTTCAGTACAGCATACAGCACACTCTACCTTTAGACACTGCAATGTGAAGCATAGGTCATTTGTGGGTTTAAATTAGGGCTGTCAATAGATTAAAAAAATAACTAATTCATCTCATTTTATTAAATTAATTCATCTAGATTCATCTGGATTAAAAAAGATTCCCCCCCTAAAGTCTAAAGCTTCTTAAAGGCATATTAGATACAAACAGATTCAGGTTCAAAAAGCAAACCATAAAGTGCTGGGTCGCCAGATATTAACATGCATGACAAAAAGTGTTGATGGGAACATTCAGCCAGCTAACAGGAGCAGTAACTGTAGTAATCAAAAAGGTGCATTTCACACACTATTGTATTTTTAAGTACACAGAGCAATGCAGTTTCAAAAAGAAAATCAAAAAGTGCCTAATGGCCAGGCATCAACTTAAGACATTCTTTTACATTTTCCAGGGAAAAAGGGGTTCATGAAATGTACAAGGAAAAGATTGATTCATGGGTAAGGAAGGTGATGTAAGTGACTTTGAACGTGGCATATTGTTGGTCTGAGTATTTCACAAACTGCTCATCTACTGGGATTTTCACACACAACCAACTCTAGAGTTTACAGAGAACGGTCTGAAAAAGAGGAAATATCCAGTGAGCCAAAATGCCTTGTAGATGCCAGAAGTCAGAGGTCAGAGGAGAATGACCAGACATTAACTCAAATAACAACTGGTTACAGCCAAGTTAGCCAAGAGCATCTCTGAACACACAACACGCCCAACCTTGAAGCAGATGGACGACAACAGCAGAAGACCAAACACTTTATCAGGTACACCCTGCACCTAATATAGTGGTTTGTGAGTGTATAATATGCCACTCATTTTAGTATAAGCAATTCCAGTAATTGCGTTTAAAGAAATCTGAACCTAAAATAAAAGATATCTGGCAGACCAATTTTAAACACTTTTTAAACTTTTAAACTTTTTTCTTCCTGTTTTTACCGTGAATCCCAATCTATAGATCTGGCTTCCTACACAACTATACATGCCCAGCAACTTACTGGACCTCTGCTTCCCTCTCAGCTGTGGTCCCATGCCCAGACCGGCACGGCTGTGATCCCAGTCCTATAGGAGAATAAGGAGACAGTTCATGGCGGAGCTGAAGTCATCACCCAGGCATCCGTCAGAACAGCCACAAAAACAATGGACCCCTCTGTCCTATTAACACAAGGTTGGTTTTAGACAAGAGGCCGGACAGTGCTGAGATGGACCAGCAGCAGCAATGGAACTGACAGCTACAGTTTGACCTTGTCTTGTACTGTAACACCTCACAGTCCTCCAGAGGGAGAGGGAGCCTGTGTGATTAATATAACGGTATCTCCTCAAGTTAATCTCTTCAATATTCTCAATAGAACTGGTTTATTCTGGACCTTAAACACCCCACGAAAAAAATCTCCTTTGGAATTGTGCTGTGTCTGTACATGACTTCTCAGTAACGGGACAATGGCACACACAAACACACACACTGCACCCAGAGCGCTGAGCAAGGGTTTACAGAGATAAGTGAAAGGCTGATCTTGAAAGTTACAGCCAAAACATTGGACAATGAAAAGTTTCCTTTGGATGTGCCGCCGGTAGCCGGAGGAGCAGAGAGACGGAGGTCATGTCAGTTCTTGATAGCCTGCTGTTTTATTCTCCTCTCTCCAGAGTCACAGTCACAGTTAATCTCAGCTCCGCGCCCCGCTGTGCCTGACCCCAACCTGCCACCTCCGTCTCCATGCCCACCACATCGCCATGGCAACAAGGGCCGACCGTGTGGCACACACATATACACACACACATGCCGAGGCCTATAACAATGCACTAGTAGAGTTTGCGGTGTTTTAGGAAAAATAAACAACTTTGAAACGAATGAAAATATATTGAAATGTGGTGTGGCTGTAGGCACGACAGTCAGAGACAGCTGTACCAATCACGGACTAGTTCTCCGTTGTCTACTGTACTCCCCCCACCACCCCACCTCTTTTTTTCTCCCACTCTCTTTTGGAGAAACAATGGTCAAATCCATAGGCCACGAATAC
>CAFUXE010000370.1:489021-509810 GCA_903364295.1 Serranus cabrilla | reverse complement strand
TTTAATTGGGATTGTAAATGTAATCTCTGGGGATGTTAGGTTTCCGTTAATACAGCCTAAACACTAATTTGTTTAATATTGCTTTAAGATAAATATTTCATTAGATAAAACATTTTATGGGTTTTGGAAATTGTATAACTAATCTTTTTTTTAAAATGTTTGACTTCTGGACATGTCAACACTCTGGAGTTATTGAAAAATGTTAAGATCACACAAGTCCAAAACAATCCTATGCCACCATTGCAATCTAATTCCAGAAATGACACAATACTAATAATGAGTGTTTTTTCTGTGCAGAAATACTAGGTTTAAATGGAATGGATTGACATGCAAAAATGAAAAAAAGGCAAGAAAAAGCTTAAATTGTAAATAAAGAATTTCAGTGTAAACGTAACAAAACTATCAGATGCAGCCATACTTGGAATGAAAGGGAAAAGGTTCTCTGCAGGCTAAAAATACACCCTCAACAAATACACAACGGTTCCATGATCCCCTTGATGCAAAACAGATATTAAATGTGGATTTAAATTAGTTCCCACTATAATGATAAATCTCAATTTAGACTCTGGATATGTTTAAATCTTGGTGTTTTTTGTTGTGTGTTGATGAGAGCTTTCTTTTAAATAATAAGCTTGTTCTTCTCTCCTGCCAGAGGGCAGACATGGACAGCCTGCAGACTTACACCAAAGGCAATTTAGAAGCCGAGAAGAAGATTGAGAAACTGACGTAAGTCTTGGATGAGTTGTGTATATGTAGACATTGCTGCTTCTTTATTTGTGATTCTTAGCTTTTTTTTACAACCCCGACGCCAAGTTGGAACAGTCTTTATAGCGTAAATCAAAACAATGCATTCAATTCAGAATTAAGCCTGAACCTAATATATACTGCACTACACGAGCAAATGATCCTATTCTATTTACGTTTGAGACAACATACCAACTTTTTTTGGATCAGGGTTGCATGTTTTTAAATGATACGTCTCTGGGTTTGGGCTGATAGTTTGACAAGATATTGCCACAGACTCTGGAAATATTTAATGCACATTTTAAAGAATTACTAACTCAATGAACAAAACTGACAGATTAACTGACAATGAGGTTTTTCAGTTGCAGCCCTAAACACAAAATAAATGAGATGATCTATTGTGTGATAATTTAAAAAACAAATGATCACAGACTCATTTAATTCATAATTCTGGTATGTTATGATCACAGGAAATCGGAACATAATTAGATTCATGTCCTCTACAGTGACATAAAGGGCAAATGTTGCACTCACAGTTGTGTTGTCCCTGTTCAGGACCATCCCACCAGAGCAGCAGGCTGAGGCCGACGAGCTGGCAGCTGCTCTGTCCGAGCTGCAGACCACCACCATGCACGAATACCAGGAAGTGGTGAGTGGTGATGAAACACAGTCAGAATGATAAAAAAAAAACAACTTGATGTTGTGTACTCTCAAGTGAAAAACAATCTCTTTTCAGAACGCAAAAAATGAAAACATTGCAGAGCGGAAAACCAAGATGGCAGAGAAGACTCAGAAACTGGTATGTGACTGTTATAATAATGTTTCTTACCCACTTTACACATCAAATATTATGTAGTTCTATGCTGTGACATCCAAAACCACATTGAAAGAAACTATGTGCTGTGTGGTTGTGTGTGTGTGTGTCAGGCCCAGGTGAAGGTGGATCTCAGCAACCTGAAGGAAGAAATCAGCAAACTCAAGTCTCAGATTGTGGAGTCTCCAGAGGAGCTGAAGAGTCAGATGGAGAAGATGAGGGAGAATGTCAAGAACATCAAGAACTCCATCGTAAGTAGAACAGAAGACAGGGTTGTCTCTGAAAGCTGACATTTTGGAATTATGTTTGACTGATTTTTTTGCAGCCACTTTTGTCATTCACCTGTTTTTGGTGGCGCTGATTTCAGGAAGAAACAGATGAGCGTGTGGTGGAGCTGCAGAGCATGGTGCAGAGTGTGACTCACACTGAAGCGGAGATCCAGCAGATGTACAACCTGCTGCAGGACCTGGAGAGCAGCATGAACCATTCCAAGCAGCGGCAGGAGGAGGTATGAATACACAACAAGATCAACATCCCTTCAGAGATTTCATACAAAGATGAATGTTGAAAGTTGTGACGAGGTAAACTGACATAAAAAAAATTGTCATATTGTTTGCTGACAGACAGAACTGGTCAACATTTAGCGCCGCCTTTTTACAGTCTATGGTTGCAATTCACTGAGGCGTGTACATTTTACACCCAAGTTCTCCGCTTCAAAACAATGCAAGCATGATAGAGAAACGTGCCGATCGGTCTATATCAGTCCCTCCCCCACATGATCTCTATGTGTGTGTGTGTGTGCAACCTGTAAAGGCCGGTAAGACGAAGCTCTGCAGCTGAAGTAAACGGCTCCGCGTCATGGCGAGTGATGCATATATTGTGCAACACAACAAACCGATAATGAAAAACGGTTTTATGAATCGATTTTCATCGCTCATATCGATTCGTTGTTGCAGCCCTAGCTGAGTGTCAATCATGGCAGCAACTGGGTTGAAAGACACAAGACTGGAGAGGATGGATGACTTTCATCAATGGCCAATCTTTCTTAGGGAACACAAAGGCCTTAGATATAGTAGTTATTGTTTTTTTTTCTCTGTGTGTAGCACCAGGAGCTGACAGTTCAGTATGAGAAGAAGCAGAAGGAGCTGAAGAACCTTTGCATGGAGGAAGGCCAGTTGAAGCGAGCTCTGGGCATGAAGCTGGACAAAGAGTCCAAACAGAACATCCGCAGGCAGAAGAAGAGAGAGATGAAGGAGCAGCATGTGCAAGACGTGCTGGGGTATTTCATTCCACTACAATATCATGGAATCTACTTTTTTTTTGTAAATAAATAAAAAGAATCTGACAATCATGTTCTGTGAACGGAAAGTTTTCAAAACAACACTGAATGATTTTTTCCAGGCAGTGTAACCAAATCCATCAGAAGCGCGAGGAGATGGCTGACAAAATCCAAGAGATCTCCAGAGAGACGCAGCAGCTGAAGGCAAAGATCCAGAGCCTGAGAGACGTCTGCAGCAGAGAGACAGAGAAAGCTCAGGTACAAGCATCTCCTCCATATCTGCCCGGATTTGTTTTCTTTCATGGTTTGAGACTAACGCGTTTCCCTCCACTTATCCAGGCTCTGTACGACACCCTGTCAACTTCAGTGGACGACCTACACAGCAGAATTGAGATGCACATCGTAGACCTGAAACAAGATGTAACGAAGATGTCTGCCAACTTTTAAAATCTGACATTTTGCATTTTCATCATTGTATAACTGTGTTATTACTTTTGTTTTGTGTATTTACTTTTTTCTAACCTTGTCGCATTCTTGACCTTTACTATTTAAAATGTTTAACATAGAGTTGTATATCACCTAATAAATTTGAACAGTCTAGACTGTGCAGCTCAAAGGCTCCCCTGCTTGAGAATGAACAAATATACTGTCTAACATTCACTGTGTAACTTCCCTGCTGTTTCATTCAGCCACAAGCTCAACGCTTCCTTATTGAATACATCACTTTTTAAAGAGGGCTCATAGCTGTTTGTGTTTTCTCTTTTAATTTCCTTCTACATCCTGACACTAAAGTGCCTTTAAATTACTATAGCAGTGGTTGTGTATGTTAAAGCCCATTCACTAAAAAATGACCTTTGCTGTGGCGCTTTCAATTTCTAAATGTAGTTAGCCACTACATTGCTTTTTCTCACACAGTTGCTTTAATGCAGGGGTGTCAAACTGATCCGGTAAAGGGCTGAGTGGCTGCAGGTTTTTGTTCCAACCAAGCAGGAGCACAGGTGATACTGATAACTAATCAACTGAGTGAAGACAGTTCAGGTGATTGAATGATTGGATTCAGGTGTGCTTCTGCCAATCTGCCTGAAACCCCTGTTCTAGAAGACAAAAAAAAAAATCATAGTATGTCCAAAATTGGTCATAGTCTAGTTCTCCCAAAAATGCCTAAAAATGCTGTTGGACCTGGGTAATAGTATAGTATATCCAAAAATATGAAACAAGAAACACTATATTATAGTGTGTCCAAAACTGGAAGAAAAATGGCATACTATATTATATTTAAAAATGTCGAGAGAAAAACACCTTATTATAGGATGTCCAAATGTTGGTTTTTGTCAAAAAATTATCATTCTGTAAAATGCTTACAAATGCTAGAATTGGCTCAAACTGATCCAGTAAAGGGCAGAGTGGCTGCAGGTTTTTGTTCCAACCAAGCAGGAGCACAGGTGATACTGATAACTAATCAGCTGAGTGAAGACAGTTCAGCTGATTGAATGATTGGATTCAGGTGTGTTTCCTCTTGGTTGGAACAAAAACCACTTGGCCCTTTACTGGATCAGTTTGACACCCCTGCTTTAAGGTAATGGTGTTTAGACTGTTCTCAGATCTGTATATTATCACATAATAATAATGTAACATATATTAACTTGCATACCAAACAGAAATGAATGGAAGCAAATGGTTGCTTTGAGTGGTGTGCAAAATACAATCAGATATCTAAAGCTCTATAGCATGCATTAAAAATAGGTCCATGTGTTTGATTTATACTCACAAGCATTAGTTTGAAAAGTTCATGTTGACTTGAAACTGAATCAGCCTTAGAGTTGTTTATTTTGATCGAAAGAACAAGTTAAAATGCACAATTAATCTAGATCTTCAATACAATGACATGAAATAACTTTTAGAAACCAAAAAGGATCCTCTGAACTGCTGGTGGGAGCAACGCCGGGTGTTAAAAGTGAACAAGACAGCTGTGGCTCAATTGGTAGAGGGGGTTGCTCTCAAAGTCCTGCCATTGTTAAATTCTTGGTTGATTCCTTCATGTTTGTGCACCTTTCAAAGGTCCTTGCTCTGAGTTAGGACGGGACTTGTTGGACTTTTTGACTGTTGCCAGCTGAGCTTTGTAATCTTTGACCTGAGTCCTCACCGAACGCAGCTCCATACGCAGTTCATTGATTTCAGTAATCAGAGTCACATTCTCCTGCAGAGGAGACAACAATCACTGTTAGAATATCATACCTTCAGCAACACTGCTCAGGCTAACATGAGGAATAAATACTGAATGTCAGATTGTTCAACTAGAAAAAGGACTTCTAACTAGTCAGAGGAGTTCATAATGTACCTTCATGATCTTGACATAGACCTTCTCGTGCTCCTCAGCAGATTTGGCCAGCCTCATCTTGAGACTATTAACAGTCCTTTCCAGGTTGTCACGCTGGCGACAGAATTCCCTCTGAATATCTTCATCAACACTGCTTTTCTCCACCTTGGAAAAGGCACATGTGTATGCACATTTATTATTGTGTAACTTACAACTTTCATTAAAGGCATACTATGCAGGAATTGTTGCTTACTGTTTATAAACACAACACTCCAAGTCACCTGCACTTTACAGTGTAATCTCAGTATCCAATCAGCTGTAATAGATCGATTACACTATAAGAACCACTCACCACATCAGTCTGTGATACATAGTGGGCATAGATCATCTGCACACTCTCCTTCAGTTTCTTTGGCTCCTGAATGAAGCCGACACTGTTATGGAAGTCTGCCTTGAACCGCTGAAGATGTGTCTCCAAATCTTTCACCTGGCAGCAGAACAGATAGCAAAGGTGCACATCTTATGCGTATATAACAAGGATACAAAGAATTGGTTGCTAAAATTGTTTCTACTGCCCATATTGGAAACAAAGAGGTGCATAAATGCTTAGATGAGCTTATATGAACTTCAGCAGCCTGCCTTTGCCAAATAAAGTCTTTTTAGTCCAAAATTCCCACTTTGTGTTACTGATTTTCCGACACTGCCCAGCAAGAAAGAATGAGAATGAAACAACACTCCAGTCCACAGAGAATATGAGAATATCACATCAAAGCTATTAAAGCTGGAAAAGTGGCTGTACAGCATGTGTTAAAATCATGTCATCATAACGGTTTGCTGCAGTATAGAAACATTGGTTGTGTGCCCACTTTCTGCATCTCCTTGAGCATCTCCTTATCTCGGGTCCTCAGTTTCAGCCTCAGGTCAGAGACAGTGAGCTTCAGCTGAGTGTTGTTCTTGTCGATTTGCACCAGTTCCTCCTCCAGCTGTCAAACAGGAAAAATAGTTCAACACTAACATTGCAGAAACCGTTTATGTTGCCAAGCCAGAAAAAAATGTCCCCAAACAGTTACACTCTCCTCACACAGTCACCAGAGTGGGTGTGGTGCTGGACAACAAATCAAACTTTTGACATGTTTTGCATGTTGATACTGCTGAAGGTCCTCCTCATATCAACATTTTACATCAATAGGTTTCAATAAAATGTGTAAAAAAGGATGAATCACATTTTAAGACAGCACAGTGCACTCCATTCATTTGACCTGACCAAGTAAAGAAAGATAAAAGGGGCAGAATTACCTCTACTGGACATGTAAGTCACTAAAAAAGTGTTAATTGTTTTAGTAATTAATTAATGGGACCCGACTATATTCTTTACTGCAGGATTTGGAAGCTTCAGCTTTTAAAAAACATTTCCATCATCTACACCAGAGGGTTTCAAGCTAGAGGTCGGGACATCCAAAGGGGTGCAAGATCATTTCTGGCGGTTGTAAAGAAAAGAAAACAGATTAAAAAAAAAGATTTTAGAATGTTTTTAACACTGCTGCCTGTGTTTGGTAACATCCATGTGCTCTATTCAGTGCTTAATTTGTAAATCAGAGGGTGCAACACTGAGGGTGTTCCTGGGGTAGAGAAACAGTCATTCATTCATTCATCTTCCGAAACCGCTTATCCGAGTCAACCCGGGTCACGGGGGGCTGGAGCCGATCCCAGCTGCATTGGGCGTAGGCAGGGTACAACCTGGACAGGACGCCAGTCTGAACCCGCAACCCTCTTGCTGTGAGGCAAGAGTGCTAACCACTACACCACCGTGTGGCCAGAAACAGTCAATGAATGCAATAAAAATCCACAGTGCTGTCTGTTTAAATGAAACTAATTTAAACTCATCGAAAACATTTAATAATAATAGCATCTACAACATTCACTCAAGCTCAGCAGGGGAACGTGTATAAGGGTTTGTTTACTGCACTTCATATCGCCTGCTCGGTGCAAAAAAAACCTTACACCAATAGAGCTAAAACTCCATGCGCACACTCTGACAACAAGAGTGCCAACTACTGTAGTGGATGTGCAATTACACTGTATTCTAGTACGGCTAAAAAAGCATGTTCCCTAGGGTCACACAGGCCCCCCTGGGGCCCGCCCCACGATTTGAGAGGGACTGGTGTACAGTAACAGCTGTCCACACAGGTTTGCTGCTCCTCTCATCATCATCATCATCATCATCATCATCATCAGCAGCAGCAGCAGCAGCATCATCAGGTAAACCAACCTAATCATTTTGGGGAGTTGCGACTCAAAAAGAACCACTTATCACAACACACACACACAGACACACACACCTGATGGATCCGCTCCTTCTTCTCATTGATGTCATCTTGTTGAGGTTCAGTCTGTTTCTTTAATTGGTTGAGCTGGAAATCAAGAACAAACTTCAACTTCTCCAGTTCCTGGTTCTTCTTCTTCAAGCTGGAGATGGTCTTATCCTGTATGTGAGGGGAATTTAGTCGAAGAAAATGAAAATATCTGTTATTTTTATATCTACTTTTCTCTTGTATATACAGTTGCTCCCCCCTCCGTTCCCGTGTTTAGGATGAACATGTTCTAGATCAAAACTGAAACCAAACTACAGAGATTAAAAAAAGACATAACCCATTCTGTATTTTTCATAAAAACCCAATCTAAAATTTAAAAACCCATTGTACAAAACCTTCCAACTAAATCCCTTTAAGAGCCAAAAAAAATGTACATTAATGTGATACAATAATGTAGAAGGGATGTAACAAAATAAAATCTATTTAATCTAAAATGTGACAGCCACCTTGTCCTGGTTGGTCTTTTCGTGTCCAGAGATCTGCCGTTTCAGGTCCTCGATGTCGCTCTCCAGAGAACGGATCAATCCCAGCAGCCTCTGTCGCTCCTGCTTCAGCTTGTTTATGTCCGTGCACCTGTCATCGATCTGACTCTGCAGATGGTAGAACTGTGTTCACACATCCATCCACCAAAAACAAAGAGGAGAAGATTAAACAAGAGATAAAGAGGGAGAAGAAGAAGTTTTTCAGCTGATGTAATAGGAAGGCTAGAGAGCTGTGGTCACCTTTTGTGCCATGAGACCAGTTTCTTCCTTCAGATTTGTATTGGTCTCTTTCTCAGTATGCAGTTTCTTCTCATACTTGATCTGGATGTTGTGGATCTTCCTCTTCTCGTCCTCCTCTACTTGCTTTATGATCTCTTTAAACTCACGGATCTGCTGCTGTGCATCCTCCTGACACTGCACAAAATCAAGTAGGACATAATTCAAGTGGACACTGGAAATTCCCTGGTTTCAGGGAACTCATATGACACTATCTGATCACTGCTTCTCCTGACCAACCTGAACCAGGAGCTGAGTCTTGTCCTGTAGCTTGGCCTCGTAGAGCTGCGTCAGCTCCTCCAGGGATTGGGCATTGCTCTCTTCTGCGGCCTTCAGCTTCTTCTCATAGTCTTCCTGCATTCTCTGAGATTTATGCTGAAGATCCTGGTACCTCTCATGCTCCACAAGCAACTTATGGCTGTAGGATAATTCTGTGTATGACCGATTGATAGACAAACAAGCAGACTGATTGATTCTTGTAGAAACAAGGCGACACTGTCCCTGATTTGTGCTAACACTGATTCTTTTCTCACCTAAATCCTTTAGCTCTTTTGAGTGTTTCACAGTGACCTCTGAAGAACTCTCCTGGTGCTCACGTTCCTGCTTTTCCATCTCTGTCTTCATGGCCTATAGATAAGGTACATGTTATGAGTAAAGGCCTTAAACATATAAAAGCAATTCTTAAAATAAATAAAACAACACAATTTTTGAGTGATTTTCACTTGGTTGCAGAAGAAAAATAAACAATTTAGGAAGAAAAACATTTTTGAAATCTATATTCCCAAAAGATATTTTGCAAAATAAATAAAAATGGAGTAAACTGTCTTTTGCAAACTCCTAATATCTTAATTATTTTAAAAACATATACCACGAGGAAGTAATGAAATAATGTAAATAGTCAGAGTAATTAAATCCAGACAATGTAGGTTTCTTGTAGACATTTTGACCTTTAAGTATATTTTGGAGTAGAACTGTCTGGTAGGTTAGCAGCACACCTGTTTCATTGTTTGCAGGGACTCTATCTGCTGGGTAAACTTGTCAGAAAGCTCCTTCATCTTCTCATTGTAGTTCAGCTCCTTAAGGCGGAGCTGGTACTCGTTCTCCATCTGCATCTCCTCCAGGCGCATCTTTAGCTCCAGCATGTTCTGGTTCTGCAACAGACAGACAGGAACATTGGACTGGATACTTATGTTGAATGTCCCTATATGTGATGAACCAACTGTTGTGTTATTACTGTCTATGTCACTTATCAACCTCAATGAGATTTGCACACATACTAAACTAGAAAATCACTCGGAGAGCGCAGACCTACGCCAAGGCAATAGGGTCAGTTACGCAATACCAAACTGCACACTTGAAGGATTGTATTGAAAGCATGTATTTTGGGAGCAAACTGGCATTGAAATATTTTATCCACTAGATGGCAGCAGTTAGTGAAGGCAGTATCGTCACTCACGCAATAATATACATTCCAGATGGTGTTCCAGATCACCGAACAGTTCCTTGTCCCAAAAATATTGTCCCCGAAAATTTCATCCAAATTCGTGCAGTACTTTTTGAGTTATTTGGCACACAAACAGCCAGACAGACAAACCAGTGAAAACATCCTTGGCTGAGGTAATAATATTTTCCTTGGTGGCACAAAATAACAGGAAAACATCGGATGCAGAACAAACAAAATGGTTAGCATATATGGGCATGTCTGTGAAGGGGAGGACACATTTTCATTCATATATCTTGAGGTCAGAGGTCAATGACCCCCTTTGAAAATGACCATTGTTAGTTTGTCCTTTGCTAAGCCTTACTTTGGAGCAGTATTTCACAACATATGATACCAGTTTCTTACCAGAAGCCCACTTAAGCTCACTACAGCCTCTGAAAGGAAAAAGTCATGAGCCTAAGGAATGCGATGGCATGAACCATGACTCTTCAGAAACCTAGGGGTGACGTCATGGAGACCATCATCCATATATTATACAATCTATAGTTCAATTCATGGGGCGTTTCTGTGATCCATAGTTTAAATGAGAACCTTTCGTAAAAATTATGAATACTAAATTCTTCCATGACAGCTGCCTCCAAGGTGTCAAACCTAGACCACTCACTGATTTCTTTCTTCTTGTGTACATTGTATAGTGAAATAAAACATAAAAAGTCCTGTCTAAGCTACAGACTTTCCCCACAACATTATGTATTTTTTGTTATGTAATAAGGGTGCTATTTTGAACCATAGTTGAAGCAATCATTTTTGTCTGTATAGTCTGTTTGTTTTCACACACACACACGCACACGCACACGCACACACACCTTCTCCTCCAGGTCTGACTTGGTCACAAGGATCTCTTCAGTGTGGACAATCTGCCTGTTGCTCTTCAGTCCTCTGCCCTCCTTGTCGATGATCTTCCATATCAGCAGGCATCCATCTTCAGACACCGTCAGCAGGAACTGATCGTCAAACGTGACTGCCATCTGAGGACGCATAAGCTAGTCATACTTTTGTATTTTGTTACTTTTGGTTGACAGTTGACATCATTCATCACTCTCAAAATATTACAGTATTCAAATCACATTCAAAGGTGATGGATTTTGGCCCTTCTGTCAGTTTAATGAATGCACAATGTGCATCAGCATTTAGACCAACCTTGGTGATGGGGCCACAGTGAGCCTGGTACATGATCCACTCCTTCTGGATAGGTAGTGGGTATTTAATGGCTCTGATGGTTCCCCTGGAAGTCCCAGTGAAAACAACCCTACCGGAGTGAGACACTGCCACAGCAGTGTGAGCTACCTCATCAGCAGGAACCTCCTTCAGGACCTGTGGAAACAATGAGATACTCATTGTATTTGAGTTAGAATACATATTTTTAATTCAGTGCAGAGGGATGTGAAAGAGGGAGGTTATGGCCTTGGTCCTTTACATACATTTTCATAGTTAATACTTAATATATTTTGCATTAAAAGACAACTAATAAATATCCATATGTACAGAAATATATTCTTATATATATTTTCCTCTTTGAAGTTGCAAGATGCTCTAATAAAAATTAACAATTGATCAAACTACATGACTACATTACGTGTTTACAGCTTGTTGCTCTGACCCAAACTGTTCTCCAACAATGGTAAATCCAGGTTTGATCATTTTGCAATCAATTTTTGAGTGGCATCTATATTTTCTGCTTGAGGACATACATCTAGTAACAACTGTTGCAACTGCACCAGCAACTGATTTTACAAAATGCCAATAAAAACATTCTCATATTGTTCCCAAAACCTTCCACCTACACGAGCATTATATTAACATCATTCCATTAATACTTATTGTTATTAATGGGACCACAAGAGCGATCCAGTCGTGTGTTGTTCATACTGACCTGACAGTCTTGAATCTCTTTCAGTGTGAGGTCTGTTCCCACAGCGAGGATGGTCTTGCAGTCTGAAGAGAAAGAAACGTCTGTGTAGCTACAAGACTTGAGGACGGCCTCAGACTCACGCTTGCCAGTCTGTGTGTTCCACTCATACACAGCCCCATCCATCCCACAGGACACCAGCCGGCTGTCGTCCAGGCTCCATTCAACGCCCTGCACCTGAAAGGAAAGTATTTACCACACTATAGCTGTCTGCAGAGGCATGGTTAACTCACTCATTCTATATGCTCTATGACAGTGATTCTCAACTGGTGGGTCGGGACCCAAAAGTGGGTCGTGGAACGGTTTTCAGTGGGTCGTGGGCCTTTACCTGGACAAAAAAAATCCTGTGGTTTTATTTTGAAGGGGATTTTTTTTATGCCTTCTATTCACTCTGTTTGTTTTCATGTCTTTTTTGGTAATTTTTTGTCTTTTTTTTTAAGGGTTTTTGTGCCTTTTTCTGTCATTTAACATCTTTTTCTGATCATTTTGTGTCGTTTTTGGAAATGTTGTGCCTTTTTTGGAAATCTTGTGCCTTTTTTTGGAAAACATTGTGTCTTTTGGGGTAATTTTGTGTCTATTTTTGTGGTAATTTTGTGTCATTTTTTGGTAATGTGTCGTTTTTAAAGGAATTTCTGCACCTTTTTGGGTAATTTTTAGAAATCTTGCGCCTTTTTGGTCATTTTGTGTCACAGTTTGTTTTCGTCTGCTAACTGAGCATTGCATGAAAGCTGTTGAGTCTGTTAAAATAAGATATGTTGTGTTATCTAAGATGCACATTCTGTTTATTAATCAAAATGCAGCTATTTTAGTATAATAGGGAACATTTTCCTCTCAATCTGCTCCATCTTTTCATTAAATACATTTTAGAAGTTGAACATTTTCCTCGTTTTGGGTCTCGTCTTGTCATGACGGGGTGATGGTTGGTCCCAAAGCCAGACCAGTTGAGAACCACTGCTCTATGATACACTCTCCTGCCTGTCTCACCTTTCCATTGTGGCCCTTCAGATTGAGGATGTTCTCAAAAGAGGTGACAGAGTAGATGTGGATGACATTTCCATTGACAGCTGCAAACATGTGGCCACCATGGCTAAAAGCACACTAAGGTGTGGAGAGAGAAAGTGAAAGAAGAGTTTAAAAGTGCATCATATCAGCATAAAGACGTACTGTGTGAACACACTGTCAACACGCACATATAATATATATATAACCCACCTCTCTGCAGCCTCGCACAGTGAACTCCTTGAAGGTACGTATGTCATCTATAAGCAGGTTCATCAGCCTGAGTTTGTCTGAAAAGCCCACCAGGATGAAGAGACCAGTCGGGTGTAGAGCCACACTGTACGCCTCCTCCTGGAACTCCTTGTACAGCTCCAACAATCTAGTGACAATTCACACAGAGGCTATAAAGAAACATCCCAACATACCATACTCTGTGTTTACTGCAATCTGGGTTCTGTGTACATAAAAAAAAGAATTAACATGAGATAATTCAGCCCATATAGTGAATTTTTATAACAATATATCTATATATGTATATAACAATATTATTATACATTATAAATACAATGTCATACATTGTCAGCCTATTCTATTCAAATGACCACTCAGAAAATAAATGGTAAATAAAAATAACATAGATAGTGATAGTGTTCTATACTATCAGCTGACTGATAGATCGAGCTCTATAGCCCTGTGCTCAATCAAACATCAGCCTGCAGTATTATATATAACATATTTATTTTTGGAGAAATTAATTCAAAAAGTCCCTCTTACTTTGTTTCATAGTTCCAGATGCGAACGGAGTGGTCCAGAGAGCTTGTGGCTACCAGGGGCTTTCGAACGCAGACAGACAAACCAGTGATGGACTTAGAATGGAAGGACTGCAACAGGAACTCAAAATGTTGTTCCTCCTGATGGAAATAGTTACAAACAAATGCCAATTTTAAGGCTGGCAAAGAATTGACAGCAAAAAGCAAGGGAGTATTGTAAAAATGTGAAAGAGTAAAACAAGTATTAAAGGAGACTGTACCTTGCTGATCTCCACAGAGGACAGGCTGAAGCTGTATAGCTGTCCTCTATCTGTGCTGATGGCCAGAGTCTCCTCTGCTGGACTGATGCAAATGGTGTCAATCTCCTGGCATTCAGCAGGGGTCACCTCATTACTGTATGGGTCTGGTGGAATCTGACAGAAAACAATACACCTTTAAAAAAAAAATCAATCACAGAGCCTGCAGTACCACTGTTACATCCATGAGCATGTACCTGTATCTCTCTGCTTCTTCTATAGCTGTCCTCTTCATTCTTTTCAAAAAGACAAACAGTGCCAGACCCCAAAGAGCATGCAAAACCCTTGGAGTAAGACAGAATGGCTGTGATGCGAGGCATGTTGGGATTGTCGTCCACCTCAGCGTCTTTGATTTTCTTCATCTCCACTTGTCTGTGCAATGAATTTGTGGAAAAAACAACAACAAATGAGTCAAGGATGCTTCGGAACCATAATGAATATAGCACTGATCTGCTATCACATGACTGAAACTCAATACTTATTCTACACTAGTTGGTCCTTTTTATCAGACCATTATTTTTATTGGACTACAATGGAGCAATGTTGAGTTTTTCACGAGTCTAATGTAATCAGATTCATAAGTCCGACTTGAGTCCAAGTCATGTGATTTGATTCACCAAACCTGCTTGTAAACACTTCAGTCGTAGGATCATCAGTTTTTGGTGTTTTGGTGTATTTTCGGTGTATTTCTGAGAATAAATATATTATAATTTATTAAAAAAAACACACTGGACTTAACTTTCATCTGGATCTCATTCCTGCACTATTAGTGTTTGTGATAAACAGTGTTAACAAAGTATGAATGTGATCCACCTGCTGACCTGTCAGTCTGCTCCTGCACAGCCTTAGAAGCCATGTTAATCTCTCTTCGCAGGTCTCCAGACTCAAACACCAGCAGCCTGCCTGTGTTCGTTCCAGCGATCACTCGCTCCTCTGTCATCCAGGTGTGACACAGGAAGTTGATGGACTCCACCTTTGAGAAGCTGCTCTGTTTCAGTGCTCCCTCCGAGTAACGAAACAACTTGAACACGCCGGTTCCACTCACACAGAGCTGCATGTTGTTGTAAGGGTTGAAGCTGACCTGATGGGAAATCAATAAAATAGTAGTAGCCTACATACCCAGAGCATACAAGATGCTGCATTGATACAGCATGGAAGACTTACCTGAGTAACAGGATTGTTTGAGTTACTGGTCTTCACTGTTGCAAGGATTTTCTGTTTTTCCCAAAGCCAGAAGATCAGCATCCACTCTGGGCCACCCGTTTGCCCGATCAGATACTTTGAATCAGGGGAAAAAGCCACGCATACAAACTCTTCAACAAGCATGTCTCCTGCAGTCAGAACTTTTCTCTTTCTGCCCTGCTCATGCTGCAGGTCGAACACTGTGATGGTGGCCTTCTCACCACATTCGGACACTGCCAGGTAACGCCGGTTGGCGCTGATGGCCAGAGCACGCATGCCCTGGCTTTTCTCTGAGCCTGTAGAGACAACAGGGATGACATGTCCAACAATTGACAAGTTAAAAATAAAAGGATCTGATAGGACTTATTGGCTATAATATGATTAGCGAACCTATATCCACAACATTATCAAGGTTCTTCAAAACAAATGTCTTGGGAGACAAATGGGACAAATGGGAGATCATTCCTCCTACCTGCAATGAACCTCTGACATCTCTGCATGGTGTTGTAGCACACACAGCTGTTCCCACTGGGGAATACGACGGTTTGCTCATCGAAGAAACACAAATTGTTCTTCACACCTGCCCGTAGGCCGAAGATGAAGTGAGACTGTGTAACAACAGTGGCCATTTTCAGTGGAGTTAAAAGTTTTTTTTACGATGCGAACTGTCTGAAAAAAGGTTAAAATCTACAAAAACTATCCATGCATAACGTCGTCTTTCATCAAAGTAACAAACGTAGATTAATTTAGTTGTGAAAGCCAGAGAGGATCACGCCGAGCAAAAAACACAGGACAGGTATCCTAGTGTGCTTAGAGTCATGTCGCTATGCAACCTAGGAAGTCCCGCGATAACTTGAGGGCTCGTTTAAAGTTCTTTTTTTTCCTTTTTCCACACGTCTACTACATATGCAGCCTTTATATTCCCCTCGTTTCTTAATATTCATCTGGACATTATAACAAAAATACTTGTTGAACTGTTGTTTAACAGGTATGCAGGTTATGATTACGCTTCTTTCTCTTTCTTTTTTTTATTGACAAACGTTGACTCACGGGATTTCATGCGTTGCCTAGTGACGCAAAAAACTATCATAAATTATATGGGCGTATCGTTATTTAGTCTAGCGGTGGAATATAGTACTTTAAAGTAAATTAATGTTCATTACAGTTTGGAGGTACTTAGGCTAGCCTACCCGAGCATTGTCATAAATTATGATATAATACTCTTACTAAATTAAAGTTGTGTTAGAACAATATCATTTTAAATGACTTTTAAATTACTTATTGAATCATCTACTATACTCTACTATTTAAGTTTCATCTTGGTGCTGGCTGAAGTTTTTTAGATGTTTTATTATGCCAGCTTCATGGATATGGATCAGTGAGAGGTAGATATTTCCTTTTCACAGGCATACATTTAAAAAAAAATCACAGCAATCCAGTGCGTACATCAAAAGCTTTAATGGTATGATTCAATAAAACTAGAGTGGTTTTGAATCTGCAGCTCTAATTTCAAGACAACAATGGCAATGCAAGTGTCATGTTCCAGAATGAGCAATGTTGTATTATATTAAAGATCACCTCGTGACATACACATCAGCTTGGAACAGTTGATAAAACACTTTCTACATTAAATCCTTTAAAGGGCATCTACTCCTTTTAAAATTACATAATCTATGCTTATACAAATGATACACCATGTCCTACTTCACTGCAACTCCATTCTCTATGCATATGCACTGGGGACGTTTTTTAACTTGGAAATTGGACCAGGATTTATTTCAATTAAAATAAAAAAACAGTATTCTGGTGTCAAACTCTGCACATGCATCATTCTGCAGGAAGGAACAAGAAGAAAACCCTATTTCTAAGTGGAGGGGGACTTTAATAAACAGGTGTCAGGCAGTAACCATGTGTTCATGTAGACACTGGTGCTTCAATGTAATGGAATTGTTGCATTTTGTTTGTGTGACTCAAACATAATATAGTATGTGGGTGTCTCTGTGTGTATTGTGGAGATGCATGCAAGTGTTCTGGAGGCATGGATAGCGCTCACACTGTGGTAACAAATCCTCAAATCAAAAATGGCATTACTCACAGAGACCATAACTTCTTATGCATTTGGGCAACCCTTGTCCCTTCCTGTGCTAAAATTTTCCAACTGAAGCTCCAGGAAGTTGCAATTGAGAGGGAGTAAAACTATTGAATATCAGTGGTGGTTTACAGTATGAGGTTAAAATTGTACATCAACATATGAACAAAACTGTAGCAGATTAGTGGAAAATAATCCATGTCCAAAACATCAATAATAGCTGATGGAGGGGAAAAAAGGTGACCTTTAGGTGAGAGTATCTGTCAAAAAACCCCAAAAGGAACAAGTTTAAGCCTGTCATTATTTACATTATGAAAAGCTTTTTCATTGGTCTGGTTCATGGGATGCATATGCCACTGACAGATGAGTACCTGAATGCATATACCTGGTAGATAACAAATGGCTAATGTTTCAAGCATGACTGATTTTATTAATGCAATCACTCAGGTTTCATGAGTGCTGCGCAGTACACTATTAATGGGTCATATGTAGGCTACACTTCTCTTTGTAGAGGCCTTTTTCATGTTACAGCCTTGTCAACTTGTTATGATACATTTAATTTTGATATGCAGACTTGACAGAATGAAGCATGTACACTTATTTGCAGTTTCCTTCAAAGCAACTACAAGAACTTTTAACTGACGATTAAATACTCTCAATTTAATATTGATGTCTCTATACAACCGACACGAGCAAACAAGACCATCAGCAAGAATATTTACTTTTTCTATACAATACTCCTTTAATGGCTGAAATGGTTGCCTCAGGTTGTATTCAAATGAAATCAGACAAAATCCTTCAGGTTTTCCAGAACCTCTTTTAGGTCAGACTTAAGCGAGGCCTCCGTCAGAGACACAGATCCAGCTTTATTGTCGCATTCGACATGCAGTCCGAGCTCTGGTACAAGGTGTTGACAGGCAACAGCAGCTTCTCCCCTGGCCAGCAACAGACCTGCGTTCCCCTGTCAGCCTGTCAAACCCTGAAAATGAGAGGTTTTCTAACAGCAGCAAAAATCAAAGTTTCTTGTAGCTGTTTTAAATTGTATAAACTCTATCAGAGATGTTGTTGACCTGTTGATCAGCGGACGTCCATACATTTCACAGACTATGTTAAGATTTAGCTTATTTCAACATTTTCACATTCAGAACTCTGAATTGTTGTGGGAACAAATCCATATTGGATCATAAATCTTGAAATAACATGTATATGCAGAACTTTCCTTGCAATGCTAGTTAACATTCTAGACTAATATCCCATTCTAGATAATAGGGTCTGAGGAGTATATAAGGTACATTATAATACACTATACAAATCATCAGCTTGTTTTTGCCACTGCAAAAGCTTTCAATGTTCTCTAGAAGGGCTGTTAGAGCATCACTGGCCCAGCAGGAGGCAGTCTTGATTAGCAGGAGATGATCAGAGACTGCTGACTCTGTGTTCGCTTCAAAGGTCCACCAGCAGACAGAATCTCACAGGCAGCCAGTTCATGATAGAGGGCGTTGAGCACCTCCAGAATGTGAGCTTTCCCTGTGCAAAAACAGAACAGATGTGACCGCTGAGGGAGTCATGTTACAGACAACCAGGCGAGAATTTAATTTAATTCCCCGCCCTGAGTAACTATAAATTTTCACGATCACATTTCACAGCACTTTGGATTGATTTTATTGGGCGTGTGAGCTTTACTAACCATGTTGTGGGTCGCTGCAGGACCCCAAAGTGCTGAGCAAGATTTTCCCGAGAGACCTCCGCGAGACATTCTGAAACAAGAGGGAGCTATTCTCAGATGACTATCAGGCAATTAACAGGGACTTTAATAGGTAATCTGAGTCTTGTAACCACAGATGCTCTCACACATGTTCAACAACTAAAAGTAATTTGGCCTCAGATCTATAATCAATCCCAGTGTTTGGGTTGGATTACAAAACAATAGAGAAAAATACATGTTATTGCCGTCAGACATCTGCTGGCAGATTTAGCAGGTCAAAGCGGATTTTAAATTCAAATGATCAGTCTGTCTGTGCCCATATGTAAGGTTTCCTTGAACAATGCAACTGAGTACTTTCACTTTGGTTTCCTGTCTGATGTCTGACCAGAAAATTCCAGTACAGTGTGGGTGGATTTCTTTTAATTGCCAACACAATAGACTGATTTCAGTAAGAGTTTTAAAGCACATGGTGGTCCGACAGGAATTTTCACTGACCAAAACAATATGTTTGGGCCCTACAATGGTAAAAACATGTTTAATCTTCAGTTTATACCAGAATAGACCTCTTCAGACTCAACAGTGTGGTCACCCTGTGCTGCAGATGTGACTTACCAGGTCTCTGAGTTGCTGGAGGAGCTGCAGGATGTCCACAAGTTTCTCCTCTACCAGTGACAGACGGACTCTCTCTGTCTCCAGCATCTGCAGCTCCATCTGAAGCAGTTCAGTCTCCTCTGCCTTCTGCTGCAGCTCCTGCACCAGAGAGTCCTTCATCTGGAATACACAAAACCGTCACACATAAACTGCCATGTGACCCTAATAGCATTAAATGACTCATACAACATCATGGTGTGGAAACCCAAGTTGGTTTTAAATTTCATTCAGCTCATTGTTCTGGTTTAATGGCACATTTACTGTATTTATTAAGTAGGTTTACAATTTTCTATGTCGCTTGTCATGTGCCAGTATTAACATTGTAACAGGTTTCGATTCTTCCTGTTCAAACTGCACATAAAAAGCGCCCTTCCTATGTGCTTGTTGGGAGATAAAATCCAAAATCTGTCCAAAAATAAATAAATTCTAAGTTTATCTGAGGATAAATTGAGGCTCTCGCAATCTGAGTTAGAAACATGAATTAGTTATCTTCTGAAGATTAACTGCAGCTCAGCATGGAAACACTGTGTACAGTCTGCAGTATACTAAGTATCATAGTGAAAAGAAAATCCAGTCAGAAATCCACCAACAGGCACCAGTCAAACTGGGACCTGGAAAACTAAAAATAATTCAGGCTTAATGTAGAGAAAGCTATGATGTTTTTAAAAAAATAATTTTTTATGTCTTTGTACGTTTTTGGTTTCTCGAGCTGTCTGACCACAGTCTACATTTTCTTGAGGTGTGAGTATGTTCTCCATTCTTTTGTTTATCACATACATGAAACAGTTTTAGAGTGGATAAAACATCTTTTAGTATAAATGAAGTGAAAGAAACAATCTGTAAGTATGTTTGAACATGGGCTGCAACTATTTGCATTATGAATTAATCAATCAATTATTTTCTCGAAGTATTTATTCATCATTTGGTTTTTAAAATAAAAAAAAAAATAGTATAAGAACACCCATCTCAATTCCTCTAAATCCGAGCTGACAATAACACCTTCAAATGTTTGAAAAGCAGGAACCTGTGAATTATTGTTATTTCTTCAGCAGTTAACTGTGTATCAAAACAGTTGATCATTCATTTTAACAGCCAATGCTAAAAGCTATCTGAACTAGCTACAAGCAGAGTCAACTGTATGTTTTTATCATTGATCCATATTCTGTATATGTGGATTCTTAAACATAAAGATACATGTTTAATGATTACACTAATGTTATTCAATATTTTCTAATGTCTAATATTTCCAGTGTCTTGAATATTGCCATATATTTTAGGCTGTACATAAGCTGACAATCTTAAAGAACGGCAAGATATGACAACCTTGTATATGTAACATTACCGCCGTGTAAGCCTGCTAAACATCTGAATATAATATAAATATACTCAATGTAAATACATGT
>CAFUXE010000370.1:440866-488419 GCA_903364295.1 Serranus cabrilla | reverse complement strand
TGCAACCTGGTCACCCTCTCCAGGAGCTCCACCACAGCGCTGCAGCTCTCCTCGCTCCTCAGGCTTCCATAATTGGACATCAGCTTCTTGAATGCTTTGTCGTCACACCTGATCAACAACACAAACAGAGAATCTCAGAGTTACAATAGCTGCCAAAAAGGAATTTGATAGGGAAGTGGTGCATCTCACTACTGTGTGATTCAGAAACAATGCATTTGAGTCTTTATTTGAAGTCTCTGATACATGGCAGTATTTCACATAGTAATATAAAAGAAACTACAACGTAGCAAGTTTGCTTCTAAAATAATCACTCTTACATAATTCAGACCTAATAACCATATGCCCGGCCCTGGCATGGCCTTGGTTGTTGGTACCAACCACATCATGCTAGCTTATCAGAAAGGTGGCCAAATAACACTACAACGTTAAATTTCAGCGAAAAAAAATTGTTATGGCCATTTTCTAACCTCTGACCTCAGGATATCTGAATGCAGTATAATGCAGTACAATTGTAAAATGACGTATGTGAATACATCCCTAAACTGTCTTGTAATTAAATACATTACTGGAAAACTAGACACTCTTATGGATTCAATCAGCCCAATTTTCACTGTATAAAATGAGCTGCTGTGAACTCTCGGATAATCACAGCCTCATGAAACTTTACAACCACAAATTAGAGACCTAGAGTATTCAGAAGATGTTTGGCGAAAAGGAGGTTGTATGTGCAATTTCCAGAACAGAAGTGCTTGCCATCTAATCACCAAAAATTACAGTTCTTGCATTAGTCTTCAAACAAACATTTTTTTTAATTAACAGTACCAAATCATTCTATATTGCAGGTATTGGAGCAATATATATTATATTTACACACACATGTATGTGTATACATAAATGAATGTGTGGTACCTTTCCCCACAGCAGGACAGCCTTGTCAAGATCCTCTTCACCTCGTCCACCTGCCTCTGCTGATCTTCGGTCCACTTGTCCTCTTCCTCATCAGACGCTGCCTGGCCCTCCACCGAACGAAACAGCTGCTCCTCCACTGCACGACACGGCAAAATTTGTCAATGAAACAGTGAGTCCATCAAAAGAGAATGATGATTGATTATAATTTCTTGTTCTCTGGCTCCAGTTTCTTACTTTGAGGATGGCCTTTTCTGTGTTTCATATAAAAGAAATACAATGCTGTGGGGTTTGGACTGTTTGTCTGACGAAACAAGCAATAAGACGACACATCGGTCTCCGAGTAGGTGTTACATGTGTTTTTCACTATTTTCTGACATTCTTTAGAAGAAATAATCTTAAAATGTCTTGAGATTTATGTAAGTAGTGAAAGCACTTTAAAAAGTGAGACTTTAGTTATAGAAGGGGAAATGATATTACCCTATCAACAGAAACTGTCAAAAGTTCAGTGTAGAGACATCAGCACTGAATTCTGGGCTTTTATGAGAAACATGTCTTACTCTTATCCGGTGTCGTCACAGCACGCCCTGTCGGAGAGCATCTGTCATGTTGGGCATCCAAGCAGCATCTCTGACCCTGCCTGCTGCCAATACTCTGCTGCTCTGCCCTGATGCTGCTTGGGAGTTGTAGTTTAGACACCTCCGACCTGAAAGAGAGCACTGTAAGTTTAATATAGCTGTTTGACGGCATGTTCTTTGCAAATGCATGACCCCATCTTTGCGCTGTTCACATCCCAACACATACACTGGAACTGACCGAGGGGCTAAAAATGCTCTTTGCACAGATGAGAAAAGTTCAGTCCAAACCAATTGCCAACATCAAAGAGAACATATCAAGTAACACAAGGCAGTGTGTATTAAGCAACATCTACAACCGCCACCATAATTTTATAGAAGCCTGTGATGTTGTACGCCAAATCTGGGTGGGGTAATTGAAGCCAGACATTGTATCTTTAAGGCATTTTTACAGTAAAGTGGGTCAATGGCGCTGTTACTGTGCAGGAGTTAGCTTACAAGATGTGAGGTAAAAGCACACAGGCTGACACTGAATGGAACAAAAACAGAGCACAGACTTTTTAGGCATATGAATGGTTTTCTAAGCTCTGGTACCTGGTCCTTCATCTGCAGATGAAAACATATGTAACACTTTTATTCTTTCAGTCATGTTTTCCCTTACGTCTAAGACAAATTCAAACTTTTGACTGAAAGAAGACTGAGACTGCAGGTTGCACGGATCAATCGTTCTGTAATGGTTTGAATTTTCTAGCTTTCTCCTGCTGTCTGCTCTTTTGTGTTGGGGGAAATCCAATAGGGGGCCTTCGTAAATCACAGAATAAGTGTTTCCAGATGATGATGTCTTGCCCGAAAAAAGAGAAAATCTCGAAAAGGTTTTCAACAGACTATCTCTGAAAAAAGAAAAAAAAAGTCACTCATGCTTATATCCTGTTGGCACGAGGCAGACTATGCCGTAAGAAAACATTAGACTCTGCATCTGTGTACTTCTTCAGGTTTCTTTTGCAAAATTGTGGAGAAATGGCTGACTTCACTGAGGGTCAATAGTTGCAGCATGATTTCAGGCAATCAATCAGAGAGTCATGTTTAAGTTAGTGGGGGCCGCAGTGGAGGAAAGAAGGAGTTAGTTCATGAGGGCCAGCAGGCGCAGTCGGACCGACATGGAACTGGTGCATGGATGTGAACGCACACAAAACTGTGCCGGTTGCTGTGGAGACGCTCGTACTGGAATGAAGTGGTGGAAGGCTTTTCCAAATGCAGGCTTTGGTGTGACTAATTGCACTTTAATTGACAGTGGCCAGAGGGAGGGTGCAGCCACTGTCCAGTGAATACTGTAGCAAGGACACATCTTTTGGCTCAAGCCTTTGACATGCATAGTGGTTAAGAATGGCTTTGTGTCTTGAGAGACAAAAAGGGAATCCAGCAACCCCCCTCAATTTTTTTATTATTAAAAAATAGACCTCGCAACTGTCACATAAAAACTGGTTCTGATTTGTTTTTGACTGTGCTTGAGATTAACTGTTTCCCATCACATGGTTTGAAAGTGACAACGTATTTGGTGATTTGTGCTAAACATGTGAATTTCAACTGGATGAACATTACAGCTTAACGTATTACAGACATCTTGGATAGTGGTTGGATAGTGGGTTGCAGCAGACACAGAGTTAAAAACAGTGCAGACTTCAAAGTGTAATATGTGTGTAAACATACAGTCTATTCACATAGGAGTGAGTGATAATAAATAGTTCAAATCAAACAAATATTCTACCAGAATATATCTTATGGGATATGTTCACAATATACACCCACTAAAATCTTCAACATTTGCTACAACTAGTGAGGAAAATCTTCACAAAAACTATTTAAAGCTAGCCTGCCTCTGCCCGCCTACGTACTTCCGCTCAATTCGATTCAGCTTCAGTACTAGGTAGGTCTGGCCCTGCTGTGTCTACAACGCTCAATTCCCCCTCAACTTTGTCCTGGGCGTGGTCCTGAGTTTGTCCTCCAATCTGTAGACAATCTGTGACTTCCGTAGTCAGGAAGCAGCTGTAAGACCATGGATGCTAACGAAGCTATTCGATCTGTTGTGGCAACAATGTCGAATTTCGATAGATTAAAGCCGGAACAGGCTCTGCTTCTTCCCACGGGATTCGGGAAAAGTTGAATTTTCCAGCTGGCTCCATTAGTGGTGACAGAGTTAGCCAAGGCTATGAACGGCGAAGCTAAGCCAATCGTTGTTGTCGTGTCCCCAGCGCATGTAATACGTCACGACTTTAGCAATTGGTTAAGGCAGATCCGGAGTGGCACTGCGGCAGAGCCAATAGTTTCTAAACTTCAACAGCACCCACCTTCAAGTGAGAGCAATCTTCTATGTGGCAGTTCTAGACCTTCTGTACGAATCCCAGTTAGAATCCTAACTAAGGTCTAGTTAGCGCTAGGCTAATTTAAAGCTGCACTGATCAATAAATGTATATTAACAATGTAATGTAATGTGAAAGGAGTTGCTCATTGTGATGAACCCAGAGAGAATTATCACCTGTTTTGCAGTTTGCCTCAGCTCTATGGAGGGCTTCAGCTTCTTTCAGCTAATTGTGTTTGGCATCCAACTTTATTGTTTGGTTCAGTCACACTGCTCTCATTAACCATGTGTCCAGAGGCAACAGGCAGCTTTTTTTCAGTGGAAAGAAACTGGTGAATAGTGTACACAACCTGCCCAGCAACAAATGGCAAACAGAGAAAGTAAGCCACTCGCAATTAGCTAGTGTAGCATTTAGCTACAGGATATTTCCCTAAGGAGGTGGACAGGGTTTCAAGGGGACCTATTATGGTCATTTTCAGTAGTACGTGCTTACATGTTTAAAAAATGCTTAATTTTTCTCATACTGCCCATTACTCTTCTGAGTGTTCTGAAGCTCTCGCTGTTAGACACAGGGCGACAGAGATTACTTTTACACGTTAATCACATTTGAAATTGTGTCCATGTTTAATGTGAACATCAAACATTGTAACACTACATAGACAGAAAAAAGGAAAACATAATAGTTCCCCTTTAAAACGAATGAGTTTTAGCCTCTTTAAGCTCATTGTTTTGGTTTACAGCAAATTTGAATCATCACAAATCCCATTACCAGCAGCAGAACAGCAGCTGTTGACTGCAAAAGCTCTTGATAAATCAAAATTGATGCTGCCTGCGCACAACCATGCACTTAGTGACTGGAATATGAGGAAAGTAAAATATCTGGCATAGATTATAAGCCTACTGTATTTCTCTGTAGCATAGTTGTTGGACAAAACAAATCCAAATGAGTGTAAATCCTGCACTTGTGTGCAGTAGATGGAAACAGACACAACTTCAAATAAATGCTAATGTTGAACTATAAAAAAAAGTACAAAGCAAACACTAGCAGTCAAAAGAAAACTTTTTGTAAAGATAAAAAAACGATTAGTGCTACTTATGCATTATAATATTCAGAACATATGGTGTTTGTGCTGCTTGCCTTTTCTCTCATTCAGAAGATAAATGACAGAAATAAATTAAACAACATTTCCTATTGTCATAAATCAAGTGGAAAATTAAAGAAGAACTTAGCAGTATACATACCTTTCAACTTTCAGGAAGCACGACACAATTGGAGCAGACAGATCATTAATTCACTCTCCTTAACTGTCTGTATGGCCTTTCCCTCTCTTTGATCAGATTCTTGTATCAAAGGCATCTCTTGACTTATCTGCAGCCAATAATACATTTAAACTTGCAATAATCTTTGACTTTGAGGAGAACATATTCTGAAAGGAATGCTATAGGCTATTAAAGCTAAGTCAAAACGGTATGCTACTTTCACTGCACTGGATGTGACTATATGTTGCATTATTCAGGAAAAAGCCATCTTATCACTCTTAGATTAGTACTGTACTGGCCTGACATTTATACTCTTGGCACTTGTGAAGCAGCCTATATTGGCCTACTATTACTACATGCCTCAAGGCACAACACACAGGAGTGAAATTATACATGAAGAGCTCTATTGTGCTATGTCAGGGAACTTCTAATTAATAAGATCCTGTATTCTGCCCTATTAGCAAAAGTCTCAGGCTTTTGGCTGGTGGGGGGTAGTCCAGCTGTTTGTTGTTAGAGCCAGGACACCCAGAGTCCTCCCAGTGTTTATCACAGCGCAGCGCTGAAGTGAACTTTCCATCAGCACACCCCTCACCACTGTTCCCCCTCCCCACTCCCTGAAGAGCAGTGTCCTCTTTCAGGTGTCATCAGTCAATGACAGTGTTCTTTCTTTACAGAGGTTAAAAACGAGGGCACGCTGTACCTGAGCTTGAACTTGAAGTTCAGTGCTTGTTGGTGCCCAGCAGCATGACGGAGACGGGTGAGGGGTCATGTTTACATAGCTGAGGGTTATTAATCAAGTCCTCCTGGGTCATACCCGTACAATGATATGGTTCCTAGGATACAAATAAAGCAGCTTCAGTGATGTGATTATTATTTAGCACTAGCTGAGGACTTAATCCAAAAAGCAATGGCTGTAACATTTACAGAGGGTAGTTAAGCTTCCCCTTTAGCCAGCAAAGTGCAAAGAAACCCCCAAAGTCAAACAAACGAAAGTAGAGGGAACTATTCAGGATGAGAACAAGGGTGGGTGGCATACGTTTATAAGATATTTTGTGTGATGTTTTTCTGCTGATGTCAGCATACCTCCTAACCAGAGAGAGGGAGAGCAGGGCAGCGGTTCAACGTGAAAATGAGTGCACTTGGCAGTGTGGGTTTTTGAAAACTGTTCAAGAACAACAGTAAGGCAGCAGCAGCAGAATGCCACGGGTCCCAGACATCCCTCGAGTGTGTCCTTTCCACATTATTTAAAGGGTAGGAATGCCGTGGCAGCACCTGCTCCACACAATGCTGCAGCTCTTGTGCGGAGGCAGATAAATGATCTGCTAGACCCTCCTCTCCCCTCTGCTCTCAGGCGCCATGCAGAGAGCATGAAAAGGCTGGGAGATTATGCCTCCCCTGGGGCCTGCCTTCAGAGGGCCAGGGGTTAGAGGCATACAGAGAAAAAGTCTGCAGGCGTGCCGATAAAACGGAAAGTGAGTTTTAAACTTGCACACTTAGGACACATGTGCTGGGGTATGCTCTCTAGAAATCTTTGGAATATAAACAGAGACACCTGGAATCAGGGGGATAGTAAAACTGAAGAAGTTCTGGGTGAAAGACGACCAAAGTTCATTTTAATGAGTGATTTTGTATCTCCTCTCACACAAGATGGAAGGCTGAATGAAACCATTCCTCGCTTGTGGATCTTGCAAAACGTGTCCATCATTTCATGAACAAACAGTTGAGTGTTTGCTTCTTCCTCCAGATGGTGGGCTTTCCTCCCCCTCATTTCTTTTTGTTCCTCTCGCTGTGCTTCTTGTTGTCCAATCCCTCTGGCCCCAGAGCTCTATAGGCTACAGTGACTGATTTACACTCCTTTTACCTTGTGGAGTTAAATACAGAACTAAAAGTGACACTTCTAGACTCCCCAGTAAACAAAGACTTGCCTGTGCTAATCAACTCCTGTTAGAGGAGTGGCTCCCATCTGAGTCTCGGCCTCCGCTCTGTTCAAGTGAACAATCCAAAGAAATCACAGACATGTTATGCAACAACACCCACATATCTTAAGTTTCATACCAATGACCACATTTTCTCTGCTTAGATGTTGATGGAAAGTTGAAATGAGATTTTCCACAGGAGAAAGCTGTTCATCCTCAAATGCTAATAAAAACTAAAAGAGAAATCAAGATGCAGCTGGTTAGCTTAGCTTAACATAGCACAAAGACTGGAAACTGGGAGTAAGCCCCGCACAGTGTAAAGGCAACACAATTTGCTTTCCTGCATCTCTTGCTGATTAGTCAAACAAGAAAAACGTGTTGATTAGTGAGCTTTACACATACTGGTAGACTATTACTTTAGACAGCCTGACCAGCTGAATACCCATTTCCTATAATCTAAGCCAAGCTATCTGGCTGCTTGTCTGACTCACTCGATGCAGGAATGAGTCCTAAAAGCTGGAAATGAGTCATCAATTTTGCACTTCCATTTCTCTTGTCTCCAAAATCAGTTGGTTTTTAGTTCGCTGCCTGCATAAGGTCTGTGCTTTACACAAGCTTAAGAGATTTTCAAGTTATTTTCCAAGACAGATGTACTTTCATAAAACTAGCTTTGGAAGCAACTATCTCACCTCAAACACATCCCACTTCTCACAAAAGTAGGCTTCTTCAGAACACCTGATTCATTTCCCTTGCCCTCCTGTTCTGTTTTCACTGAATTCAAAGGTTTCTATTTGTCTTATTTACACCCATTTAGGGGTTGCCCCCTTTTGTAAATTTGGCCCTGAGGTTTTTACCCTATACCAGAATCATAATTTGTGCAGCCGGACTTTTCTCCAGCTCTAACACAGGACTGCGGAAATAGGTGATTATGCAAGTCCAGCTGGCTGCTGGCAGTAGCTTTTTCTGTACAGATATGAGAGCGGTATCAGTCTTCTTATTTAACTCTTGGGAAAAAAGGAAATAGGCTAAGTTTTATTTTCCACAATGTTAAGCTATTCAGATTCAAAAATATTCTTAGGGGAGCACTGATTCCAAGTAAAATGGCTTAGGACTCAGAAGTGTTTAAGTATCATAAAGATGCATAAGCCTCGCCTGTCTTCACCTTTATTGTCACTGTGCTTAAATTAATCCTATGACTTGTCACAGCAGTTTAGAAATAAGCCACAGGGATACAGTTATGATTGATCAATCCCTTGACACACTACTGCATCTCTAACAGGGTTCTTGCACAATTCTTTTAAAGTCACATTCAATACTTTTTCACCACTTTTTAAAGCCTCAACATAAATTACCTAAGACCCAAGAAAGGCGGAGACCATTTTTTCAAAGGAGAAAGACAAAAGTCCTACTTTGGAAAATAAAGGTTTACTTTTCCTTTCAATGCTGACAATGCTATCAATTCAAACTTTTTCATTGGATGATTAAACAATCAGAGAACAGTTCAAGCATACTAATAAGCTTAATGAAAGCCCTCAAAACATATTGTCCCAAGCCAAAAACACAAATGTCCTGAGTGGACATTCAGGGAGTCTGGGAACAACAACAACATGAATGAATGGTATAAGGTGTTGGGTCACCATGAGCTGCCTTTATGATATGCCTTGTATAAACTTTCTCAGACTTTCCAAGTCTACTGGATGGAAAAACACAAAATTTCAAAGATATTCTCTCAACAGATCTTTAGTGGTGGGGGTGGTAAAGGTTTTACTGTTTTAGGCTCCCTTTTTCTTTTCAATGATGTCGCTGTGTTGATGCAGTGGGAGTACAAATGCAGAGGCTATTAAAAAAAGATGAACCTGGCTCAACATTTGCTGTGAAACAATGTGCTGTCATATGAAAACACATTCTGTGTATGTCGTTGGTACTGTGTGTAAGACATAGTCTATCATGTCATGATGTGACAGTGCCTGGATGCAGGTGACACATGTGTTTATAAAAAGCACAGTGACAATCAGCCAAATGAACACCAGACATTACACAGACCTGCCACCCACCGATGTCTATACAACCCAGATTGGACATGTTCATATGGGTCAGCCATCACTCTGTTTGTCTCCGTAGACTTCGGATAAACCAGGGAATTGTACACTAACAATGGGCTTCATGATCAAAGTCTCTCCAACTCTCTTTTTCCACACAAATACTTGTTTATCCTTCAACACATGTAGCCTATATAAATAAATAAGGATATTCAAAACAATATGGGAAATATCTCAGTACTATCCAGTTCTATCGAGCTGATACAGACTTAAACAGCTATATTGGGTATGGGTGACAATAGGGCCGATGTATTCAGTTTAATTTGATGTTGATGTTGACGTGCGTGCATATTACGTCACACATTAACTGCATGCTGCTTCAGTAGAAAGCTTGTCAACTACTTTAGCAGGAAGCTAACAACAAAATGTCAAAAAAGAATTGAGGCATTTCACTCTTGCAACAGCAACAGGTTCTAGGACTACTTGTAATACTAGTAAAGCTATTGTTCACAAAACCTAACACAACCAACTTTATCGACCTTACCTCCAGAAGAATCATGTGAGAGAATTCAACGAGTTTAGCCAGCGTTACAGATAAACTAGTGATCCAGTCAACTTGTCGCAAAGCTCTTCTCTCCTTTTAAACGTAAAACGGTAAAATGCTATTTCCAAAAGCTGCCGTAACTATGGCAACCACAGACACATTCAACTGAAAATAGCCAGTTGACATGGTCACCTATTGAAAAAAAGACAAAATACAGCCAAGCAGCAAAATTTGTCGGATGCACTGCAACAGTGAGAGACACTACACTGTGATAGTGTGCTTCCTGTTTATTTGGGGGATTAAAAAAAAGTGTTTGACTTGAGTATTTTCAAATTTTAAGCTGCTGTATTTTATAGTCAAATTAAAATTCTTATTTGCACTAAGTGTTTACAATTACATTTTGTTTTAATTTTATGCAGTTGATGTTTTATAAAGGCATGTTAATTACAAGTTTTGAGCAACGCGTTGCTGCATTTAAAGGGTTTACAATTGAATTGTAATTCCTATTAAACTAATGAATTCCTATTAAATAACACATGAGTACATTTCTATATATTTGTTTTACATTTTGTTTAACAAAGTTAGGAAAGCAATGTTAAAATCAAGTCTGATGTTGCTTTACACAAAAAAAGAATAATCCTAGTAATTGCCATGAGTGAGTCATACAGTTTATTAATTCAACCCTGGTATTGGATTGCTACACTGTATTTGAACCGTATCGGGGCCGAAAAAGTTGGATCGGTACATCCCTAGTTTCAGGCAGTGACACAAACTAGCTCAATGCCAACTGTTGAGAAGTTGCAAGGGAGTTTGCCAGGTTTCTGGTGTACTATATGCCAACAATTCATCATCACTAGTTGCCACTCCACACAGCTCTTGCTTTTTCCAATTCTATGTTCAATGCCTTCTACCCCATGGTCCCTAACGTGGGACCATACATTACAGTTTGCTTTGTTTCCTGACCAACTTCAAAACCATTTGTAATTAAACTTCATCTTGGCAACGAGCTAACAACCACGACTGATGATAACGAAAAGATGACACAGCCAGATGTCAGTGCCTGAAGTGAGCCTACGCAAATGTAATGTTAATTGAACAAATACACCCTGTCAGGGTGCTTTACGGTAGGGCATTTGTGTATGACCATCAGCCTTAAATGCACCATCTGCATTTTAAGAACAATTTACAGCAAATTCATGTAAATTAATGAACTGATTTTTTTATCCCTGACTTAACCTAAAATATATAATCTATGACATCCACTAGGGCTGTGCATCTTTACTGGTCTCACGATTCGATTCGATTACGATTATCCTGTTAATGATTCGATTCGATTCGATTCCACGATGCATCACATCCTTAATTTTCTATATAACTGCGCATGGTTACATTTTTTAATCAATTAATACAAGCAGTCAGATAAATATGAACTCCCTTCTTTATTAATTAGAAAGTGCTTCAGAATTCAATACTTCTGCAGTCTAGCTGCAGCTTCGAGCAACTGTCCTCTACTCATAGAAAGGACCCTGAACGTCTTGAATGTGGCAAGCATCAGAAATATGACTCTGAACACAGCAGATGTGCCGTGAAAACCCTATAAAATCAAGGGCAATGCGAGGATGCTATAATCGATTATGCTCTGTGAGTGCATCGATGCAGAATCATCCTCGTCCGCATCGCGATGCATCTTAGAAACGATTAATTTCAACACCCCTAACATCCACAGTGTGTTAAAAGAACAATGACTTAAGTTTAGGGTAACTTTGAGTCGCTCAGAATGAAAATGAGGACAATAGGCATGAAAGCACCTCAACTGTCACCTTGGTCTCTAACCCTGTCCTTGGATGAGACGTGACTGAGCAAGCATTGAGGCTTTCAGTGGGAATATTCATGGAGCTTGGTTGCTAAGATCCATAGGACGGGGGTGTCTGTGTGGTATTCTTCATTCGGGGGCAGAGTGAAAGAAGTGAGTAGAGATTGATGAGAACGGTCAGTCTGTTGTGGTTCTCACTCAATGGAGCTCAGTCAGAGCCTTTGTGGTGTTGAATTATTTGCCATTAGGGTATCAATGGAAGGGCAGTGAAAAGACTTTGGAACGCAGTCTGCATAGATGAGAGTTTAGGGTCATAAGTAAGGTATTGTGGTTGCGAAATTTGTTATTAAGAATCACCTTAAGGCAGGTAGTAGCGAGGACTTTAATCATTTGGCTCTGACTTGATGTGACTGAGTTGATAATAACAGCATTAGGTAGATGTTACAACTATTTAGAGACATCTGCTACAGAAGAAAGCCAGACCTGCAGACACTGATTATACGGTTGGACCAGAGACAACAGACACAGAGATAAACATTAAACCAATGGCTTTGTACTTTAAAACTCCAATTACACCCTTACTTCCACCAAAATGAATAGTTCCCAACTGTAGTGGAGCTCAGGCAGGACTGACCTGCCACACACGAAGCCTGTTAAATAAACTAAAACACAACAAGGCTGAAAATTGGGAAAGTAAACCACACCAAGCCTTCATAAGTAGCATGGTGGAGTTTTCCAGGCATGAAGCCAGAAGTAAACAGACCCATTTTACTCTAGAAAGGATTATAATTCATTATGATGAATTCCACAAAGGCCTCCCTAATGCAAAAACCTGCCAAAACAAGCCCTTCTTTCTCATGACATGATGAACAGCCAGACACTTGTTTTGATCAGGTTCTGACAGCTGATTGGTGTAGTCTATGTCCTCTGTCTGTGACCTTGGGGCAGTATTTCTCTTGATGCCTCAATCTGTCATCTACATGAAATGACAAGTAAACTTATAGCCATTTGATATAAATACATCTAGAGAGAATCAATATCAAAATCTCAGTTGCAAATAGTGTATTGCAATATAGTAATTCCACTTTGAGCCTGGCATTAACCAGGATTTTAGACATTTTGGGGCCATGATTGCAGCTCCATACCAATACTTCCACCACCAACTGAAATTCTGAGCAGACACGAAAAAATCGACACTCACAAAGTGTTTTGTTACTTGGCCAAGTGGGTTATGTTAATTTTTTTTCAATTTGTTTTTCCTTGTCTGCAGGAAAAGAGAAAAACTCCTGGTGACATTTTAATGAAACGTGATAGAAGGGTGGAGCATGGGCCATGGACAAACCCTTAACATTTTGGGGCGGATTCCAAACATGGGGTGAATGCGCCAATCACTTTAATTGACATTGTGAGATAGAGCATTTGACCAACGAGATCTGAACTCTCTTCATGCTCTTCTACTTTTCAAATTTATTTTCCTGCTCACTTATATTGTTTCACTGTGTATTATTTGTTAAATGTCTCTGGATAGTTCCAATGTAAAAATAAAGACGAAAAAAGCAATCTTAGCAATAAATTGTCAAAGGTATACAAATTAAACAACAATTTGTGAAATAATGTAGGAAATCATTAACAACTCAACTCATGAGAAAATGTTATTTTCATTCTTATTTGCTTTAATGGGACTATTTTTATTTTAATGTCATTATTCATTTGTATTTCAAAAGCTCTTTTACAAGAGTCTGCATTTATTTAAATTTTAATAACAGCTTTGATTTTATGTCACTTTGTATTTGATAGTATCATATTTCATAATGTCACTTTTGAGGAAAGTTGTGTTTTCTTTTTTCTCTCACCTTAAAAACCATAACATGTCCCATGCCTCTTAAGCTAGCAAGCACAGTTATGTCAGTTAGCTTATAAAATTGATTCCACGATTGCTTGCTTGCTTGATTGATTAATGATGAAATACCATCTCATAATAATTACATAATGTATTCATTTTTAATCACTTCTTCAATTATTTCACAAATTGATAGTTCATTTCACACAATTTATTCATAAGATTAGTTATATCACAACATCTTTTTTTATGATTTAATTTGAACATTTGGGGTTCAACAGTTCTCAACCGTGTCTGAAGGCAAAAGTGTTTAACACCTATTCCTGTGCTCAAATACACTCAGTCTCGCTCCAACTAATCTCATTCTTTTTCTTGAAGCAAATAATCATACAAAAGGACAGAAGGGAGCAGACTTTTGATAGCCTCTCCTCATAGAAATTCATGGTGTTGCACTTAGTTGAACTTGAAGACACTAAAAATGATTAAAGTTGCTGTGTGCAAAATGAAAAAAATGCTGCATGTGAGCCAGTGTTCCAAGGTTTCTTACCTGTAGTAGAGGATCTCTGATTCCAGCTGGAGGATGTGCCTCTGCAGTGCCGGCACATGGCTGGCCTTGGTTTCCAGTTCCTTCACCTTACTCAGGCCGCTGAGCAGCGCCTGCCTGGCCTCCTCCACCTTCCTCCTCATGCCCACCTGCTCCCTCTTCAGGGCTCGGTTGCAGTCCTCTAGAGCAGCCACAGTCTCTTTAGAGCTCCACAGCTCCTGCTCCAGTCTCTCATTACACAGCATAGCCTCCTCTACCTGTCGGTCTCTGGAGCTCTGCAGCAGCTCTATCTCATGGATAATGTTCTGAAGGCTTTTCAGGTTGCTGTAAGTGCTGCTTTTCAGGTTGGTGTTGCTCAAACTTTTTTGGGCCACTTGTTTCTGGTGGCCAGCAAAACAGCCGTCCTCTGGTCTATGTTTGGAGTGGCTTTTCCATAGTCCTACCTGAAGAGAAATAAAACAGCTGACAATAGGGGACCAGATAAAGATATTCCCTTAAACCAAACTGGAACATTCCAGTTAATGGACTAGGCAGATGATATATGTATCACGATTAAGGGTGTATGATTCAATGTATTGCAATATTATCAGTATATATTATCAATCTCTGAATCGTTTTTTGGGGGGAAAACTGTCAGCTGTACTTCCACATATGTAACTTAATACTTCCACTTAACAACATTTTAAAGGCAAATTGAACTTTTGCTTGAAGATTTAGCGTGAAAACAAACAAACAATCAATTTAAATCATTGTGCATGTTTATGATTTCAACCACATAAAAACTGATTAAGTAGCTAAAATTAGCCCTACCTTGATGACAGTGAGATGCTGCTCACCATCAATGCATCAAAAATAACAATACAACATTTTGCATATTCATTTTGTATGGCAGGTACTTTTACTTTTGATACTTTTTTGATTCTGAACCTTTGGTCTTTTAATTAACTACATTTTGAATGCAGCACTTAAACTTGTAGTGGAGTAATCCTGCAGTGTGGTACAAGTATTTTTCCTTAAGTAGGGGATACTATACTTCTTCCACCACTGTAAAGAACACCCATCACCATATGCATAACATATAGGTTTTTAAAGGTGGCTGTCGTTTTGTAATCAGAACAGTGGGATCTGGTATTTTAAGATTATCACAATCCCTGTAACATCCAACACCATGACACCACACTTCAATCTGTCTGCTATGAATCTTTTGAATGTAAAATATGAATTAAAAAATGGATACAATGCTTTTGTGAATGTATACAGTATCAAAATCTTCTTGCCCCCCAACTAGATCATTTATTAGAATCATTTTACTGTTTTCACTGTTGTATTGGGAGCAGTTGTATTGTCTTGGTTTTCTGTGCAAGAATATGCCCTTCAGACAAGGTTGATGAGAAAGCAACAATTTCCAGATACCTGGATTACCATTACATTCTATGAATATAGACTATTCTAAACTTCTCAGGCATGGTTTTGTAAGTTTTGTCCCTCATCTTTACAGAAGAAACAAGCAACACATAAGCATCACCAGCACTCTCACCTGCAGAGCCAAACAGCGGGCATCACTGCCCTGGAGGGCGGCCCGCATGTCCTCAATCAGCTCCCTCAAACTTGCATTTTCATCTTCTAGTTTCGATATTCGGTCCTCGGCTTCCTCCAGCGCCACTATCTCCTCATAGCACTCCTTGGTGCAGGATCCGAGCCTGCAGCCGGAGGCGTGCCGCTCTTCCGAGGAGGAGCAGGAGTCGTGGCTCACCGCCACAGACAGCAGCTTCTCTCGCCGCCTCAGAGGGCTTCTCAGACGGATCTGAGTCTCTATATGCTCGCTGTCCTTCCCGACCAGCAGGCGGCCGTTCTCATACTGACACCCCGCCTTTGTGCTGAAGTAGCCGCACAGTTTAGCGTGGAAGTGTCTGAAAGTGAGCTCGCTGGGTAAATTCTCTAAAACACCGGAGCATTCTGTATCCTCCGACTCTTTGTTTAGTCCCAAAACTTCACACAAGATGTTAAAGTCCTCCACGGGGATTTTGCCTCCACCTTGATAGTCCATATGATGAAAAATCTCCTGTAGGTACTGATCCAACCCGGTAGCCAAAACTATAATTTCGTTCTCCACTCCCCGGTCCAGTCCATAATGGTAAGCCAGAGTGCTCACTATCCATTGTGTCCTGCGCGCTGGTCTGCTGTATGGATCAATGGAGTCTATAGCATCCATAACTTGTACTGAGACACATCATATTTCCTCAAACTTAACACAGTGACTTTGTTCCTTACAGCATCGTCCTGTGTGTGCTCGTGTTCACCCTCTCAGTAGAAGCTCTAAACGGACTGGAGGAGCTGAAATGAGGCGTGTGTTAAAACAGAGCCCATTTGAATTTAGCACTGCCCCCAAAATCCGAAACCAGGGGTCCCCACCAGGAGTCAGGAACATACACATAGCATACTATATCGGTCTCATACTGCCGTTTGCCAGAGTGTAATTGCCACCAGGTGTGTAAACGTTTGTCATTCACTTGAGTTAGACCCTGTTAAGATGTAAGATGCCCAAGAGACTAATAAGCTGGGGCAGAGGTATACTTTTTTTTTCAACTGGAGAATATACTGAATTATCTTTATACAGGGGTAAAACACATGGTCATATAGGCCTGGGGCTTTTTGCATAATTTGCACCTTACTTTAAACCTATGAGCTAATTTTTATAGTAATATGCTGTTCTTCACTTCAGCTTCTGAATGCAATGTTCATCTGTAGCACACATTCCTCCCCATGACTAAGAGAGGGTTGCACTTTTTGCATTTATCTTAGATACAATATATGGACTAAATTAGGTACCCTGTGACTCTGGAGCCACATGTCTTCAGGCCATTTGTAGTGGCTCCCTGCAATTTTAACAAAACAAAAAAAAGATACAAAATTAAACAGGGATTTCTTTACATTTTGTTTTCATTTATCATTGGTGTAGGCCCAAAGCAGTTGGGTGCTCAATGCATTCTGACAAACTCATATTAATAAATCCTCATTATGACGTATCAGTAATGTTGGTAGGCTAATTTAGACTAGTGGGCTGTTTTATCTTAATTTTAAGGCTCAAATTAAGGCTCCATTCAGACATTTTCTTCCTCTTTTTTGACAAATAATGGCTCTTTTGTCAGAAAAGGTTACCTACCCATGGATTAAACCAACCAAATATTAATATATTAGCCTAAACTAACACATGTCAGCTAATTACCCATATCATATCCACAAAAGTCCGATGTTGCAACTGATCCACCAACAACATGTAAAAAAAGAAAAAAAAGAAATATTACATTTTACGGATCATTTTTCTCCCAACAAGCATAATATTTTGAAAACAATTATTCTTTTACCTTAATATTATATCATTGGTGTTGTTGTTGTTTTTTACAGTAATAATATTATTATTTTTACACTCCATCACTCCAGCATGTTTTTGATTGGATGTTTCTTACTTTCCCACTTCAGCCATTATTCACTGCTGCTTTCAAGCCCCCCTCGTAAGTCCAGTCAAGTAGTATTGCAATGAACCTATCTAACTTTTTTTTTTTTTTTTAACGTTACGGATGTGTTAGGAAAGTGTCTGGAACGTTGTATATCTGTACTAAGTAAGCAAACATACTTTAACAAATTAAACATATCAAAATAGACGTGTTACAAAGTTCCCAATATTTTAGTAGACCCACCTTTAATACATTGCTGTGTGTATGTTTGAATGGGTTTTGGTTGTTTTTTCTGTGTCGATAGTTTTATTCTAATTTTGATCTGGGAAATATCTATTTTATAACGTTCATGCAAATAACTTTTCTCGAACTGAACCATAAAACAAACAAACATACAAACAGAAAACATACGTATCGTCTTCTTTCATGCTATGGAATTCCGATAGTACCAGCAGCACGTGAGGGCAACACTCCTCACTTCCTTCACTACAGCGGTCGTCATGACGACGTGTTGCACTCAGAGATCATATAGGTTGAAGTTTGTGACAGTTCAGCATTTCACTGCGACACAACATTCATTTTAATAAGTTAAACGAGTTAAAAGCTATGGAGAATATATAGCCACAGGAAAGTGTCAAAAAGTGCAGGAGAATTCTTGACGAAGTGAAACATGTAACTGCTGTGTTTCATATTGAAATCCTCGCGTCACACTCTTCAGACCCAGACCGACAAGAGCAAGGTGAGCACACAAGAGAAACAACGTTATGTGTTGTTTTAATATGAAACTAATTAATATTAATAATTAATAACTAATGGTAATTCTAAAAAACACATAGTTGTCGGAGAAATTAAAATAAAGTTTTCATATTTATTACAGTGTCAGCTCCAGAGTTCGCTAATTACGTTCGTTGACTAAAACATATAAACAGACAATAACTCAACTAACTCTAGCTTGTTAAAGCCATAGACTGTTTAAAGAATTTATAGGCTGAAATCTATGATCACAGCTATGCCATAGCCTATTAGAATCAGCAAAAGTAACTGCTGTTGAAGTCTAATTATCAGCCTACTTATTGATAATGACGTAGGAGGCCTTGGCCAAGCTGTGATTTTCTTTCTAATTGTTACGGTTTTTCAACCACTTAAAACACTTTTAATCTGGACAGAGAATACATTTATATAATAATCCACTTCATATACAGTGTATGGCCATTGTGATCCATTAGTTTATTGATTCATTTACACTAATCTAGGGTAGCCTAAAAGTGATTAAGAATTCCTTAAAATGTAATCAATTTCCACCTGGAAATATTCGACATTTATCTCAAACTAATGTGTAAATAAATAGGGAAAAGGGAAATGTAAAATCTACTTAATTTGATCATTTGTGTCGTTGGAAATTAATGTGTTTAAAGCGGTTTTAAGGTATTTTAAGTACAACATTATTTTGGAGGGTAAGAATTATGACTGACTCTCTCCTGACAATTGGTTCTTACCTTTATGGACTAGATATGAAATGATAAAACCAAACATCACCTGCTTCACCTCCATCATTAACATGTGTTTTCCATGGAAAATTTTACAGTGGAATCCGACTCCTTGGCCAACATGTCAGAGTTGGGCCTTTGTACTTCACAGTCAGAATGTGATGATGGAGAAGTTACAGGTAGAGGACAAGAAGATTTGTTGTCTATGGAGCATGGTTTGGAAAATAGGTCAGGTTCAACTGAGGATATCACAGATGACAGCTCCTATTACGTCACATGGACAGTTAACATTGCCCTCACTGTTCCAAAAGGTACGTTTATCGCTACAGAGTATGAAAATGATTGACACAAAGCAGTACTCAAACTGAAAATGAGAAGGAAAGTTTAGTGATGGAATCTTAGTGTGCTGAAATCACAACTATAATGAAAGAAACAGATAACATCCAGATGAATTTCATCCTTGATCTAATAACCATTTTGTTCTTTTTTTAGGGGAAGAGGCTGATATCCCTGAAGCTCAAGGAAAAGCCAAGAAAACAATTATAGATTCATCTACTGTCTTAGTGAAAGCCCATAAAGCTCAGAGCTGCTATCATATTGAATACAAGTTGCTGCCGGGTGATACAGAGACAGTCAAAGTGGACGTAGTTGTATTTGGGCCAGTTGCAAAAATGTACAAAGAAGATGAGGTCAAGGTAACCATGACCTGCTGCACGTGTGTGTCTGTGTGTGTGCCCCCTTCATGAACCATTCATGAGTATCCTGAATGAACAGCAACAAAGCAGCTGCATTGTCTAGAGTTACAGTAAATTACCCATCACTTCACAGGGTTATATTGCCATGATAGGGTTAATGATTTCACCTTAAGTATCCTGCTGTTCAATTACATTTTGAATAGTAGCGCCTCTAAGGCAAAATAATTGTTTGACTTTTTTAACAGGTTCTGAGGACATGGCATGAAGGAGACGAGATATGGGTTGGATGGACCCAGAATTTTAATGTCAGAGTCAACAGGGATATGTTGCACAGTCTACTTTCTCATAAGATCAAGCTCCAGATATGGAACAGTAAGGACAAATTGTCCAGCCAGGCCCGCTACGAAAGACTGAAAGCCTTCAGATTAACACAGGATCTGTCTGAATATACAACAGACATGTGTGGTGAGCATCAATTTCATGGCACACAATGACTCAAACATAAAACATATTGTGTATACTTTGTTTTTATAAGATTCTATTATCAGAATGATATTTTTATTTTAAGGTGATATCAAGAGTATGGTAAACAAACTGAGATCATCATGTGAGAGTAAGCCAAACACATCTTCAAAGCACCAAAGGGATATACTGTTAAATTCCAATTCAGAGTTGGGCTCAGGAACAGGTACATCTACAGTTTTTGTCTTATTAATCATGGAATCATATCAGTGTTAAACAATGAAGCTATCCTACACTAAATGGCATGCTAATATAGTTCTGTATGAGCTAGGACAGATGTATTTTTCATAACCCTGTTACAACAACTTGACTCCTCTCACCAAAACAGAATTTCAAAAACCCACAGCTGATTCTTTGGACCTCGCCAATATCCGAAAGATTGACACTTCGTCAGTTGAAATCAGTCCCATTCTGTTGTTGGCGGGTGAGTCAACCCTTTATTCACTTCAGTAATTTTAAAACAGTTTTTAAAAACAAAAGTAACATTACAAAAGTGATGTCTAGCAGCCTAAATTAAGTAAAAGATTAACATTTTTATACAGTATGTGTAGCAGAGTTTTTTCTTATTCTTGCCCTGTTGATCAGATTGAAACTCATGTGCTATCATGTTAACATTGGCTGATTAGCACTATAAACCAAGTATACCTGAGGCTGATGGGAATGTCATTAGCTCTGCAAATATTTGATATAAACCAAAGAACTAATCAAAGTAACCTGACGATAGGGCAAGATAGGATCACCAAAGTTGATGATATTTCATCCAGTGGGAAAGTTTTCATGATAATCCCACATTTCACAACAAAACTGTCAACCCCATGGTAGGACGAGAAGATAAGTCAGGGGATCACCAAAGTCATTAGGATTCATCCTCTGGTGACATTAAATATGCAAGATTTTATGTAGATCAATCCAGTATTTATTGATACATTTATGTGTGAACCAAAAATTAAAATTTCAGACACTATATTCAAAATGAAACATTTTGTCATGTGTTATTTTTGTGACTGCCAGGTGAGACCTCATTGACTGAATGGTTCCCAGTCTGCTCATCTGGTGTATTTGAGGTCATGTGCAACATCTCTCTGGACAGACTGTTAATATCTGACCAGCTAAAGGCTGAACTCAATCCACTGGTAATCACAATTTTGTCAGCGTCGTCGATGCCTTCAACCCCGGTCCCCTTCCACATCCTTCAGGTGCAACTTATATCTTACTAAATGTTTGTTAAAAACGTCACAATCAAGACATGGATGGGTTACTGTGCATATGTGGTGAATACATTCCCTCCTTAGGTGAAAACATTTTGTGTTTTGTTTTCCTAGGAAAAATGTGTACCTGTGTATTGCCAATACAAGTTCCATAACTTGAACATGCACAGAACAAAGTATCACAGGCATGGCACCAACATATACTTCAGAGATGTGAATGTGATCTTGACTGGCTTGATGAGTCCTGAAGAACTCAAAGAGTTCCTTTCTGGTCCACCTCTTGAAATAGAGGTCCATGATCGTGATAGAAAGATGGAAGAAATTTCCAAACCTCCAGCAATGTTTGGCACAGGGTCAGATAACCACATCCTGTGTGATACAGCAATAGCAAAACAGAAGACAGTAGTCATAAACTCTCATGGGATTGCATGCCTGAACTTCTCAGAACTGCTACTTGGGAAGAAAAGCATTACGGTGCCCTTACAAATCAAATGCTGCCCTCCACCTCCACTGCTGGACAGGGAACAAAGTGCAAGGAACAGGAAGATGACAGACACAGCAGCTAGCAGAGAGCCCGTGCAACAAGGCCATTATTTTGATGCCAATTCTCAACTCAAAGTCAAGGTTGAGATAGCTTGTCCACTCCAATATAAGAATGACTGTGAACTGAAGTCCTGTGATGGTCCATTTGGGCGCATCATCTACATCTTTGATTACAACAACTTCTCTTTGATGACCAGGCTGAGGTCAGAAATCCTCAGAATCAATGCATCAGCTTTCCATCTGGGCTCACACTCACTGGAAAATATCGAGCAAGCTCTTTCAAATTACATAATGAATTTCAAGCACGATGAGAGCAGGGATCTGGATTTTGTTACAGGATTCCACGTGCTAGATAAGAGGACACACATCTTTGTTCTTGAAGGGCTCAAACATAAAGCAGTCAAGCGACTTTGGGAGGCTGTTCCTATGAAGTAAGCACATGAACACTATCTTGCCCTAACAGCCTTTGCTAACAGTTTTCAGCTGTGCTGTCTATTTGGATACAGTGTTTAAATTCCAATGAGAATCCAGCAGATTGTGTGATGTTTTGCAGGCTAAGTGGGAGTGAGGAGGAGCAGGTGATAGTCCTCTACAATTCCAACCTGGCTTTCTTCAAGCGCATCTATGACTCACTGGATGTGGGCCTGAGACCTATCCATTTATTTGAGTCACTGGAGACCATCATGAGACAGCCTCTGGTCTATATTAGAGGAATTGTCCCCCAACCCCGCTTCCAAGCTTTGTCAAGGTACCATTTAGTGAGATTAATGTGGCCTAGAAGAGCCATACCTGTGATTTGCATGTTTTCCTACAAATCATGAATACTGTACATCACAGGAAACCACACTGTTATGTTTAAAGCACCTTCAATTAATTGTTTTTTAGCTACTAAGGGGATGTTGAACAAGCTGTAAACACAACAGTGGCATATAATCACTATGTACATTGTTATATGTTCGCAAACTACCTGCTTCCACAACAAGATGTGTTTATCAAAAGCTTAATTAAAAACAGCTGCTAAATGGAAATGAGGTTGATAGGAGCTTTGGGACTGATCCAAAAAAGAAAATACAAACTATAACCTCACAGCAGATGTGTAATTGTATAATCTAACGCAAACCTTTAGTCTTTGAGTTGAGATAATTATGTCACACATACTGCAGCCAATGTCAAGATTAAGTTTCCATGTAAGAGCATGTTTGAAAATCGTCAGTACAAGTATACAAAGAATGTGACAGTTGGATGGAGTAGTTTGACAAGACAGTCTTGTCAAGTTTTAATTACTAGCTTCATCACAAATGGAGTTGACTCAGTTATGATAAAGCTGCTCTTAAGTAGTCTCTGGATCAATATTATTTTGTATAAAATAAACTAAACTACAATACAAATCATGTAACTAAAGAATACATGATTTTTAGTTTAGCAAGTAAAACTGGTACGATTATTTAAATTGTTGCATTCATTTGCCCATTGACTATATAAATGATGCCTTGTATATTTTTGGAAAAACTGCAATAAATATATGTAATGAAAGTGCTTTTATTTTGCCCAGGTTAAACCAGATTTGTCATGCAAGACAACTCAAAGATGTGGTGCAGTGTGACCTCTTCCCTTCAGCTGACATGATTCTCAGCATCAGCAAGAAATATGACACATGTGCTGAGGAGTGGGAGCAAAAAGACAGGGCAAACATGGCGGACATGCCCCCTCTGCTTGTCCGCATGAAAAGACATGCGCTGCTTGACACACATAACAGAGAGTACATGAAATGGAAACATAGCAGCCAGCAGTTGCTGCTCAAACATTCCAAGGACTTCATTCAGGTCTGTAAACCTGGGTAATCTGAGTAGAATCTGACTTATTCATAGAGAAACTCATGAGTTCCATCATTCTCCAGGATAATATTAAACGGGTGCAAGAGGAAAGTGAGAGGTTGCAGAAGCCAGAGGCAGCTGTATTAAGGATGGAACAATCTGCAGCCAGCCCAGCACACAACTACAGCATCCAGACCTTCAACACAAATGAGAAAGCCAAGGAGCTGCTGCACAAAGAGATGGTGCAGGTATGATGAATTACATCAAGTACTGAGATATAGATAGATATTGTCTACGGTCGAGAGAGTAGCACTGTAGCCTTCAATAGAAACAGGTCTGATTTTGAGTTGTTTATGTGTGCAGTGTCCTTGTTTTAATCCAGATTTCTTCAGGAGTTACATCACAGTTAACTCCTCTGCTACCCTCGCTGATGCTTTATGAAATCCATCACATTAAACACTAAACTGTGTGAGATTTTGACAGTTGCATTATCAGTATAGGGTGATGAAGTTCTCAAGGTTTTCAATACATAAAGCTCTTTAGCTTAGCTATGGTGAACATAGTGGCACATGTAGGCAGTTAAGAACTGGACATTTTGCTCAGGAGTTGGTAAAAGACAAAAACAGAGCGAAAAAGAAGCTGAATAGTTGACTTACAGTTGCCAGGTGACCTGAAATAGCTTGAAATACATGCTAATGTCAATTTGCATCTATGGGATGTATAAATAAGCAACTGAGAATCGTTTAGTTACTTAATATGACTCATGATATGTCACTGTTGTGCTTTAAACTGCATTACCCCACAGATAATACAACATGTTAAAACTTTAATGAGTTTTAATGAAGTTTGAGTAGTAGTATTAGTTGGAGGAGGATGTATTTGTTGTGTGCTGGCACACGGAAAGGTAAACGTAACTGCACTGTGTCTCTCCGGTGATAACTTCAGGTTCCAGGGCGGAGGTTCACCTACAGTCAGCTGTATCACAGTGCTACAGTGGAGCAAAGAGACATGGCTGCTAGAAGAAGTGACCCCAACTCCATGGCTGCCTCTACAGTTTGGTTCACAAGTTTGGGTGGGGACAGGTCCAAAAAGCCCCCGAGACACCCAGATGAGGCTCGCGTTGAAGAGCTGAGGAAGGTGATGCTATTATTAAACACTTTTCTTTCTCTATTACACAATTGCATATAACAGGGAATGGATAATGATAGTAATGAGCTGTTCTCTCCAGAAGTAGATAGGGTGTGCATGTAGTAGAAGGTTACGTTGATAATACTACTGTTTACTTCCAGCCTTGGAGAGAGAACATCCTACATGCAAACATATTGAAGCCTAAACTGTCAAGAGACATATGGGCCTGGAACCAGCGATGTGAGGACTTCCAGCTCTACAGAAAACCTCCCCCTTTCTTCAGCCCATCTCCTGCTACCATTCACCTGGCTGGTAGGCTGTGCTGCATCAGTGTAACATAGCAACATAACATAACATTTAACTGATAAAAAACACATTTCACACTTATACGTCCAGTTTGTTGCATTTTCATGTGAGTGACTGGACAAATGTTAACCACATGTTACAGTGAGATAATTCCCTTGTAACATCTAAGACATCAGCTATAAATGCTGCCATTATGTGTCAGAATCAAAGAGAGGTTTTCTTTACACAACCTTTTATTCTGTAGTTCAGCATGCAAAAAAGGAGAAATGAATCATATTGTGGATATTATTTTCTCCTCCACAAGGTACAAAAATATACCATAAGGTGACACTTCCTTCAAAAACCCCAGTAAGCAGTAAGATATAGCGGGAAGTGAACTTTAGTCTGGTTACATTCGACTTATAATTTTATGAATTTGATTATATGTGTTTTGCTGAGTTAAACACTTAAACCAGGCTGTTTTCAGATGCAGTTTCTAATGATAAAATGGTTTAAAGGTTAATATAGTAACTTGCCAATCCCTTGGGGGGCAGAGCTTTGTGTATCATTGTTGGACATGACAGATATGAGGACTAGACAACAAATAAAAACACTTTACAAATTCTACATTCACATTACAATCCTTTCCTAACTAGTTAACTGACTGGAATGTAAATAAAAGGTAGGACAATGTATGAAATCACCATATCACAGGTTAGGTAGTCTATTATCATTTAGGCTCTAACTCTGAATTTGTCTTTGGACAATATGCAACAATTCTGGTTTAGCCCTGCTAAGCCATGTTAGGCATTTGCCATTGTGTAGATGCCGGTGGGACTAGAGCCAAAATAAGAAGGGGGTAAAAACTTTCAATTGCTCATTCTGTGCTGTGTGCCTCCTAATTGTTAGTTAGAGGGCCCTCTACTGGACACTTTATGTATAATCCTTTCTGAATTACCTAAGCATCTTCTTCTTATCTTGTTATATCAAACAACATTTGCAGTGATATATATGTCTTGGGCCTATATTGACCATAAAATCAGCTGACCAACGTATACGTTGGACTATAGTTAAGCACACATATTTTGTTTTCTTGCCACACAAGCTGTGCATGGGGCATTTCATTTAGCTGGCGAGTAAGTAAAAACTCACATACTGGCCCTGTCGTCGCCACTTTTTGGGTTGCAAGGCACCATGTGGCAAATGCCCTTTTTTTAAATGATCAAACTGAAAAGAAGAAATGGTGTGTGATGTCTATGAGAGATTAGGTTGTTACTGGCATCCAACGATGGAATACATTCAGTTGTCTAAGAGAATCCAAGAGTGGATATTTTCCTATAACTGTCTGGGCTGCAAGCTGTTTTCTCAGTATTCAGGGCCAATATTGATATGTTTTGATTGAAGCTCCAGACGGTGGCTGTTTGAGCCAGCATCAGTTTTTGCTGCTGAGTAACACACTCCCACGCCACACTGGAGAATAGATTTAGTCAAGGAGGAACCCCAGTGATATAAGCAGAGGACAAAAATGATCTGTTAATGCTTGTCCTGTATGTCCACGCTACAGTGATTTAAAATAAATGTCAGTTTAGTTGATCGGACAATGGGTTGTTGTTGATCCACAGGAGACCCTCTGCAGCAGGAGCAGCTTGAGGCAGCCAGAGCTCAGTACTGTCGCTGGCTGAAGAAGCTGCTTCCTGGTGACAGCACCGACCCACCAGGCAAAGGCTCCTTCCCAGAGTTCAAGTGTCACATGGGGGGTAACTCAGAGAGAACTCAGGATATACTGAAAGATGAGCCTAAGAAGCATTCACTGAGGAAACCTGGCATGGTGCTGAAGGTGCAGTATTTTAGGTTATTTAGATAACAGTGTGTCGTACTGAGCTGTTGACATGATGAACACACATCCACAAACTGTGAGACACAGTAACTCTTTCTCATTCTTTGTGAGACTTTGTGCTATTATTCTAAAAAGCTTTGAATGTGGAATGATTTCACAAGATTTGTGGTCAATACAACATTGCCCAAGAGAAATTTAAAAAAAAGAGGTGTTAAAACACACTTACTTTAGAGGTTTTTGTTTTTATGAAACAACACATTACCTGACAAAACCACTGTCTTGCTTCAGAGGGAAGCATATAACCATCAACAGTGAGCACTCTTTGTTAAGGACAGATCACATAATGTAGTTCAGTAATCTGTCACATCACGTCAAAGGATCTGTTTTCACTTTATCGTGAAGGCCAAGGTAAGAAGCTTTGTTGCACTTAAGGCCATATGGAATTCTCTTTGTCTTGTGTACTTTGATAGTGTAATGGCATGCTTCATAAATCTTTTTATTACTTATTTTGGTATGTTTGAGGTCTCTATCAACTTTTGGGGAAAATATCAAAGTCTTTAGCTATTAATTGCTCCATTGTGTTCACCAGCTAGCGTAGAAGTGAGTCACTCTACCGTTTGGTGCTGAGCAGGTAGCGTACAGTGCTATTCACTGAAAACATCTGCAAGTTGCAGCTTAAAAGGGACACTTTAGAGTGAAGCTGTTGTCCATCAGCTGAACAATGAGCTAAACATATAAACTATACTCTGAACAGACAGGTGAATTGCATATTGAGAAAATAATTATAAGTTCAATACTGTAAGCGATTCATTGTCCCATTGTTAGTTTTCATTGTCACAATAGTCTTTAGTCCATAGTCTTTCCACAATGCCTGCCTCAGTTTAGTATTTGTTAACATGTTGAAGGTTCTCTGTAATAACCTTCCATTTTTAAGCCAACAGCTGATTTGTGTGTTGCAGCCTTTGCCTCAACTGTATGTGATGAACTCGAGGGACAGCACAGCAGGAGGAAAGGAGAGCGTTGCTCTGGCTCCAGGCCCCTGCATGGACTGCAGCCTGAGCAGCAAAAATAACGCCATCACCAGACACCTCTCTCTGTACAACAAGTACCACTACAAGTCAGTTTAAGCATTTTATTAAAAATAAGAAAGTTAGTAGATAGCTGACGAAATCACACAAAGTTGTTTAACCACAGTATGTGTTATGTTCTGATGCTTCTTTCAGTGGATTCAATAAGCAGTATTCATTCCTGTACAAGCGGACTGCCTTGCCCCTGACAGACGAGGAGAGGAGTATCTTCACTTTTCAAAACGTTAAGTCCAACCTTTAATTAACACTAGTAGTAGCCAGAATCTACAAACACTGTCCCATGTAGACCAAAAAGGCCAATAAGCATTTAAACTAGTACCCTGTGCATTCAATAAAGCACTAAACTTGAAGAGCACTTTGAATAAAACTCATATGCCATCAGAAAGAATGCCGAAGATCTCCAAACGTGTCATCTTTGAAGCCATAGTTAATAAAATACAGTGACTACTAACGCAAATCTCTTTATTTATTAATAAGGTTTACAAATAATGTCAAAGTGAGCACTAATAAAAGAGTGAAGACAAATCATTAGAACTTGGAATTTAGGTCCATAATGTCCAATCAGAATAAATATGAATAGAATATTGTGGCCACATGGGAGACCTCAGTATGTTCTTTCAAGAGGGTGAGAGCAGATGTAGGCTCTGTGCTCCAAGACCTCCTTGGCGATCTTCTTGATGTTGGCATCGTTGTTCTCAGGAGAGTCTGGAACGGATTGACATGGAAATTATAAAACAACTTTAATTTGTTAAATACAGAACACAACATTCTCGGTTATCTGCATCATGTCACCAGATAACTGTAGATTACACGTAGGTCATTAAAAAACATGCACAGTGTGAAAATGAAAGCAGCGAGGGGTTGGAGTGTTGGTATGTGGGGTTTGTTGGGGAAATTCCGCAACACATGCAAGTCTTTTGTACTTAGATGCAGTAAAAAAAGGCAAGGGGCTGTTCTCAATTACCATTTCGTGTTGTACTTACGTTTTTGTAACTGAACCAGCATGTAATTGTTCTTGAAGAAAGCTTCGCCGCAGAACGTGTTTGCAAGCAGCACCTAGAAAAACAAAAAACTCATTCATCAAAAACTGCAGACATGAATCCGCCCGACTAAATATGATGCAGGAAGCAGTTAAAAACACAAAATGTCAGAACAGAATCATATGTGAAGTTAGGCACACATTATATAAATAGGCAGGCAGGTTTTAATTCTGCACAACACATCATGGAAAAAAGTTAAAACCAACAGGTACAAAACCAAACAGGAATGCCTGTATAATCATGGTGCAAATACACTGGATGAAAGCCTGATGATTGAAGCCATATTTTGTTTCAAAATAATTCAGAACTTGGTTTGAATTACTTTGTGATCCTCAGGCGAAACATTTCAGTCTTACAAAAAGACATGAATGACTATTTTTGGAATGGAATTCATTTAGACGGGATCTCTACAGTCTACAGTGTATGCTTTGCATCAAATACAAAGGTGGGCCAGCTGCATGTTTGCTGACTTTTCTGCCCTAAGCTGGAGTGGAGAGGAGTACTGGGGGAGGAGCAACAGTTTGCCCATCTGACACACAGAGTGGTGCTGCAAAAGAGGACAATACAAAGCATTCACTGCCTTCTTTTATGTCTCTCCATTGAGTATTTGTGTGCTCTGCTTTGCTCTACATCACTGTTTGTAATTACAAAACACACACAGACCCACAGTCAGTGTTGACAGCCTGCTGCCCCATGTTCTTCTCCACCTAAATCTGCTCTCTAAAAAAACTGCTTGCCCCATAAAAAGGTGGAGAAACACAGGTTACGCCTTGACAAACAGTGAAGTAAACATAAAAGCTATACACAATCTAAATAGCTTCTGGTTTGAGTTCACAACTAGCACATGCAGATAAAAAAGGGGCTAATTAAACAAATAAAGAAGAAAAGAAAATTAGAGGTGTATGTGACATGCTGCTTTAATTACTGCGGTGAAAACCAACCTGATCTAATTAAATATCATGTTTTTATTAAGCCTGATAACTTTACTTAAAAGAAAAAAGTGCTTTTTATGTGGTTGTCAAATCACTGTTGATGGTAAATGAAGCCACATATTCCTCAGTGTGTGTTATACTGACTGATCATTTGACAGTACAGTGACACAGTTGATTTCAGTGGGTAGCTAAGCAAAGAGCTCTGGATGCTGCTCAGAAATAACACCTACTCATTCCTTTTGCTCGTATTGCAAACTGGTTATGTTTCCAACAGTGAAAATGGCATCATGAAATGAGTTCAAAGGATGTTATGGACGAAAATTTTTATAATCAAAACTTCAAGTGTTTTGGCTGATTCCAATATGTAGCCATATGTATTCAAGCCAGAGTATAAGTGAAGAAATGCAGTGGAGACAGGGAGAGAGCAAGGGGGAACGCAATGCATCCTGGTACATGTAAGCACTGCCAGCATGGCTCCACAAGCCTGAGATATCCACTTTTATAGCACACTGAGGAATTTATTTTGCAATTGTTGAGACCACGTGTGCCAAGTGTGTGTGTATGGCAGGGCTTAGGAAACAGTGGCATATAGGACAAATATGGCCACTCCCCAAATAAATGTATTCACCATCTGGTAATCAATAATTTTCACTCATCTCACAGGTGAAACAGAAAATGCTGTTTTATAATCAACCCAGCTGTCCAAACAGGCTGTGTAACAGCCGAACAGATCTTTACCCTTCAAGTGTATTGTTCTTTGGCGTTACATGGGCTGTATGCACATAACAATCAATTTATCAATGCATTAATATCAACCAATGGTGTACAGAATGATTGAGGCAGCTGTTAACTGTCTGTTTTTTAAAATAGGTAAATTAACTGAAGATGAATATTGTAATTTCAGGTGTATAAAAGGCCTAAAGTGCTTTATTCTCAATTCTGCTTATTCTAAACCTGCCAAAACAGGTCTTAATTAACCATGACATGTGTTTGTGTGTGTGTGTGTGTGTGCGTGCACCTCATGGTTGTGATTCCTGAGCCCGATGCTGATAGAGCGGCTGGTTCTGGACAGGACGGCTGTCATAGCGTAGAGGTTGATCATCACATCAGCTACTCTCTTCAGGATGAGCTGTTCATCCACTATTTCCTGACAACACCAATAAAAAAAAAAGAACACTTCAATCATCGATCATAACTCAGGAAGCATCGAGGAAGACTTGTCACAATAAAAGTATAAAATGTGATCTTGGCTTGGCTGACCTCTGGGGAAACACTGGATTTAGACCGGTACTTTCATTGATGTGATATCACCTGAAACTAAGAATTAATCTTCATATCGACAGAGGGAGTGGGTCCTCTTCCACTGAGCCCATCATGTCAGCTCCTAAGTTAGCACTAACTTTAGCCTAGGCTCTTTTAAGGTGGACCAACTGACAGAGGAGGGATAAACTGCAATGAATTGTTAGGTTCCTTTTTGTCCAGTAACCTGGAGCACTTTTATGAGGATATCTGTTTGACTTCGAGTGAGAGAAGGTCCAAGGTAACTTGGGTCAGGTCAGGCTTTCAAAATAGAAAATCTGAAATAGGAATTGTCCTGGAAAAATGCTGCAATTAGTGCATCTTTGAGAAACACAAATGGACTAAGAGCATATAAATATAAAATGCCCAGTTCTAAATTTTCACAATTATCCATTACATTTCAATGATTTGGACCTCCAAATATCGTTGGCTGTCATGTGTTGTTGATACGAGATGAGTGTTATTTCCTTTGACTTCAGCAGTTTGAACTGGGATGTTCAGGATCTTCTTCTTTAGCAGCTGAAGACTGCAGTGTGATGAAAGCCCTCTGAGGACACTTCTCATGTATTGGATCAAAATGGAGGCAAATGATACGGGGAGAAGGGATATGGAAAGCTGACCCGTTTCCAGGAGGTTTATAGCTTCTGTGGGAAGCCGTGATTACAAAAGCACAGAGAAGGGAAAAGAGCGAACACTTTGAAACAGCAGACTGAACGCCCCCTCAGAAACACTGATTGGAAGATATGAACAGATATCTGACATTCAGCTATTTTAGACAATTGGGAATTTTGTTCAAAGGAATTGGAAACATGTGAGCAGGCAGATCCCATTGCTGTTTTTCCAGAATATAAAAATCAATCAAATGTTACCTTTCCATATCTGTACAGCAGGGTCTCCACAGTCATTCCAAACAGGTTGACATTCTGTTCCAACTTCTTTGCACTTTCCTGTAAACAGAAAACTCCTGAGCCTCAACCAATACACCAAGGGCTGGCACAAAATGTATCCTTTAAAAGTTCAAACAAAGTTCTTACTGTCAAGCTGGGATGCACCACTCCGTCTTTCCCTGTAAGGCCGAGGTCTGCTGAATGTCCAAATGAGTTCCATAGTTTCTTGCTTATCATGCCCAAAGCCATACCTATGTTTCCTTTCTTCATCTCCCTGCACGCAGAGACCATCACAGACGTTTTAACAGATTACACAACCTTGTGATTTTTGTTTTAGAAGGCTATTTACTCTGCTAACATAATGTAATAATCTCTGAAAATTACACATTTTTGCCTTTAAGACCAGAAATACATTTCAACATTTAAATGCCCCGAAGTGGCTAGAACAACACTAATAAGGTTAAATGTAGTTTTAAACAAAACATATCACACTACCCTAAGTCACAGCCTATATCTAGTCATATGTCAATATCAAGCTTACATACAATAATAATACAACATATTCATATTCTTACTTAATTTTCCCAGTGAGGACTTTGCCAGCATACTGCATTCCAGTGAGAGCGACGTACATCCTCAGGATTTCATTGGTGCCCTGTAAAAAATGGCATAATTTCATATGCACGATACTTCAAGTAAATGGCAATACAGCCCATAAACACAACAAAAAGGTGGTGTGTGTGTGTATGTGTGTGTGTGTGTGCGTTTGCAATAGTTACACTTTGTCCTACCAATATAAAATGTAAATATCACATTAAAAACCATTTGTGACTGATAATGATTTACACCTTATGACACAATTTAAAAAACTGACTGATGCACTACTGCTCAGTCCATTCCTCCAGTAACAGAAAGGCTCCTTATCCCTCAATTAAGAAATAATCCCTGTAAGACCTTTGATTCTAAAATCAAATGTGTCACCTGGTGGCCACTTAGAGAATGCCTCATCTTAACAGACTACAGTAAGGTACAACAGTCAGTGAGTCCCAGCCATCAAATAAATTATGTTTATGCAATTTAGACTGTCAGAAATTAATTTCCAGCACTGCACACGTTAGGTGGTAACAGGCAGACAATACTGCTTAACAGACAAATGACCCAGGAACAACATATGTGGACTACAAAAAAAAACCCAAACAAGGCCTCTTATCTAAGGTGGCAGCAGGATGATGTTAAGCTCCTCCAGGCATTTCATTATTATGGATGTTAGGGCAGCGGGCTGTGGTGATCGAGATCTGTGGGCTGGGTTTTTTTTGGTACAGGTTTTAAAGTTGCAGTTTCCCAGAGGCCATTGTAGCAGCCTAGTAAGATCACAGAGGAGTAAAGACAAGGTGAGAGTTCCAGGGTGTCTCTGTAAGAGGGGCTGCTTCTTCTGGGTCTGATGGGGGAGAAATCTCAACCAACTCACACTTAGCTGTGAAGCCCTGACTGTGGAAAACGGGTGTAGAATGTATTTAGATTTATAGCGAGGATTCTGGTTCGGTTATTGCACTTCCGTTGGGTTTAGAGTTTGGATATTTCTTTATTGTCTGAAGTGGAATGGTGTTGTCTATGCAGACGTTGATGTGATCCATAATGACAGAGACCCTGCCATTCAGATCTCTATCGATACATGCAAGGAAGCTTTGTGGTTGTGTTAAGGCTGCCTCCGACCACTGAGGGGCGCTGTAACACTGTGGCTCATGTAAAGGAAACAAAATTCCATATTTTTGTTGGTCAACCAGTTATGAGGCTACCGTTTCGCTAGCTTCTCACTGGTTAGCTTATCGGAGACCATCTGAAGTGGTGATGTTGAAGACAAACCACCATGGTGTAGCTTTTTTCTCCTGTCGGCCGCATTAGCGCTTCAAACATCATGAAAGTGGTGTTAACTTGTGTAGATTATCCTGCTGAACTCCGATAGGTGGATTCTCAATAGACCTCATGACCATGCCAACTTCCGGGTTGGCCTACAAAAACACATTTTGTTTCCACTTCTGTTACAAAAGTGGCTAAAAATGCATCTTTGAAATTATGTTCAGTTTTTGTTAAAAAAATGGAAGTGTGACAGCTGTCAGTGACAGCAATGGCCCTGACTTTATTATTGCTTTTTATTTTTGAGTGAATAACTATTAGAGTACCTCAAAGATAGGCAGGATGCGACAGTCCCTGACATAGCGCTCATAGGGGTAGTTCTTGGTATAGCCCAGACCTCCGAGGATCTGGAGAGCTTCACTGACACAAATCCAGGCTCCCTCTGAGCTGAAGATCTAAACACAAGATACAGAATACACATCATGAGACATTTTGGTTTATAATGGTTTGATATGAACCAGTTTAATGACAAAGCTATCTAACCTTAACCATGGCAGCCTCCAGAGAAGAGTCAGGAAGCCCCGGTCTGTCCATCATCCCTGCTGTCAGGTACGCCATGCTTTCCATCACATAGGCATTAAGAGCCATTAATGCAAACTTTTCCTACAGTAGCAGGGCAAAAACACAGATTATTCTCCCCCTGAGCAGATACAGTGGTGGTGATTATTTACAGACTACAATGAAGGAAAAGACTGTACCTGAATCATTTCAAAATCAGCCAGGCTTTTGTTGAACTGCTTCCTGGTTGCAGCGTACTCAGAAGTCATCGCTATAGAAATCCAGACGGAGATGATGTCAAACTGAAGACATTTTACTGACCCACACATTGAAGTTATTTATTTGTCTCAGACGGTTTTTACCTATCAGTTTTTTGATCATTCCAGCTGAAGAGCTGCCCATACTGAACCTCCCCGAGTTCAGGATGTTCATGGCAACCTGTCCAACACAAAGCAAAAGGTTGGTGTGTGCGTTACAGATACAGGAATGAACAATAGTTTGTGTTACGGACAGGGCGAAGCTTACCTTGAATCCACCACCTACTTCTCCGATAACATTCTCCAGTGGAACTGGGACGTTTTCATAGCAGACTTCACAGGCTGAAAAAAGCCAAACAGTTTTATTACCAATGACATGGAAAGGCACAAACTCTACCAAGAACACCCCCATGGTTCCAGATTAGAGGCTTACTGTTGGAGCCCCGGATGCCCAGTTTGTCCTCAGGCTTGCCACTGGTGATGCCCCCGAAAGCCCTCTCCACGATGAATGCTGTAATCTTATCCTTTTTCACACCATCTACAAGCACCTCGGTCCTGGCAAACACCGTCATAATATCTGCCATGCCTCCATTTGATATCCAAAACTTGAAAACACAAATTGATAGACAGGAACGGTTAAGTTTAAGGCGAAATGAAAAATGTAAGAGTATGAAAAATCTGAGGCCCAGATCAAACATTTTGTGAGATTATCTGCTCTCACCTTTGTGCCGTTGATCAGGTAATGTGTTCCGTCTTCTGACAGCGTCGCGCGGGTCTGAATGGAGGCTGCATCACTTCCACTGAAATGATCACACAGAGTGTAAGTCAAGCTAATCCGACAAAGAATAGCTGATATCACAATTTTTTTTCAACTTGCAAATGAAATTGCTCATTTCTGTAGGTTGAACATAATTGACTCGTCAAACATAGTCTGGTTAACATTTAACAACTACACTAAATTACAGTGCATTTATAAAGGATTCACTCCATCTGAAGGGTTTATGTTTTATTGCCAAACAACTCTGAATCAAAGCAGATTGAATGTGGCTTTTTGACAGTAATACAATAGAAAACACTCAATTCAATTCAATTCAATTCATAAATGCTAAAACTGATTTGAATGATTTTAGAGGGGGACAATGGTGGACGATATAGTCATTCTTTGAGCTGGAATTGAAACCGACCTTTTTTTTTATTGTCAGCAAATTCTACAAAGAAGAAATTGAGAATAGAAAGGGCTAAAAATGAATCGGTCTCCTTGTTAATCCAGTCTACTTGCAGACAACAGAAAAATGCTAAACAAGTGTTACATTCATGTATGAATGTAACACTTTCATGACTTTACCTTCCGGGCTCTGTCAGACAGAAAGCTGCGATGTGTTCTCCTGAAGCCAGTTTGGGCAGATATTTTTGCTTCTGGGCTTCGTTTCCTGCGATCAGAATTCCCTGAAACACCAAACACCTTAAGCAAATCACACAGAGGAATCCCCTCCAAAACCTGATTCACTGATATGATAGTAATCATGTTATCATGGACTTAAACCTTCCCACCAGTTCTTCCACATACCAGACATGCAAAGGATGAGCAAGGGAGTAGATGAGTTTTTTCTGCTGGGGCAGAACATTTCATTTACAACTCTGTCACAGGATTCATGCTTACCTTTAGTCCAATGGCTTGATGTGCAGCCAGTGTCACAGCAATAGAGCCATCTAATGAGGTAAACTCTGCCAGGCGTGCATACATGGTGTTGGACAATCCGAGACCCCCTGGGATATATAAATAAAAAAAATAAAAAAAACTTTGTTATTAGTGACACGGGAACAACAGAGTCATCCCATAAACAACTTTAATGTCACATTTGATAGGTAGAGAATTAGACCAGAATCACCCCCTAGGCTTGTTTGCCTCCCCCAACCAGCCAAGTTGCAGTTTATCTGTGTTGTCGGTCTGGACCAGGGGTGCCCAACCCCCGGTCCTCGAGGGGCCACTATGCTGCATGTTTTAGATGTTTCCCTCTTCCAACACACCTGATTCAAATGATCAGTTCATCATCAAGCTCTGCAGAAGCCTGATAACAATCCTGATCATTTGCACTAAAGCTGGTTGCAACATAAGGATATGCATCCATTTTTTTCCTCATTAACCAAATATACCAATAGTCAGCATGTTTTTTTCTTATGCTGTTCCCATGATAATGCTTCTAAACTGACATGGTGCAGCAGAGTGTGTCTTACTTGAAGAAATTTCACCTGATGTTGATTTATGTTGCATCTATTTATTTAAGCGAAAGGAGCAAACACAGCAAGCTACAAGCCACAATCATCTCACCGTACTCCTCAGGAACCATGATTCCAAACAGCCCCAGCTCCTTCAACCCATTCAAAGTCTCAGGGGGGATTTGGGCTTCCCGGTCAATCCTTGATGAGTCAACTGAAATCACAAAAATCACTTGTTCATTGTCAATTCATCAAAAGACAACAAATTGCAAGATCATTATTCACACAAAAAATGTATGCTCCAGGTAGCTGATAGCATTTGCATTCATCAGATCTCCTCTCTCACCTTCCTCATTGAAGAATCTTTCAACAGGTGCAACAAACTGGTTGAGTTCCTCCAATTCTTCATTTCCAATTTCTGGATAAGGGAAGACCTCAGCCTGGAGACAAACACACTACGTTACAAACCAACTCACCAGCTCCACGCAGAGAGAAAAACACACACAAAAAAGACTAGAGTGTTTAAATGCTCCACCATCAGATGCCACAACTGTATGCATATACAAATGTTATATCAGTGAAAAGAAACACCAAATAGGATCGGGATTGCACATCAGGAGATTCATCATAAACTTCTGAAGTGGTGTGCTTGATATCCAGATTTTGCACCAAAAAAAAACGATGGCAGATTTAAGCATTATTAACTTGTCCAGGGGGCATTCCAGAGATTTGTAGTTAAGCCGTTCAATAAATATAGAATGCGTTAGGGTTGGTAAAAAATGAGCAATTATCTACATTATGACACTAGTAATAGCTGCTGCTTAAAGTATAAACCACTTTTTATATTCAAGTTTAGGTTTATGATAGTGTACTACATTACATTATATCAAAAAGGGGAATAGATTTTTTGTGTGTAATATTTTACTTTATAATCTGGTCTTTTCTGTGACTTTTAGTAGAAGTCCTTTTGACCATTGTGGAGCAGCCACAATGTAGCCAGCACAATTAATTCTGTAGGACAAAACACAGCTACAAGTTTAGATACACGCCAAGACAACAGTCACAACATAGTTCATTTCCCACACTCCGCTCAAGGATGTGATGAAACAGAGAGATTGACCCCCCAGACATCCCCTCACCAGGTGTAGGGAGAGATATCAGTTGTAAGAAGGTTATAAACTCCAGGTCACAATGGCTGGCCTGTACAGGGAATGCACAGGATCAGCTAAGAAAGGTAAATTAAGGAGGACTCTCCCTACTCCACTCCTCATACTTCATGCTACTACTTTTTGTAAATAGCTAGAATATGCTTGCCACTAAAAATCCCTTTGACAGCCAAGACACACAGTACTGAAGGAGGGAGTTTGCAACAACGCACATACTTAGTTTCAAGAGACACACACAGATAAACACCCGTACACATATTCACATATCTGAAGGCAGATGTATTTAGAAAAAGGCGAATCAGGGTTCCAGCAAAAAAAATGTTTATCATTCATGATAATGCAACAGCATTATCACACCATTATCATTTTAATATATTTTTGACAATAAATGATGCAAAAGGGATAATTAGCACCAATACTTGGGCAATGGTTATATGTAAATTGTCATATGTGAATAAATATTTTAGAGACAGAAGTGCTTTTGGTGAGAGTATGTGCTGTTTGTACAAGATTTTGCTTATCAGTGAGTCATCAAGATCTGAATGACGTTTTCTACCTGAGGGCACGAATCTATTGGCTGATTGATTAACGACTGTTTTATTACACTCAGAACCGTTTAAACATCTGTTGGTCATGTAAGCATGTCAAGGTAAATAACAACAAGATCTGCCTCAAAATGATGTGAAGGAGAAGTATAACATTAAATAAAATTGTAATACTCGAGTAAAATACATGTACCTCAAAGTTGTCGTTAAGTGGTACTTGATTAAATTGACTTAATCACGTATCACCACTGATAACAGGTTGGGGTTATTTAAGGTGGAGGTTACGAAAGGTAACGAGTCTTCAACACAACTCAATATTAAGACAGACCCAGTTCGCTCAACGTATATAGATAGAAATAGATATATATATATCGATATTCATGTCCTTACCTTGTTGAGTTGACCGAGGAACAAATCCTTGGCATAAGCGAGGTGTCTTGAATGCGTTCTAATGCATCTCAACTGCTGAAGCTGTGACACTTTCTTCCCAGCATGCCTCACATTACAGGCGAACAGCCGCTGTCCAATTTGAACAGATTTAGACAAGACACCAAATCGGTTTACGTGCATCATTCTTCCGTATAAACACTACTTCATCAATTCTATGGGTGTGTTGTCACAACCACAACTTATATGGCACCTTTCACCCGATTCTGTCGCACTCTGATGACGTAAATGAATGGTGATATAATATGTTTAAGGACCCTCGTAAACAGTAGCTTCCCCTTTAACGAATATGAACAGTCCACGCTTTAAACATTTGAACACAAAATGAAATAATGAAAATTATAACAATTTGAATGGTTCATGAAGCTACAGATAATGAACTCAAAGTGACAAACTTTAACCATTATGGTCCTTTAAATTTAAAAACGTTTTGAAATAGGCCTGTTTTAATAGAGAATAAAGTTCATGCAGTTCCAATCCAAAACTATAACTCGCTAATTAAAATGGACATTCTTCACAATTAATCTTTGACTATTCCATAATCTATTTAGGGCACTTAACTGTTAAAAATACATTTTGAGAAATCTAAAGCATTAGCCTATTTTAAAAGTCCTTGTTACAAGGATAACTTATTCTGATGAGGAAATGCTGATGTAGGCTAGCCTACCTAATCAGTTTTGAAGTTTACGTCTTGAGTTAATGACTTTGCATAACCTCGCTTTGTTGTAAATATTTTTTTCTGACCGCACTTGAACACAGCATAACACCATAACAATGCTGCAATGGCACCACTTGGTGGCGCAATGTACAAAGGAACTATTAAGCAGTCGAGGCAAAAATAAATAATTAACGTGTCAACTTAGAACTTGTGCAAATGTATACAAATTTCAGCCACCAGCAACACAATTATGATGCCGTAAAAAATATCAGATAATCTACAAAAATAACAATAGGGCTAGTCATGACTAGTACACGTCATTCTTTGCTTGCAGAGGAAATGAAAACCTGTACTTGGCCCCTCCCAGCTGCAAGATGACGTCCTCCTGCTGACACTGAGGATATGGCCCTCAAAGCTTGGATCTATTTTTAGCTGCAACCTCATGGTCACCCATGGGCCGGACAGACAAACAGGGCAAACTGTCACTCAGACCACCTGCCACAGTCAGGCGGAAGCCAGTCATGTTAATTGTGCAAGACTGAGATGAGAATACTGCACTGCTGTTTTGACTTTTATCAGCAACTTGATGTTTTAAAGCTGTGCATATTAACCAGACATGGAGGGTCTAACATAGAATGTTACTGATTCCATATGGAAGGGATAGACTTGACCTCAGCACCCTGTTATTGAACTGAAGAGGAGTTTAACTTATTTCAACTAAAACAGTGTAATATTTTTCTATCTAGTCTTTTAGGCAATAATTGAAAAAATAAATAGATGCATAAAGAATACATACAGAATTATTCCTGACAGTGAGGTAAATGCTTTGAATAAGCATTTTGACCATAATATTGGGAGATAAAAAAAAAATCAGAAAATATAACAGTTCAGTTAAGGGGAAATAATATATGGAAGTTTAATAGCCTAGACTATTTGGTAGGTAGTCAAAAATATGTTTTTGCTGTGCTAGGGGAACATGGACTCATCACCCAGTATTTCCAAAATCCTGGCTAATACATTGTTTTTTAGGTAATGTGGGGCATTTTTGGTTATAGGCGAATGAATATTCATCATTCATTCATCTTCTGTAACTGCTTATCCAGGTCAACACAGGTCAAGGGGGGCTGGAGCCAATCCCAGCTGCATTGGGCAAGAGGCGGGGTACACCCTGGACAGGAAGCCAGTCTGTCGCAGGGCTGACACATATAGACAGACAACCACGCCCACTCACTCAATTTAGAGTCACCAATTACACCTAAGTTGCATGTTTGGATTGTGGGAGGAAGCCAGAATACCCGTGGCGAACCCACGCACACACATGCATACTCCACACAGAAGGGCCGCAGGTGGGGATCAAACCCGAAACCCTCTTGCTGTGAGGCAAGAGTGCTAACCACAACACTACCGTGTGGCCCTGAATGAATATTCTAGAGACAATATTGCTTCTGGTCAGGGTGTAGTGACAGTTTTGTCCTGAGGGGGTGGAAATCTGTTGGCTGATTTGTTGATGACTGTCTTCTGTTGTTTTAGTATACAACCTCTGTTGGTCATGGTGATGCAAAAATGCCAATCACCAGGATAAAACCAGAGTCCAAAGACCAATGGGTGGCATTACAGTGACTTTGTCCATCAATTTTTATACTAGCTAGCACTTCTGAGTCTATTGCTGAATGCAGGTTAAGTTTTGAATTGGGAACACATTTATTTATTATGCAGCTCTTCCCAGTCAATTTGTTTCATGTTTGAAACTGGTTGTCAATTTAAAACAGGTCAGAAATATTAGGCTACTCACAGACTTATAACTACTAATAGTCTACTAGTACACTGGGTGGCTCAAAAGGTAGTGGTTCAATAATCAAGGGAAAGGTGTTTATATTCCCAGCTCATTGTTGTGCAAGACACTTGGATTCTCTGACTCTTGGAACACTTTGAAAAGCCTTGTGTGGTCCTGTAGGATTACAGGTCCATTTTTAGTGAGGAAATCCTATATTATTGCAGTCATAGAACTCTAGGGCTAGTATAGTCCTAATATTATAGGACCATTAACCTTTTCATGCATGAAGATTTATTTCAGTGCAGGCATAGACGCAAGGATCAGTTTGTGTCAGAGAGAGTATTAACTGTGGTCCCATGATCTAACACTGTTTTCCCCTTTTGAAATAGAAATCTCAAGGATTCTAGGGCCACTTACCTTAATAAGAAGTCTGTATGTGTGCAGTCTAGAATTTAGGACCACTTTCAGATAGAAATCCACTATGAGTGTGGTCCTATTGGACACTGGGACCATTTACATTAAGTTAGAAAAACACAGTTTAAGTACTATAGAACCACTTCGAGGTAGAAAGGCCCTGTGTAGACTCTAACATCACGTATAGTTAGAATTGCCAATAGAAAACAGGGTTTGTAGACATACCCAATCATTCAATTGAGACCAAGAAATTACATTCTTTGACAAGTTAGGGACACTCAGCTCAGGTTTTACAATATATTGTTTTATTTTGCGTTCTCAACATCGTCACAGTACTAGTTTTACATCAATAGGATTTTGTCTACTTAGAAACAGAATGCATAATTAAATAAGAGCACTCCTCCCTTCCCTTTGACTTCAAAAGTGGGCTATGAGTATGAGAGAACAGGAGCGTCTCAGGAAATAAGTTAGAAGCCGTGTTAACTATGTAACAGCTGGCTGTTTATCTGTAGATCCTATGATAATTCAGTCCTGTTGGAGGCAGAGAGAAGCAGTTGATGATTATGTAAATATTAGAGGGGAGCAGGAATGCACCTTCAATGTAACTGCAGACATTGAGCAGTAGTAGTAATAATAATTATTATTATTATTTACAGACTATTTACATCTGTTTTGTCATTCTTTACCACCCATCCTTAAAATGTTTCTTCCCTTTGAGAGCCTCTTCATCAAATTACATTAGATCCCCCCAGATGGATTTACTATTTACACATGCAGCAGACTGCCATGTCTTTATACTGTACAGTGGAAAAAGAGGTGAAATGCATGCCGGAGTAGAATGACACAACATTAAAAGAAAAGACACACTAGTAGGCAAGAAATGATCTAAATGTAAACAAGCATCAGTCAGAGAAATCAAAACTACTTTGAAAGTTTAGGGGCTAGTCAAGCCCACTGCTTTATAGAACAACACTTAAAAAAAAGAAAAGAAAAAGAATTGGTATAGGCATCAATGGCATGCAACAAAGCACCTCACACGGAATCTGGACAGATTTGACTATTGATCAGTTGTCGGAAGGACCTGGTGGGTTGCGACTGAAAACACTCTGAATCAACATAATTACCAAAGCTAGGTTTCTTCTTGGCTGGTGCTTGCACCATTATTCCATAACAGCTAGTTACCATTCAGACCTTCGTCTGAAGATTGCAGTTGTGATTAGTCAACTGTGGGGCTGTGCAGGGATGACTAAATTTGGTCTCCAATTTATATGGTATACAACTGATTTCAAATGGCCATGCAATATTGGCACTTTTCTGACTCCATGGCATCTAAACTACACTGGATGTGAATTTTTGACGGATCAGAGTCAAATAATAGCTTTTAGACTAACCTAGAGTACGCGAAGCACTCAAAATACATTTTGGATCAGCAAATATTTTAACAATACCACTGTCTAATAAGGCACACTTTAAATAGCTTTATGAGTGGTTAATAAATATTTTTCTAAGCTTTATATATCAGGAATAAGCTATTGATAGGAAGTTATACTCTTACTTCTTTGCCAGGTTTGTTCAGCAGAGGTGGTAATCTACCCATATCCAGATGCTTATCTTCTGATCAGTGTAGTTAAAGGATGGCTTAAACAGCCACTGTCAATGAAAGTTTGTCATTTGCTGTAAAAAATAGCACCCCTTAACCTTTTAAAGTTTTATTGAATAAAGGAACTAAATTGTATACGTTGTTTAATGGAGGAGGTTTTTATTAAAGGTGAGGTGGCTGCATAATATGCCATAAAACTGAAGAAATTCTGTCCAACATGACAACTGCTTTTATAAAGACTGACCACGAAAGTCTGCCCTGCAGATTTCTTGCAAAAGAAAAAGTTGTTTACATTTACGGTTTCTTGTCTCTCCTTGAGGTAAAATAAAAACACTGAGTGCTTTTCTTCCTCATTAAACATTTACAAAACTAGTTTCTTGGCTAGGCAATCAATGCTAGCTAGTTTGTTAGAACTCCACTGACTTTGACAGCATTTGGTTGTTACAGCCACTTTCTCTCTACTGACGTATTTAGTTACTTAACCATTTATGCATTAAACAGTTCATTTAGTTGATAAATTTGTCAACAGTGTAAACCCTTTGTAAAGTGTGCTTTATTAAACAGTGGTACTTATATAGCTTGAACCTTGAGGACAGACGTATTTAAGAATATTGCTCTACTGGATATCATTTGACAACAGTAATGTGTGAGCTACTGACAGAGACAGATGATAAATATGAAGATAAAAGAGTTCCATTCATTATATCCATAGCTGTCTGTCCATTATCACTCTGATTTCCAGATGACGGAGTACATCTTTCGTCACGCCTGCTCTACTTTTCCTCTCACAGCTGTTATAACACCAAGCTTTAACTACTGTTGTACACTAAAGATCCAGTAATCTTCTGTATGTGGATCAGGAAACGATACAGATTTGGTTATCCTCTGGATTGACACAAATACATAGTTGACTTCAGTTAGCTGTAATTGAGGAAGTCAAAACTATTCTACCATTATTTTTTTAACAACTTGTCAAGTGTAACACTGATATAGTTTGGGAGTACACAATAGTTAGAAAATAGCCTTGAAATACAATGTTACATGCAATTATTTTCTTTGACATTCTTTATCAGTGTGGAAGGTCCAGTCCCTCCAAATCCATGTGGATACTTGCACTTCACTGAAACATTGAGGAGGAAATGACAAAGGACATCGGAGAAAAAAAGACAATACTAACAGAACTAAGCAAAATGAAACAACCACCAGATTGAATAGCTCTTAGACAAAAAAAAGTAAATACATATTGCACATACAAAAAAAAAAAAAAATCCATCTCATAGTCTTGAAGCAGATACAGACTAACTTCTGCCATTGATATAAACTAAGGAGAACAAGTGCTGTGTCTATCACTTTGAACAGAAAGTATGCTCCAGCATACCAGCCCTCTGCCTCCGCTCTGCACACACCACAGATACTGTGCACAGGATGACTGGGAGCTACAACCAGCCATCCCATAATATGTCGGAAAGATGATTGATATAAAACTTCCATTTGTGGTGAGTGAAGCATAAGAGTGCTATCACCAACACAGAATGATAATTATTGATTTCTGTACTGTAGTGTCCGTGTGGCTCCGAGAAACAGTCACAGTGAGGGAGTAAACAGCGCAGTGTGACACGCTGGCTGCTCGACAGACGCACAATGAAACCAAAGAGGGACAGGGGCACACTCAGCCAGCTGAGAGCTTCCACATCAGGGGGGGAACACTTACACAGTCATGTTGCTGTTTCCCTGCTACACACTCCTCCAGTCTCCCTCCTCCTCCTGCAGAACAGATCTGAAGAATCCTACCAGGTTGTAGTACAACATATAGAGTATTTCATATTGTTTATTGGACTCTAAAAAATTGTTTAAAATAAAAATGATGGCGGACAAGCAGCCAGTACTGAAGGGAGGACATTCAGATGAATGTGTTTGCTCAGCAGCTCGCTGTTGCTGTCTTGCAGTCGATGACTGTATGCAGGCCGGTGTGCAGTCTGCACCAGCCCTCAACAAACCAAAACAGAGTTCTAACTCAAAGGCAACCACATACAGAAGTATTCCAGCTTACTGAATTGCCTAACTAATAAAAGCTTTGATTGGTTTCTTAACAGTGAAACTACGCCGCCTATGTGCCAGAATAATACTGAGAGTTTAACTTGATGCCATTTGTTCTGTAATAATAATTAGAAGAATAACAGTTGATATTATTATTATTTTACAAAATACTATGCACAATATACATAGAGCAATTGTTGTGACTAAATTAGTAAATGCTTCATTAATTGGCACATTTATCACTGCTACCAGAGATATCACAGTGCACTGTGAGCTACCGCTACATTAAATACTTGTACAGCTACTGTACTGCTGAGGATGACCGTCTGTCTGTCTGTCTGTCTGTCTGTCTGTTCAGCCAAACCACCCTCACACTAGATAAAATCACTTTGTAGACATTGAAGTCAAGAGTACTATTTACTTATTCTGTAAAATACTAGTAAGCAAGATATTCGATCATGTTCCTTTAAGTGACTGAGGAGAAACAGTAGTTGTGGTCTTTGTGCATGCTCTTGCGTTGTTGTGTCTGTTGCTCTTAAAGCAGGCAGACATGACTTATGACCTGGAATGAAATGAAAGGAGCAGCCGGAAAAGGAAGTGTGTTTATATTGAATAAACTGCCCCTGTGATGAGCGTAACAAAAAAAATGCAGAAGGAGGCACAGGATCTCGTCTGGCTTCACATCCCCAGACCTGCGATACACAGTGCGACCGTCTCATCAGTCGAAAGCCTTGGAGTATCATCAAAGTTCAGTCAGAGTGCCTCTGTGCATCTCAGACCACCGTACTGATGCCGCTGTGCTTGGGCTTGGTGCTGCTGGGGGCCTGGGAGGGAGCTGGCGTCGCGCCGTGGTGGTGGGTGCCGTGAGCGGGGTGGGAGGAGTGGCTTCCGTGGCCGTGCTGTGGGTGAGGCGGGTAGGCCGGCTGCTGGCTGTGAGCAGGCTGTTGGTGGTACTGGTGCGGAGGATGCTGCTGCAAGTGGGCTGGCGGATGGTAGTGGTGGTGGTGATGGTAAGGCGGGGGGTTCTGGGTCATGTGGCAGAATTGGGCGTGGTGAGGGTGCACGGAGGCTGCCGTGTCTGTCTCCGCCCGGGCCGTGTGGTGCAGGTTGGCGGGGTGAGGGGTGTGGGAGATGAGGGTCGGGTGAAGGGGGGTGGGGCTGGGGGACTTCACCCGCCTGGTGCCAAACAAAGATCCGAGCAGTGAAGAGGAGTTGGGCAGGGACTGGCCGCTGTGGCGGGACGGGCAGTCTCGGTTGGAGGGGGTTCTCCGCCGCATGTGAGGACTGCTAATGATGGACCCCTGCAAGAGAGAGGACGGTCAGATCACAACACAGATACAGCACGGAGTCTACTCTCGCTGTGCAGTGGGACACAGCAAATAAAGAAAAACTCATCATCCCACTGCACATCAACTCTCAGATCCTGTTTAGATTTGGTTTCAAAATTGGGGTCAGATCACAAGTGGACAGATGAGACGAGACACATCGCTGTTTACACCTGTGTGTATCATGCGTCTCTAAGGGTGGTCCAGCTGACCACTTGTGTACAGACTTCGTTATTACCTACACCACTTCAGCTAGAAGGTGAAATTGTTCTGTGCACATTTATTACAACAGATAACAACTACTTGAGTAATTCCATTTAAACTGTGTTTCTCAGGCTTGCAAAAAGAGATGTTGGATAGATTTATTAACATGTATGGCCTTGTGCAGTAAGTTACATTAGTGGGACAAAATAATTTGTGAGCAAACCGTTGCCGCTCTGTCATGAAAACAACCAGCACATGGACTGCATTGATGACGTATTTCCTGTAATGTCCTTGTCAGGGACGCATCAGCGTTTACACTTCAGAATACATGTGGTCAAATGCGTCCTAGAACACCCTGTTTACACTTGTATTTAGCGCTGATCGCTTGTCATCTGATCACCCAAGACCCATTTTAAAACTAAGTGTAAACAGGGTCTCAGATGTGTGTCTACTGAATTAAATTCTAACAATGTAACTAGGTTTG
>CAFUXE010000370.1:423611-440769 GCA_903364295.1 Serranus cabrilla | reverse complement strand
GCTGCAGTATCTCGCTGCCATGTACAGACAAACTGCTTCAGACTCTCTCTGTCTGACTGCTGATGCTGTTGTGAGTTCCTGTCACTGTGATATCTGCTTTCCAAGGTTACAGTACTCTCTTGAATTTTCATGTGGCCCCACTATGGAGACTTTATAGAATTATCTGAGGTAACACTTTATAAAGCCATGTGTATAATGCATTATAAACACACCAATAATCTGCTTATTGCTCTGTATTATTGTAGTTATAAGCACCCATACATATTTATAATAATTAATATATTGTAGTTGATATTTCATTTTAGCACATTAAGTATTTTATAAAGATTCCTAAAATCCAGTTTCATAATAGTTAATTGTTTTTGCAAGCCCACATCTATAATGCGTATATAAACATACTTATAATGCATTACAAGTTTAACATTAACTAACCCCTAACCCTAACCATATAATCACAATATCATGTATAATAACAGTGACTCTAATACATTACTAAACATGATAAAACACTCAACACACAAACACTGTCTGAGTGACAAGTATTATCATCATTAAAATGTTTTATAATGAGTAATTGTAATAAGAATGAAAGTATGAGTGAGTATGAATAACTACAGTTATTCAGTGCTATAGGCGGATTAAAAATGCATTATAAGTATGTTCATAATTCATTTTAGTCATGGGCGTGATAGAAAGAGTTCCCAGTCTGCAGCTGCAGCCTGTGTACAGTACACATATGTGTGTGCTTTACCGTTTTCAGCCATCAGGTTTGTGTTCACCACTGTGCACTATGTTAACTGATGTGTTTTCTAAATTCCAACTCGGCAAGAGAAAAATCATAATCATCAGGATGTTTTTTTTTTTTTTTTACAAGGATACAGTAACACAGAAAAAACACATAAACAATCAAAACAAAGGTGTTAAAGAAATGAAGCACATCTTTCAGAGCCATGCATAACATGCAAACTAAACCGCTGTACCTGTGTGACTGGGCTCTGCACAGCCACCTCATATCACTGACATTACTGACATTTTACAATAGAAAGACCATGTTTATAGATTTTTAACTGCATACTTTGCTTTGCATTGTACCTAACTTATTTCACTGACAGGTTATTCCTTTTTTAAATGACCATAATAACAGACAAAGCGAGAGTCCCGAGGGTGGAAGAGTGGGCGCTAAAAGCTTAATTGAGAAAAACAATTTGATACGGAGCACAGGTATGTCATCCTTGCACTCTGTGTGGGCGATGTTGGTGGAAACAATGAGTCTCATCTTTTATGTTGAATATTGATACATAAACAACTCTCAAAAGATACAGCAGCCAGTGCAATTTTCTTCATAAGTGGCACCCAGATGTTAATCAGCTAACGGCTAATTCCATTAAACTTTGAGCTTTAATGAGTATTGACAGATTTAGATTTTTCATGTGATTTGTTGATAATATGAAACATATAGAATACTGACCACCTTCATGTTAAAGGCCCTGTTCAAACTAGCTTTGGAGCACTTGAAAAATGAGGCTTGAGTCAAATCTAATATTAAATTAAGCTTAGTCAGCCAGAAACATACATATGGCACTGATCACAGTAATCTTCTTTCACTGCAGTGCACTGGTGTCTAACAATAAAAAAGGAAAGGGGAGGAACTTCTTGTCAAGGTCAGAGGTCAATGAAAGGAAGCAGTGCGAGTCAGTCACTCCAAACTGTGAGAGCATGCAGTGGCTGAAACTAACCAAGCACAGACATTTCTAGTGAACACAAAAGGACATTCAGGAAACAGCTAGAACTCTAACCCACTACACAAGAGGAAGACTCAAAGCCATAACGTGAGTCAACGGTATATTAGTTGTGTCATGCTTTGTACATCACAAGGGTTAACGTGTCAGCCACAGCGGATCATTCCCGTTCAGTCAAATGCATGCACAGTGACCAAGGTGCTCACAACAAAAACACCACCAAACAGAAAAAAAAACTCAAACTACAAAGAAACAAAAAACAGAGACTTGCAGTGTGCCCAGAGTGGATAACATAACGTCAGAGGACAGCTCAGCACCAGATGCGTCCTACTTACTTCCATATTGCTGTCTAGTGATCCTGCACTGCTGCGTCTCCCACGCTTTCCTGCCCAGAACATGTAACATGACAGATTAGACATGCCTGGTTAACACGTGAAGGAGCACATATCCCTTCTGTCTAGTAGGTAGGGAAAGGGGCGCTAGCACCCTATGGTGACTGAGTGGCCACTATGGCAGAGGGAGGCCAATAAGGACTAAAGGAAAGGGGAGAAGCAAGGCACTGCTACAACTCCACAACAAGGTTAGCCTCTGGGATAACTCAAACTAGAAGGTTTCTACACAACTGGAGGCACAGCTGGCAGGAGCCCCTCCCATCAATGAAAGACTTGCACTCTGGCTGCTTTAAAGGTAAACCAGCAATTTAACATTTCTCACCTATGAAGTTGCAACACTCACAGTAGACAAATAAAATTAACAAAAGGTCAAAATCGAAGCAGCAGCGGTGGAGATATCCTGAATCTTAATCACGAGAATGAGTCACGAAAAATACTGCATGCTACTTTTCTAGAATGCAGCCAAATATTAGACTTTATTACACCCTCCCAACATCACTATGACATCATCAGTGTTATTTTCAGTGACTTGATAAAGCTCCTCCAGAGCCATAGAAGATAATACAAACCTGTTTTCATACTCTCCATCATGTAAACTTTCTGTAAATCTGTCTGTGAAATATAACTTCATGAGGAAGCTGTATTCATGAGTCACTTTTATGTAAAGCAAAACGAACAGTTCCTCCAAACTGACTAGAAATACTGTCACTAAAATGTGTTTAGTCTCACTGTTTTACTACTCTTAGCCCTGTGCTGAGGTCAGTGTGTGTGCTTGTCCACAGCAGCTCTGCAGTGTAGAGGCCACTCTCTACATCCTGCCTGAATCAACTGCACAACATTAATTCCTCTTATCGCTAAGACGCTCAAATTGATCACAGTGACCTACATAGCACTGCCTCCTCCCCCACAGGAAAATGAGTTGATAGGCTCTAGTAAATTATACCTGGGCCCATTAGCAAGCATCTTCATGGATCAGAGGGTGTGTTCACTAAGACACTGCATCAGCAGGTCAGTTGCAGAGGCTACCACTCAAGTCAAAACTGTACAGGAACAGGAGCTCCGCTTTAAAAAAAAATCCCAAATCAATTAACATCCAAAAGGAGTGAACAGTATCATGCCAGCACCCAGCTTGGATATACGCTCTATTTTGTCTAGCAGAGGGATGATATGTGAGATACCATGTTTCCATGGTAACTACCTATTTTACCTGCATCTGAGAGGTCACGCAGAGAACTGCTGAGGGCGCTCCTCTTCAGACCTTCACCAATGGCGTAGCTGTCGTCGAGGCTCGCTCGGCTCAGGTTGCCGTTGCCTGTGTCCTTCTTTAACCCTGAACTCTGGGACATGCTGGGCCTCACCACCCCCTTCTGTTTTTCCAGCTCAGCTGTGTAAGAGACACATATACAGTGTTAAGGGGACATATTGTGCTCATTTTCAGGTTCATACTGGTACTGTTTCTTATGACATGTTTTTCTCATACTTGCCAAGGCTGCTGCACCTTGATTCACTCTATGTCTAACATGCTTTTTGTTGTGCCTGTCCCTTTAAGCCCCCCTCCCAGAAAGTGTAGCCTACTGTGATTGGTCCGCATTGCATCTGTGCTCTCCTGTCTCTGTATCACCCGAGCCCCGAGGAAGAGCGCTGGGCTTTAATGCCAATTTGACATCGTGACGAACCGGATGAATTACAATTTCTGGCTTTGTAACCTGATGCTAATGAGCCCAGAAAGACTTTTTCCAATAGACTCACATTGGTAAAGAAGTGTCTGTCAATCAGCGGCTAATTTTTTCTTCACACATCACAAGCACAAAATTACTAATTTCACTATCACAATTTGATCTATTTGGTCTGATAACATCTGGAAAGTCAAGAAGAGCTGTAACAATATTTTTTTTTTCACATTTAAGTTAGAACAGCGCAAAACTGGAAGTAGCCAGCTCGGCCGGGGGAAGTCTATAGTTCACATGTTCCATGGGCCCAATAGATGTGTGATAGCTATGGAAGATCTGGGTATTTTTAAAGCACAGAAGTTGACTTTTTTGGCTTCATGGAATACTGAGCAACTTGGTTTCTAGTTGCCACCCGACTCCAATTAACTTTACATTAACGCATTATTGTCATATTAGATGTGACAGCCCTATTCTAAACAAAAATCTACACAATTGAATGTGCTCCAGTAGGAATCTAATTGGAAATTGCAGAGAAATTAACAACATCTCCAAGCACAATTACACGTTACTCTGCCACAACACAAGAGCAATGTGTGTGGAGCAGATGAGCAAACATAGAAACCAGTCGTGAACTGATACACTTGGTACAAAATAACTGTTGGGAAACAGAGTGTTCAGGATGGTCAGAAAGCTGATGTTTTTGTTACGTACATTCACTACTTTATATGAAACTTTGGCAACATTTACATGAACTATGTTTTTATGATGTACGAACATCTTACATTTTAATTCTCCTCCCACAGTATTCCAGACTCTCTCTCTCTCTCTGTCACTAATGCAAGACTATAGGCTGACTAAATGGTGGATAATTGTTGATGTGTAGATTAAAACATAACACTTTTACTCACATTCTATCCTGTACTTCTCCATCTCTTGAACTTCTGCAATAGATTCTCGCAAATCGTCAGTAAACTTTTTGCGGTCCTGAGGATTGGGTGCATTGAAGTTGATGAGGACTTTGATGTCAGCTCCAGGAATGGCTGAGGTCAGGCGGACTCCATTGGGATAATCTAAAGAGTGACAATATCAACACTTTAACCACAGTCCGTACAAAATAGACACATCACCAGGCCTACAGAAATTAGAGTTGTTACTTTCAATAACAGACAACACTTCTACCACGATTAAGATGTCAGTATGCTTTAAACAAAATGCTTGTCGTATTGTCCTCCCTTTATATCTTCAGAACTAGGTTTTCACTCTGCCTTGGAGTCGCACCATTCTGAACAGCCACAAACATTTGCTGCCTTTAGATGTGTTCTTATACAAACATAAAAGTCTCCATGGCACTTACACTGATTCTCAAAGAGCAGCACTTGCATGCCATAAAGTGAGAAGGACTGCCGAAAACTGTACGTCACAGAGTTCTTCTTCTTCTGGAAAATTTTTGTAACCTACGAAAAAAAGCATATACTGTGGATTAGACTCCTTCAGTGACTGCCCAAGTGTGTTGGCAGTGTGCTGGAGGAATAATATCTGCCTTACCACGAGCAGGTCATTGAAGAGGAAGATCTCCCTTTGGTGCAGACCCAACTTTTGTGGTTTGTTCGGGTCGGGCACTTCAAAAAGTCTGCAGTAACAGACCAACCTCCGGTGGGGTAAGGATAGCACCTGCATGCACAATACAGCATCAATACTGAGAACATATATATCATTTTATACAGTTATACATGTGAATATATTCCTTAAAGCATCTGGGTATTTTAAAAATATGTCCATTCAACCCAAAGATGTAGATGACAGAAAGACTAATACTTACACAGCCCAGACCATGGTGTAAAGAGCCAATCTATGGAGCGAGAGATACATGCAAGAGTCATTTTACAGGGATCAGTGAACACATATGGGAACTTCTAAATTCCCGATACATCAAGAAAAGACACCCCATGTAAGGTTCCACATGAAAAATGAGCCAAATTTAAAATCAGGAAAACTAGTTTTATGGATCACAGAACAAACATCAATGGGTTCATCACAATCCATCTTCTAATACTGTATTTGTGTTTCCAATGTGTGACAACCTTTATGATCATGACATTGTCAAGGTCCCTTTGACTTCTGTTTATTTGTGGAGTTAGTTTGATGAAAAGGGCATCAATAAAGGGTGGGGTTTCAAGTAAACAGCTTCAAGATTATATTGCTTCAGACATTTATCATTACAGAGCTTGTCTGAGAGCACATTTCCTGGCCGGTTCTTAGGGCAAAAGACATATTACAGTCATTCAGCATGAAGGTCTCAAGCCCTGAAGAATTGATATGTCACACAGTGAAGAAAGTAAGTTCACGTAAAAAATGTTCTTTCATTTCTTTTCATTTTCAGAGAATGTTGGCCATGAATAAGCCAGTCCTCTCTGTGACGGCTCAGAGCTACATTGGGTAATTTGGTTCTGCATGCTCCTGATAGATTCCACTCCTGAATGGAGGGTAAGATAAAAGTGGTCACATTCTACATGCAGCAGCCCAAGGGCAAACTTACCGGCTTTTTTCCCACAATGAGTTTTTCCACTTTCTGAACCTGGGACACATGGTCTTCATTAGTCTTGAGCTCCCGTTTGCGAATCCGCTCATATATCCCTACCAGCATCTCTCGGGGGATGTCTTCTCCATCATCCACTCCTGTCAGAGGATGAAAGAAAAAGACAGAGAGAGAAAAAAAGAGAAGGATTAATGATTAATTCAGAGATTCATAAGAGTTGATGAGCCCCTGAATTTACTTACATACTGCAGTGTTGCACATATTTTTCACAGAACAGACAAGAAGTGTCCTTCAAAGCTCTCTGAGGACGAACATTTCTCCACTCAATACTGTACTTTAATTACTGACACTCCAATAGGCAGAGAAATGAGTTAGCCATGCCACAAAGCCCCTGCTAATACCCTCAAAATCCGTTGAGGGCAACTAAAAAGTGATTTGCCGAGACAGCAAAGCTTTCTTGGCCATGACTTACAAAAAGAATAAATACCTTTTTGGCACGGTCATTAATCAAGGCAAAATGCATACACAAAACGTAATTTGAAGTGAATATCTATCCTTGGAGCTGGACTGTAGGGTGAGAAGATAATATTGGTTTTGTGACAGTATGATGGACATAGTGCAGGAAGGGAGGACAAAGTACCTCGAAGGTTCTTAACAAAGTCCTCCAGTTTCATCTTCCTTTCAGGCTTGACGTTGGGGCTGTACATGTCTGTGTTGAGTAGGATGATGGCAAAGGCCAGGATGAAGATGGTGTCGGGGTTCCTGAACTGCCGCACCACACCAGGGTTGCAGATGCAGTAGCGTTGGCTGCAAAGAGGATATTAGACACAGAAAGTTTAGAGTTTAACAGAACACAATTTACCACAATATTTTTCTTTGTCCTTGATGCGTGTGTGTTTTTCTTATTTGGTCAAAATTGTATTTACAAAAGAGAAAACTAAATGCATTCTTCTGCTTTTCCTCTATAGCCACTTTTAAAACAGCCTTTCCAGGAAATAAAAGACTGCAAGACAGATGCCAAGCTGGCCTTCTTGCTGTTATAAGTGAGTAACTTGCTTTCCATTGGCTTTGCTAACAAGGTGGTTGATTAGTTTTTGATTATAATAAATGTACTCTTAAACCATGTGTACAGCTGTTCATATGTGTGTATATATATACAACAGCAGCAATGAAGCAACTGCACTGAAAAAAATCTAATTCTACGTAATTGCTTTAAGGTAGTAGTTGTGGAAGTAACAGAGTCGAAATGACGTCGGTGTCAAAGGGACAGCTGGCGTCGCAGAGCTACATGCAAAAAGAGTCTAGACGCTGTTATACACATAACACCTCTTCTGTTTTCGAAATGTTGGCAGATCTTCTATGGCAGTGTTGTTTCACTCTCTACTGTTGGTACTGTAATTTGATTTGTGAAATTTCTGTGTGGGCAGCAACTCAATTGAGTTAAGTTTGTTATATCACTTTACTTCCGACAAGCTAACACACAACCAGCTGTTGTTGCCAGCACTCACAACCTTACTCCTGACTGTACAATCTATTGTGTCATGATTTCAGTCACAGTCTAATACAGAGAGGGTCGAAGTTGGGACCACTGTATATTTACCATCAGAATATCTGTACCTGATCAACAATCAAACATCTAGATAACAAAAAGATGTTATGAGGAGAACTCTAAATTAGGCTTGACCAAAACAAAGTGTCAAATCTAGCAGAACATGAGAGACCCAACTAAAGGACAAATCTTCAGTATGAACACTTTCCTTCAAGGCAAAAATAAATCAGTAACCTTCCCTCTTAGTTCCACTCTTGGGCAGGAATATCAATATTGATATTAATATTGAGCTCTCCAGTATCTGAGCTGTGGTCACATAAATTTAAATAATGCTTTATAGCCTCAAGTCAAAAGAACAATGACACAGTACCACTGAAGACTGTCAATACAGCCTGCAGCCATCAGACAGAGCATTAAACAGCTCTCTGAGTCACCATAATGTGAGTCCATGATCATATCTCGTATGGGCTGCAGGCAAGCGCCAGATGATCAGTTATCGTTATCTCCCCAATGTAACAGTGACTGCAGTGTTTACTGAGGCTCAAATGTCCTTGCTCAGTGCTGATCGAAGCAAATTCTCTGTGGGCATGAAAGCACCTTTCTAGCTGCTCTCATGCCCAAAGGTATGGGGTAAATAAATTAGTTACAAACAACATCCATTCGCAGCCCTGAGGGAGGTTTTCCTCAACTTTTTGAGCAAAATTTCTCAAAATCATATTCTGCTATCATCTGGTCGAACAGGGATGGTTTGGACTCATGCTGTCTGAGAGCCAGGCAATAAAAAGGGCGTCTGCTGCAGGAAGCATCCCCTTAAAAAGGCTTTGCACTGCTGCACTACTGTATAAGTTGTGTTAAATATTGTTTTTTGTGTCTTTTTTAGGTGGTAAAGGGTCATTTAGACATGTGATGTTGTGCAAAGCCAGCTGGTGCTATTCATTATTCATACATGCTGTGTTGGTGGTTAATACAAGACATGGCAGTGAACCTGGTAATGATCATCCTGTAACATCCTTAATTGGTCTAATTGGTCTCCTTGTTTTTCATGACATGGTATTATTATTTTCCTGACTGAGTCATCAGTGAATTTATACTGGTTTGGGAGATGAAAGCATGTGTTGTGTCTCCTGCTATCAGAGGAGTTTCCCACCTGTAGGCCTCTATCAGCCGCTCAACCTTCTGTGCTTCTCCCTGCACCCTGATGTGTGCCTGGAATTTCCTGAGTGCTTCGTCCAGCTCCATAGCTGAGAAATCCATTTCATCCACTACACAGCTGGGGAAAAACAAACAGTTAGTGTTAAGTAGGGAGGTCTGTTTGAATAGGAAACTACACAACCGTTTCAAATGGCAATAACTTGACTGTAAAGGCAGGTAAAAATTTTAAAAAAATCCAGTAGGAGCCTGCTCCTCTTGCTGGTAGGCCAGTAGTTCATCATCTGCCTATTGAATGGGCAGCTTTATTAACGTCTTTTATTTAGTCTGCTGGCTATAGTAATTATAAAGGAGCTTGCCAAAGTGGAAGTGATATGACCACAAGGAAACGGAGTATGAAGCAGGAGTTGTCGCTCTTTGGCATTCAATAGTGTGACACCAGTCAAATCTATACTATTCCAGAAAACAGCCTTGTTTCAAAGTGATGACACAATTCAGTTTCCATCAACTCCTGAGAAAAAATATTAAGCTATATAAAATATTCCATTTATTTAATCAGCTACAACCAACTAACTTAGTCTGTGGTTTTGTGTTGAACAAGCAGCGTAAAGGTGTTTTCTCAGAGATTTTTAGCCAGAAACAGCTGTTTGCTGCTGCAAAACAAAGACAGCAAGTAAAACAGAAAACAACAATCTGAAATATACCAAAAAGCTCAACAGAGCTGAGAATAATGTGGCGATAATTCTTTGTTTGTCACCTAAAGCAACCCTTTCAAATTATGCAGACTCATTTGCCCATTGTTCATTGCAAAATATTGATTAGGGCTTTTACCTATAACGGAACATTTCTGACTCTGGCATTGAAACGTATACTTAAATAAAGTACCTGATAAGTTTTTCAATGCTGATGTGGGGATTGTGACTCGGCTCTCCAGAGCCCTGATACCTTGATACCTTGCTTGTCAGGGTTTATAGACATTTTCTAAGGAGCCCTTTAGATATACCTGTCAAACTGACACAGACGGACCTTTCCTGGCCTTATCCTCCACTGAATCTCAATGGGCTCTGATAGAGCTCTGGTGCTTCAAGTGTGTTTGAGATAAGTCTGTCCAGTCTAAAGCAAAACGTAGAAGCGCTATTTGAGATTCACTACTGGAAAATACAAGATCTTTATGACTTCCCTTTCCTGTTAAAAGGACTGAAAAATATAAATGGAGTCTGTATCACAGAGTATCAGAGTATCACAGCATTTCCCTGAGCGGAATCTATTTCTGTTCATTTCCTAGATGTAACTTGAGTCATTATGTAGTACTCAGGAACTCCAAAGACCATTTGAATGAGTGTAGATTGCAAGCTGGCAACCTATTTGCAACTAAATGATGATTTATGTTTATGTTCCAGGGAGGAGGATAAAATAAAATTCTGTGCAGTTGACAAGCCAAATCAAAAGCTTGTTTTTGAGAATTTCAAGGTTGGTGCAAAATGATCCATCTGCACATACAAATGTGTCAAAGAGTACAAAGATATTACTCCCTGCAAACTCACTCAAGGACATCTCGGTTGAACTGCTTCTGTCTGTTACCCAGGAACTCGCCAATCATCTGCCTACTCAAGCCTTTCCTCTGGAGCAGGAAGTGGGCCACACCCACTGGAGTGTCTGGAACAAAGTTTCGTTCTATCAGATACTGGATGCCTTTTTCTGGTTTCCTGGAGTCATAGGAAAGGGTAGAGAGAGAGAGCGAGAAAGACAAAAATGGGAAGGAGTGAGGAAACAATCCAAATCTGTGATTATCCCACTGCACCACTGCCCCTGGCCAAATGTGTGTCAGATGAGGGACAGGATTTAGCGGGGCAGGGAGGGTGGTGGTGGGAATGGGTGAGAGTGGGGAGGAAGGAGCTACTTTTCTCTGCTGTGTTGATCACAAATGAATTAAAAGGAACTTAATGGCCGGCTCTGACAGAAACCAAATCCACAATCATCTATGATTAAAAGACATCACACAGGCTCAGATGAATCACTCTGCATGATGTGGAGCAGAATGAGTCCCACACTTGGTAAGTAGAACAGACACATAGTCCTGTTTAAATCAACATTTATCATGCATAAGAGGTTCGTGTTGGGCTCTAAAACAAAAAGCATTCCCTAAATCACAATTAATGGACTGGATCTAATTTACATAACCTCCTCCATCCCTCATTTGGTATGTGATGTGTGATAGTGTAATTCTGGCGATTAAAGGCACAAGAAATGTAGCATATTGCATCTGGCTCTGGGTGAGCAGTTTGTGAATAGATGTCATGTAGTGGAATGTACATACTTGTTGAAGAGGTTTAGGCCGATGCGGTAGTGCCTCTTGCGGATGATGTCATTACTGAAGGCAGGTGAGTCCCAGCTGTTGCGAGTCTCTTTGTGGTATGTCTGCTTGCTGAGCGTCTGCTCCCTCAGGCTGTCCCTGGACGAGGACTCAGAGCTGCAGTTGATGGTGTCGTTGGAGTTGGATGTGCTGTTGATGCTGTCATTGTCACCATCAGAGAAATCGGACTCCGACTTGCTCTGCCGGTTTGCGGTGCCATTGATGGCCAGGTGAGCCTCCAGTTGTCGTGGCCGATGACGGGTGGCGTCCTCTTCTCTGGAAGGCCCTCGGGGTGGCAGGCTGTGGCTGATGTGTTTGGGGCTGCTCTGTTGGTTGCTGAGGCTTCGCTCGTAGGCGTTCTGTCTCTTCAAAGAGCTCCGGTCCGAACGATCACTCAGCTCCACTGAGCTGTCGCTTGGAGGCTCAATGGTCAGTAATGGTAGATGGTCTACCCGCAAACGCTGCTCTTGGCACTCCAGAGATGGTGTACTTCGGCAGCTGGTGTCCGTGTCTCCTTTCTCATCCTTATGAGCCAGTGACCAGTAGTCCTGGGAAGAGTTGAGGGAACGCTGACGCAAGTCTGACTCTGTGCTGGAGGGCCGGTCCACAGATTGAGACAGGGGCAGTGGCGGTGACAGTTCTTCTTCGTCGATGTAAAGAGTCACATCGCTGTAAGACGCTGTCATCTCATCCAGTTTGCGGTGTTCTGAAGAGCTGTGGGAGGGTTTCACCTGGCAGCTGACCTCTCTGTCCATATCCTGATGACCTCTCCCTGGCTCCACCTGGTTGTCGTCACCATGCAGACTTCGACAGTTTAGAGCATCATCTATGGACTCAGCTAGAGATTTAACTTGCCTGGAGAAGGCATCTTCAAGCTCTGTGATAGCGTCTGTGAAGTCGCTCTGTGACGTGGGGGTTTTGGCCTGCACGCCCATCTCCCCACTATGCTCAGACTGCACCAGCGCACCAATTTTGGTGCTGTCATCTGTTAGTGAGACCTGCTTTCCCTCGAAGTAGGAGCTGTGGACTTTTTCAGGTCCTTCAAAGGAAAACTGCATTCTCATATTGGATAGGACAATCCGTCTGGACATGCGGTTCTCAGACATAGAACTTCTAAGACGCTCAAAGTTCTTGTTCATCTGGTACTGGCGGAATGCTGTCTGGATGGTGCGGGCTGCATGCCGGGTTATGAAACGCCCACCATATTTACGCTCTAGCATCTCCACCTGCAGGGAGAGAAGTAAAAGTCAGTCATGAATCATGTCATTATGTCATGAAATCATCTGAGACAGAACTGGGAACAGTCTAAACAGTCCCTTAGCTGTGGTTTTTATGTCAATCCAACCACGCAAAGATCTTCTTTGTAATGGGACAACTGGTGATAGAGATCTGAGGTGAAAACAGGGATGATTAATGCATACAGTATTTTCCAAAATTTGCTGTATCTTGGATTTTATTGGACAACAGATGTTGCTCACAATCTTTTTAGTACCAAACATCAGCATAAGAGAGAATGTTCATGTCTGAACATGGAATTGGTAGTTTGACAACATGATAGAAATGTAAGGTTTTGTTAGATTCAGAACTTTGAACCATACATCACAGTCTTCATCAGTTCATGGGGTTTGCTAAGTTGAACACACCTTAGTATGGAACTTTACTCATGTGATATTTTATCTTTTATTGAAGATTATTTTGCCTATCCTATAAAAGGTGAATGTTTGTGACAAAAAAAGCCGGGGTACCACTTAAAAAACCCTTCACCTGGCTACAAAATTGACTTTACCTTTTGAAACATTGTTCAGAAAGAATGAAGAGTAGTGCTGCTGTCTTATCTGCTTTTGCCGTGTCTTAACATGCTCAAGAATAGTGGTGATGATGTTTAACAATGGCTAGAAATGAGGGTTCATTAGACTCGAATAGACCCAAGGGAAAGATGGATGATGTTGAATTGTGATGGGAAAGCAGTTTGACCGACAAACGAGTATTGACCCAAATAATGATGGGGAATTGCTCTTGGAAGAACTACCACAATAAGATTTAGAGGAAAAATATGATTATAGCTGGGGGACTGCAGTTCTATTGGACATGATAAATGACCAAAAAGAGACTTCAAACTAAGATGCTGTAAAGACTAGAAAAGATTCATAGAATTAAGAAGTATTGGAGGACTAAAATACAGATTAATAGTGGTGGCTGCAGTATCTAAATATATTTCATTAAAAGAAGGATGCAAATGACCATACTTACCAGTGACAAGTCAGGTGAATATTACATAGTGCACACTAAACTAAAATGACAGAGAACTAGATCATTGCACTAAAGTGATATACCTATAATAAGGACCGTGTCTGGGGCTGTTTTACATTGGCCCTCTCTCTCAGCCTTGTGCTTTTTACACACTGACCCACTTTTCCACCTGTGAACTAATGGAGTAGAATGACACTAATCATGATTCCCTGCACCATGTGAAGGCTAAGGAGGCCAGTATACTCAAGCATGCCACAAGGGACATGGAGCCCGACAGTGAGTCTCACTCCCAACAGCTAGGCTACAACTTTCTCTGCTTAACAAGAGGGCCAGTGTCCTTCCCTCACAGCTGAAATGGCCACAAGGCCAAAGCAGACTATTATTATATGACTTTTATTTGACCATGATGAGGAGCTTCGGCCTGACAACAGCTTGTAGTAACAGGAAATATAAGAACCTTGAGATCATCTAAGATCTATAAATAATGTTATAAGTGTTTGTTTGCAATTTCTTATGTTGTCAGCTTATTATTTACTACATTCTGACCCGTTACAACATTACCTGACTGCTGTGACCTAACACCTGAGGTCTTAGTGGGTGCACTTGGTTCCAGTGTTCCATTTTATTACCACAATGTATTGATTCTCTCAAAAATTGTAGTCTTAGCCGGTTAGGTAGGCTGTTAGCAAACACATCACAGCCATAATGGACCATGTTACTTATTAGGAAATATGTTCACAATGAATATTTGATTACTCTAGGTATACTCAGGTATTTACAGATGTACATTCCTTGTATCCCACCTCACCGCCTGATTATGAATTCTGCTCCTTCTCATGGCAAGACCTGACGTGTAGCAGTCCATTGGTCAGGGTGATAGGACCTGAACAAACCAGGTAACAGTACCTCATTGTCCTAGTGCCTGAATGCTACGGAGCGGGTCTTGCTGAATTGATTCATAAAAGTGCCACCTCACCTGCTTGTCCTGTAGGTCTGATGAGAGCTCATAGCTCTCCGACAGCGAGCGAGAGCGCTTGATGGCCTCCTCCTCTGCCTGCTTGCGGAGGATGGACTGGGAGTGCTGGAGCTTGGGCCGGCGGGGCCGCAGGTGACCGGGCAGCAAGATGTGTCCGTAGAGCTGGCTGTCCAGGTGGTCGGGACCAAGCCCGCCGCTGTGGGTCACTGGGATGGAACCGTAGCCGCTGCTGGGGTCCACAGAGGCGCCCACCTCGCTGCCTGGAGCATCACCTTCCACACTGCAACACGCAAAAACACACACAGAGCACACTGGGTTAGTTTGCTGAGTCATTTTTCCTGAGGGCATGCACTGCTTTGTGTTTCAGCAAGAAGCATGTGACAGATGGAAAAAGTGAACTTTGATACTGCTGGCAGGGTATAAATATGAGTGAGAGAATTTATAGCAGCAGTCTGAGTGCTGCCTGTTGTCCTTACATATTCTCTTCACTATGCAGAAAATGCCTGAAGTCATCCTAATCGGCTTTAAAATTGTACCACTGTATCTTGAGCAGAATAAATTAAATGCTTATGAATAAATTATGAACACCAAAGAACCAACATAGGAGACAACAAACAGTTAAATCACAACGACATTATCAGCAGCTCAATCTTTCATTAAAAACAGAATGACACGTCAGGAGTGATTAAAGCATATAAAGCAGTGCCTTTAATAATAAGATCAACAAGGATCTTTGTCTTGCAGCAGCACAAACACTAACCCGGACAGCTGATTGGACAAGAACCCTCAACAGGCGTGCCACAGCAGAACACAGCAGCTAAATGTCAACCATGGATCTGTTCACTTCCTCCACACCTCTAAGACTGCTGTGTGATTAGTTTAGAAGGCTGCGGTGCACTGTGTTTTTGGTACTTGGACAAAGCTCAGTAACTACTACTTGAAGAATCAAAGCTATTTTTACAGCAACCTGATCTGGAAGTCTGTCTTTGAGTGTAACAAGCTGTCTCTCTCCAGGGACAGAAACCTTGATTTTGAGAAGTTGGGCCTTTTTCTTTGAACAGAGGCAGCACTGAATGCCATTATTAGAAGACTGAAATGCATATTATGTGGAGACATTTCGATTAAATGTATAGGGAGCCAGCTCAAGAAATACAAAATACTGATGTGAGAACAAGTATGGCATTTAAATACATCTCAAACCAAAATCGACAGCAATCAAAGTGATGACATCTTAGTGATATCTGCAAATCATGTAATAAACTACTCACATTACTTCTACAAATGCCACTTCAGCACTAGAACTCCTATGGGTGTTAGACATGCAACTCTGCAGATAAGCTGAAAATGTTTGAAAAACATCGCAAAGCATTCACTCACAATTCCTCTGCACTGAAAACGTTGACTAGCATGTTCAATCAACCTCTAGCTCTAGAGGGGGACACCACACTTCACCTGGCAGGTGGTATGTATGGTGAGTGTGTTGCTATCAGAAAGCAATCAATTCAATGCTGTAGGCCTATTGTACCCTCTGACCTTACATCAACATCACAGCCAATCAGTCTGAGAGACACAAAGTCTCCAAAGCAAAGACAGGACTGAGGTGGCACTATTATGTAGTTATGGGCCCAGACTTTAAAAAATGACAGCTCATTTCCTGGACCTCACCTAGCTAGTTTTTCTATTGTAACCTGCTGTGAGCCTTTCTCTTTAGGTTAGAATTACTTAGCTTTAGCACTATACAATCGATATCATCTAATTTTGTAAGTCTACGTAAGTCTACAATAAAACTGAACACAGAGCATATGCAGCGTGAAATGGGTAGCGATAAATGATGCCTGACTGACTGGTTACCAGGGGGTGGAATTTAAACATGCTTACATTGAGTCTTTATTTTTCAAGCACAGTTGACTTCCAGTAAACAGTACAGATGCCAATGCAGCCACATTGTCACATCTTTTATTTGGTCAATAAGGAGGACCTCCTTGCCTGATTTTGAATGGTTGCCAACATGGTGATCAAGACTCCTCCAAGGGGAGAGGACATATTTCAGAAAAAAATGTTTTCTTCACATTTACACCCCCACCTTAAGGGTTTGGGCTGTTCAGGAGGATTTGTTGCCTTCAAGCTAAGTCACAGTGAAGTATGCTGGGGCACCGTCATGGGACAACATCTCTCATTGGAAAAAATGTTGTTTCTCTCCGAGCTGGACACTTGATGGTCATTATAAAAAGCCTCTCAGCATTTTCATTCTCCTCCCCATGCATCCTCAACACATTCTTAATTCCAAAAGGAACAAATCTAATCAGACAGAAAGAGTCCTTTAATTAGACTGAGGGGTGGGCTGTAATACGTCTGCTCCAGCAGAGGACGTCTAATTGGAAATGTCCATTTGTTTAGATGGAAGAGAGGCTTAGCATGCTTGAAATGTGGCACTCAGCTCAAAGCAATGTTAGACAGGCACCGCTACGTACTCAGACTGAAAGCATGATAGCACTTAAGTTGTCAAGCATGTTTATGCCATCTTTTTTTTTTTAGCTGGGTTTG
>CAFUXE010000370.1:403811-423585 GCA_903364295.1 Serranus cabrilla | reverse complement strand
TTTTTTTTTTTTTTTTTTTTTTTTAAGTCAAAGAACAGGACGAGTCAGCTTCACCAAAATAGGAAAAGTGGTTAATTCCTTCCGAATATAAGACACTTTAAATTTCAAGCTGTATGGTCATACCGGTCGGCCAACTGATAGGCTTCTACAGTCTATACCAAGCATTCATCCAGCCTCATTAAAATGAATATCCATCCCAACAAAACTCCTGTTTAAAAGCAGCAGAAATACGTCTAAATGTCTTAGAATATATTGAGACAGAAGGAACCTCATTCTGGCGAGAAGAAGTCATGAAAATGGGTTTGCCCTCTATTGTTGCCATGAAATGTTACCATATTATCAGAAGAAAATCAATTCCTGTGTATTTGACACAGTGCTTCAAGTTCACTCCAAAGGCTTCCATTTATGTTTCCCATCCTGCTTACCAGGAACTTACATACTGTAGACTGCATGATTGACCGGTTACCAAACGATTGGTAACAGAGGGGTTCCACAGAGATCTATCTACCATTAATGTCCTTGTTTCAATCTCAGTCACAGAGCAGGGTTTTTTACCTGATCGAGGGTGGAGGTGTGCCACAATTTCAAGCAATTTGAGGATTTGCCTCAGTAATCTCTTATGTATAGAAGTGTTCAGTGGAAACAGGATTCCTGTCAATGAACATCCAAACTATTTCCCATTTACCAGGAAATACAATTACAGGAAAATGGGAAAAACATAGTTCAGTTGAGTTCAGTTCTAGGCCAAAACCAAATAGGCTTATAGGTACAAAATGTATGTATCACTATAGAAATATGGAAGTCCTGAACTTTATGTCTACTGTGTGGATGCAACTCTCAGAGTTGGCAGGGAAGCAAAACTCAGCAGCACAACTTGTTTAGCCCACCCCATTAATCTGTTGTAGTATCAATAATTTTAATTTGACTGACAACAAATGCTTTGCATGGAAATACTTGAAACACTGAATAATGACGATGTAAAGTGGGTACTCTGCTAACAAACTTTAAATGTTCAACAAGCAGTTTGTTGCAACATTTGGAATCTCAGCATGAAATAATAATAAAAAACATCAAAGTGTGCATAAACACAGGATCCATCAACAACAAAAGTAACTTTATCCAAAACACTTCCCTGGGCAAAGATGGCAGCAAATGATCGGTTAACAGTCAACAGTACGGTAGAATGGGCCTATTTCAAGTCAGATTTCTGTGACTCCTGACGGGGTGCTTTGCTTCCAGGTCAGACAATATGTCATTTTCAGAGAAAATAGTAACCACAGTGTGCACCTCACCTTCTGCCTTGAGTTAGATTACAATATGCAATTCAAAAACCTACAAAGGGCTGCTGAGTCCCATGACAGTGCATAAATTGCTGGCTGATAGAATTTTAATGATGTGTTTGTAGTGGAAGGCAACGTGATGAATCCAGCAGAGGGGGCAGGTGATGTGAGGACAGCTCTGGTGTCAACACCTCCCCTGGAGATGCCCCTCTTTGTGCCACTGAGTGGCTTCCTCAAGTGGAGCCTCTTCACTCTGTGTCACTCCTCAGTGATGAATTAATTACTCCAACCTGCCACTCACACACACTGAACCTGCCTCTTCTGGTTTCCTTTATATTGCCAAGTATTCTCACAGGCTCTTTTGCATGTTTTTCACAAGTGAGTAACCCTTAAAATCAGTTTCAGGTGATTAAATATGAGTCAGAGGGCACTGGATGAGAAACAGTAAAATATGACTCAGCTGTATTCGCTTGCTTGGCAAGCAGAAAATCAACTACTGGCTCATCAGTGAAGCTCGATCCTTTGCTGCATCACAAATGGAGCACATTCTATTTACACAAAGTGTGGTCCTTGTGAATTTGATCAACAGCTACAGTCTGGCGAAAAAAATCACTGCATTAGAAGCAATTCAACTAATAAGGACTAACAATGAATTAATAAATGCTTTCTCAATTGATCTCAGTAGAGTCTGGCAGCAGTCCCTGAATAAAGGAGGGACCATTAGTGATGTCGAATCTGCATCCTGAGACAAATTCAGAGCCAAATCAGAGAGTAAGTACATGTCAAGCAGCCATTAAAAGTATCGACTTCTACACACAAACCCAGCTCGCACACTCTCAGAGTTGGGCTTACCAGCTGTCTGACTCCAGCTCCAGCAAGGTCCTGTCAGAGGCACACTGAAGACACCACATGTTGCCTTCTCAGTCCCTACACCAGACCCATTGCCACCCTGCTTTGTTACTCCATCCCCGGGCTAAACGTAGCTTTGCAGCCTAACCGCACAGTCTCATTCTTGGACACTTCTCTAGCTCTGACCTTCCTCAGAGCCTTATGAGGAGGGGCGTCTGCAGGAAGAGGGAGGGAATTCCTCTAGAGGAAACTGGGTCGTGTGGCAGCAGGAGCACTGGTGCCCCACAGATGAGGAGGGTCTTACACAGGAAGGGGCAACAAGTAAGAAGCAAAAATGGAAGAGAGATTGAGCAAGCTGTAGTGGCTACAGCATCAGATGGGCTTTATTAATAGCACAGGAATACAGGCAGCAAGGATAGTGCCAGGGAAAACCCCTGGATATACCATTTTAGCTGATGTGACTACGGAGGTGCGGCTACAGTAATGTGAGCTTTATGTTGATATACGCGTCTTTAGATTTCAACCTTGAGCTTCAGATGGAAGACATAAACCGTGTCTGGTGATCACTTCTTTACAACTGCTGATCAAAGGCCTGAATAAGAGTGCTTTAAATGATAGTATCACACAACCACAGTCTTTTAACAGGCAATGCAGAACAAGCAACAGCTGCTTGGCCAGTTGACCCGCCGAGCTATCTTTAAACAAATAACCAAGTTAATAGGGAATGTTTGACTCACATCTCCTCCCATCACTGTGCTGGTGTTTAGGGTGATTTCCCTCCACTCCTATTCCCCTGCGGCAGCCCAAAAAGTGAACAGTGAGGGGCCTATCCATTTCCATATAATGACATCATTACCCAAACAATGGGCGTGTATCAAGTGGAGCAAAGATGTTATCGAACCAAAGCAACCATGCAGCGTAAAGCACTGAGATAAAACAGCTTATCGGGTTGATTTGGGTAAAGAGCAGCAAGGTCCCCAAAATGTCTGATTCTGCAATGTAACCTCTGGTGAAGGATAAACATCTTCAGTGCATACATACCTCAAGAAAACACATACTTAATGGCTCTATGTGACATGGAAAATAGTCCTAATTACAGTATTAAGTGAGTGAAGAGGGAGAGGGTGCAGAATGCCTCTCTTATGGGCCGTCACAGAGCTTAATAAAAAGGAGCTAAATGTATCCCATATGGTGAAGGTTCATGTAAAGTGCAGCAGAGAGGGATACTGATAATGTAAAGTTAATTATAGGTAATTATAAAAGGAGTTAAGAGGATCTCTCAGAAGACAAATGTGGACAGAAAATTCCTGACCCTCCATCCTGGAAGTGCAACTCTGTACAATGCTCTGAGCTCAAAGCAATACAATAAAAAACCTGAACTGAGCCCAAGTGATGCACACACCTGTATCAATCACTACAAGGGCTTGATCCCTGGCCCAATCAAATCCGATTTTAACTTAAGTTGGACACTTATTTAAACACTCAGTCCGGCCTATCTACACCAGTTGGTTCTGTCTTTAGCATTAATGATGACTGGAAAGCTTAAGGGAAAGTGGCAGCAGTTAACGCCCACAACATCTGTTAAATGCAGAGTGGGATAGTCTGAGACAACTGCCTTTGATAGGACCTTGAGTTATTTTTGTCCCCCTCATCTCTGCCTTGACAGACTTTACAGTAGTTAGGAGAGGAAGGATGTATTTTTACCTCACAGATGAGTGAATCTGTGCCACATGCTAAAGAGTAGCCACTCATCAACATACCTTGGCTCATTGGCCAAACAACTTTAGCACGGCATTGGATTCATTGAAGGACCTTTGTTTGGTTGTGTGTCACATAACTGCTTAGGACGACACCTATGATGCTCGCACATGCTTATGGAGAATGAGTGCTAGAAACAAGATACTGACTGCAGTTCACCCAACAACCACTGGTGTTATTACCACCAAGGATTTTCGATAAATTCCACATAGTACCTTTAAGATTGGAAATAAGGGGAGAAAGCTAGTTCTGTCCAAAACTCAAAATTTCACCAAGCAACACATCTGAAGCTCACTAATTAACATGTTGTATCTAGAGAGTTGCATTGATACATCAACAGAAATGTAAAAATAACAAGTTGTGGTTTTAGGAGGAGTTAGTGGTAGACCTATTTTTATGTTGATTCTGTTCACTGGTTGCCTGTTACAATGGAAACAATAGGCCTACTCCAGTAAGCTACTAAATGTCACAAGATCATTTCAATCATGTATCCGTCTATTTAAACTGTTTACCCGGCTTAATGTCACCATTTGTTCATTTAGTTTATTATTTAAACCCATAGTCACCTATTTCAACAACAACAATAAGAAGAAGAATAAAAAAAAGTTGTATTATTCCACAATTGCTAACTGTGTGGCTTTCAAACTACCCCTTTACATCAGGTTCCCCTCATAACCTTGACATGTGTGTGCAGAATGGCAAAACCCGAACAAATCAGCATTTGCATGGCAAGAATAAACAAAAACATTACTTTAATGATCATGTTTACTCTCAAAATTGCCACAATTAGTAGTTCAATTTTGCTTCGCTTTTAATAGTCAGATTACTCGTGCTTCCACATGTGTTTATTATCTCTCGGTCGCACTTAAAAAGCTTCTGAGGAATTCATAAAACAGCTGGTCCTTCTCGAGTAGCTGAATAAATCTGGCCGTATGCTTTCAAAGTGAGTTTGCAGAGAGACAACTCAACACCGGATGGATCTTTCAAGGGCTTATGTTGCAGACACACCTGTCACACTCTGCCCAGACTCCAAGTGGAAACAGCAGGAACTGTCGTCCTTGTGTTAATCCCTACATTAGTTGCAGCTCCTCATCGGGCTGGACAGAGGGTGTCACAGCTCCAGTCCAACTATAACTGCCAGTAAAAACACTACTCTCCTCCTACACACCCCTTTACCTCCATCTACAATGTCCACATCCCTCCAGCCCACCCTGCTTGCCTCCTCCTACATTTGAGGTGACAATATGCCACTCCCACAGCGTTGAGACATTTGACATATTGCATGAGACTGGTTCTCACCCAGCAGGGACAAAAATAGAGTCGTTGACAGACACTGCATTTTCTGCTCCGCTTGGTAAGTAAATTGACCAGTCTGTGTGAGTGGGGTAGGTAGAGACAAATGTGTCTGCACTGCCACCTCCCCAGATGCTACGGTCTGCCACTGAAAACAACAGCAGTGCTGATTAGAAACAAAGGAGCTTGAGATTACAGCACAGAGGCAACAGGAAGACACATCTTTCACAAGCTCTGACAAATACGCAATTACATGGCACCACATCATACAGAGGCTGCACCATGTACCTGTTTAAATGTGTCCAATTATGGCACTCCACATGAGGAGACATGAACAGTCTTTAAAGGTGCAATGTGTTAAATATCGACACATGCTGCAAAAATAGGACGCAGTAATTCACATTGTGTAAAAACAGTAACAATAAAACTTGCAATGTCCTCAAAGATGTTTTGCAAACTTTTCAAACTGATGTTAAGACCTACCCATTCAAAGATTCTATGTAAGATTGTTGCAATGCACAGGTCCCTGGTATACAGAACTCCATCCTGGTTGCTCAGCTGAGTACGCAGAGACCAACAAGCCTGCAGAGAGGAGGCCTATTTGGATGTGATGCAGAGCCAGGTGTGGGTACAAATCAGCCTGCTAGCTCCATGCCTAAGTCAGACATATTTTCATGCAACCAGGTCTCTGATATCACAAATAACTTGCTATCTTTGTGATGGTTTGAATGTGCAGTCAAATTTTGCACAGCTTGTTGAGCAGAGACTGGGCATAGAGGAGATGACTACACATCCATTGCAACAGTCACTTAATAGCATAATCTTAGATTGGTATTAATTCTGTTTGGTTTTAAGTTTAAAGCTGATAACTGTTGTAGATATTGCTAACAGTGTAGCTGTGTCTACTACATTATATCTGAGGGCAGACTGGAAACTTCAGTGACTCACTATTACCTCTGGAGGCACAAGTGGGATTACAAGACAGGACGGGCCAGGGCTAGCTGGTTAGCATGCTAATGTCAATAGATATCTTGGTAATTTTAAACACAAATTCTGGCCATATCTTCCACATTGCACCTTTATTTCATGCTGTAGCGCTTACCATGTCTCGAGGAATTTCAGCTTTTCTCTGATTCATATCATTGTAAATTAAATGGTTTCAGACTGTTAGTCGCACAAAACAAGCAAATTAAATCTGACTTATGTGGTTACATGGCAGTACCAGTAAGTGTGTTTTAAAAAAGCAGCAAGTTTCTGGAGTTATGCGTTGTAGTAATTTGACCTGATTCTTTCTACAATCCACTTCACCTTAATTATGAGGAAGAGTTAAATGTACACAATCAATAGACATGCTATTTTAACAGCTTAGTGCAGTCATAAATGCCGTTTTCCAGGACTCTACAACAAATTTGGAGCAAAGACTGTCGCATGTTTTTACAAGTGTGTAGGGTACACCAGTATGTCAGCACAGTTATAATTATATCCTGTGTAAGAGTCATGTCCTGTTTACAGACACTGGGGAATAAGTTCATTTTGACATGCAAACAAAGATCCGGGCAGCGACTGCCCTCATGCTCTGGCCGGCCTACAGCTGCATCACCCACACCCAAACTGAGCGTGGCCCATGCCCGGCCCAGCAGGCTGACTGTCTCTGGCTGCCCGCTATAAAGCTGTTTGGCTCCAGTTCAACCCTGTAATCCCTGAGCTCAGAACCAACCCACGTGTGGCCTCCAGAGGGGGGCGATGGCCCTGCCCTGTCAGCCTCAAGCCTTTCCACCAGAGAGCGAGAGAGGGAGAGGATTAACTCCACTGGCTCCCATGATGCTCATGCATGTTGCTCCTGGCAAGTGAAGTGTACATATACAATACATACATATACACATTACTTACTTAAAGAAAAATACTAACTGAATAAAAGCATCCATGCATCTGTGCACCAATCAAGTGCCATCATAAACTTGCACGGTATGACTTCAGCAAGCTGCAGAGTTAAGAGCTGGCAGATGAAAACACAGCAGTTGATATTATGTTGATGACCATATGGCATTGAGTGTTTATGCCCTGTCGTGGTAGCCCCTATGACCAGTGTGCAGTTATTCAGCTTATCTCTGCTAATCCTCCTGCTGTAACTTCCTCCATCCTGTTCCTGAGCTGACATAGGCTCTTGTGCCAAACCAACACCATTAAGCCACAGCACTGTGGTGAGGAGTAAATACAGAGCAACCTCAGGTAAAGGCAGAGGAAGGTTTAAAGTATAGGTTTTACTTCTAATTCTTATTCTCCATCATGTCTATCAGGTATTGTATCGTTATACCGTATAACAGTTGATGTCTGGGAACTTGATGATATTGTGTAACAAAGTCTGATGGTGCAAGAAGCACATGCAGAAATAAGATCAGGCAGTAAACAAACCAACAGTTTAGCCAGATTATTAGTAAAACCACAAGGTAAAACTGAACGTGGGCCCACCTTTGCTGTCAGTAACAAATCCGTATTACACAGGAAATCTGCGCACACAGCGGTGGTAATTACTGTCGGTCTGTCAGAACCAAGTGACAACTTCCGAGAATGAAGATGAGACGCAGTTCCTTGGAAGCTGTTTGAGGTTGCTCCAAAAATGAGTCAATTACCATGGACTAACATGTTAAAATACCAAGCTTTACAGGAGGAGTAAACATGTTGGGTGGGTATGAGATAACGGTTTCGTTTTTTTAGAGCTCATTTTGCCCCTTTTACTATGAATTCCTCTTTGCCTGGAATAATGATTCAGGCACTGCCAAGCTGCTTGAGTTCATCTGTACATATGAAGATAAAAAATAATAATATGCAGACACTGTAGTCTGAACCAAAAGCAAACTCTTTATTGCATCCCAGTGTTTTATACAGTTCTTACCTTTCACAATAAAAGCCTTAGACATATAGAGAACATTCTTAAGAGGCAACCCAACAAAATAGTTTACAGCAGCTATCTCCATGTAGTTCAAATGGCCAGTGCTATCCACTATAGATTACTATAAATGCATAAAATGTATTTTTATAAGATTACTTGAATTAGGTAAGACATTCTAAATACTAGATGTCTTTGTGACAGCAATACTACCACTTGGAAATGCTAATTGGGCAATGGTTGAAAGTTGTCTGTTTCCATTTTAACTTTATGAGCACACTGTTATTGTTACTGGTAGGAATGGTGGCCAAGACTGAATCAAGACCTAAATTTTAATAAAAAGATTTATATTTTAAATTTAATCTCAGCTAGAAAAAAAAAATACATTATAGCTATGCCTCTGAGTCAAAAATCAATCAATGTCATGCCAGGCATAAATCCTTAGATGGTTTTACCTTCTGTATTTGTGCTCCACTGCAGGGTTGAGCTTTTATCATCAGTTCCTATCTTCAGTGTTTGTTATTGTCAGGTCTGAGCGCTGTGCAGACAATCTGTGCTACCCTGATGCTATCTTATGATTCAAGACAGGAAGCATTTTTCAGATGTCCTCCATAGATACAGAGTGTGACACTGCATCATCAGCCGGCTCAGGAAGTCCAACTAACGGAGATTTTGTCCAAAAAAACTCAAACAATAACATTCCAGTTAGTAATGCTAGATAACATTCACAAACAGCTCATCTCCCTCTTCAAGTGCAGTCAAGGCGTGCCTTCGACTCACAGGGGACACACAACAGATCCTGACATGTTTAGTTTGCACAGAAAACAGATGAGAGCCTCGCAGTGACGTAGACCTGAGGCGGTGAACAAGCTGCTGCTTCATTAGTATTCATAAACATTTTGCTATTCCAGGAAGAGCAGCCCGGCTGAGCGTGCTCAGACTGTGTCTGAGAATAGCTGGGCACCGGCTATGTGTGAAGGAGGGGAAGACAAAATGAACAGAAACAGATGAGGGAAGGTAAAAGAGGTGATTTCTGCATCAGTGAGGAACACACAATTCATGGCATGAAGAGTAAAAATATAATTCCATCATCATTATAGTTACATTATAATATTTGGATCATGGGGTTATCTGGTGCCAGCTGATCTAGCTAATGCTATAAACCAACTCCAACTTAAGCCAAAATTCTTATGCCTGGTCCACACTACCCAACTTTAGTCCTGATTCGACTTGCTGACAGTTTTTGGAGATCCCTGACAAAAGCCCCAGATCAGAGGCAAATCAAGTGTTGGCTTGGTGCTCGCTCCCGTGAGGGAGATCACAATGTGTCAACTGTTCACAGACGCTTGAAGATGCATTATTCCACATATCTAGCGTGATAAATATCTGGATCAGCCCGGAAGTCTGTCAGGACGCTTAAGCCAATGAGAGCACAAGACGTGGTGGTGTGTGCTGAGATAAGAGAGTAGGGTCTGCATATGTCTGTTTAAAAGAGAAAAAAACTGAAAGAAAAAGTGGAAGAAGGTTGATTGTACACAATGTTCCTGCAGTAGGTCTCATCAATAATCTATTCGGAAATCGGCTTTGTCACATTTTTACCAGCCTGCCTGCCCGAATCAGTGATATTTTCTAGTAAGCGGAAACCAAAGTCTTTATAACTTCAACCCACTGGACCACCAGGGTGACCAATGTCTCCGCGGTTGACCTGTCTTTACCATAAATCCTCACCAGTGAATCCTCATGGTGAAGGATCTTGTAGCTTGTGACTCCAAATCGCTGGTCAGAAAACCACAACGGCTTCAATACTCCCAATAACAAGACAAGTTGTGTAGTGTTAACTGTGAAGCAATCCAACGACTTTCAAGGTAGTCTGAACTTGGCTTTATTTGATAAAACTATTTAAACTGAAGGTCAATTTGCTGGTTTGCAGCTTATTATTCAGTGTACGGGTGTGCTTATTTTTCATGGTCTTTGTAGATGTTCAAACATTTACAATTTTTAATGTTGGTTTAAAGATGATTTCTGACCATAGAAGCAACAGTTAAGAAACATTCTCTACTCAATGTCTACCTACTTGCTTGACTATTTATCCAGAAGAAAAAGCTGTGAGGCTGCTGAGAAATCTGTCAAATGAGAAAACTCAATCTGCTGATTATGTGTAGGTTGTTTTGTCAACTGCTGTACTTAACGTCAAGCGTGAACTACCCCAGGGAACATCAATGTAAAATATCCCACCATTTTCTCTACATTGGAGCAAGACACACTTTATTGTCTCTTTGTAGTTATTATCTGTCATGTTATAATCACTTTGTAGTGTTTTTGTGGTTACTTTTTGTGATTATTTCCCCCACTTTTTGATGTCGTGTAGTTGTCATGTGGGCTACTGACAGTTTGGGCTCCTGGGCCTGTGCCTACTAGGCCGTTCAGCAGTCAATACATGTCTATAAATCTGAGTAATCTGAGTCAGTGACCAACCTCAGATATCAAGCTTACAACTAAAATTTTAGCTTGAGTGAAACGACATGGCAAACAACTTAAACTACAGAGTAATAAAATGGGCACTGGGAGGCGGAGGCGTGTAGTTAGATTTGTTGGACAGTGTACAGCTTTACATTGCACATATGCGTTGATAAATGTGTTTGTGGGTTTCTGGAAAAGCACCAAACAGCTACACAAATATCCACAACCTGACTCAATACATTGGTTGGGTTCGGCTGCTGATCTGTCATCAGGTTCTTTGAGTGAAAGTGTTCTTTCCTGGCACCAGGTAGGTCTTACTATTTGGCTGAAATAGATTTAGTTCCAGGTGGAGTGGAAAACTTTGACACAGCCAAGTTCTCATTTGCCTGAAAATTCCACACATTTCTGCAGAAACTGTGGCCCTCTGTAACAACTTATTTCTTCTTCTTGAAACTGTTACAGCGTGCACATTAACACCCTCAAGAGGTGAAATGAGATTTCAGTAAAAAAAAAAAAAACACTTTCAAGAAAACACTGAATGTTTATGCACGTCGATAGTGAGTTAAACATTTCACAAGGGTACTGAAGTAGTTCTTAAACTTTTTGTGATGAGAAAAAGCCTGTCTATGTCACCAACGACAACATATCCATTGCATGATGGACTGACCAGGCCAGAGGTGAAAGAAGACAGAAAAGAAGGAAGGTGGAATGTGCTGCATAACCCCAAAGGTCCTTCTTCCTCTCTTTCTCCTTTATGTCTCTTCCCTGCCAACTAGCGCGCATCATTGGAACTGAGTGGGCAGTGCTGCTACTAAAGTGACTGATGGGCTCTACCACATGCTGTCTGCTCTGAGCACAACCATCAAGGCAAACTTATCCAGTCTGAGATCCTAGCTGAGTGGTCACGACAGGCTATGGATCTGCCTGCTGCCCCTGCTATTTTCAAGGGCATTTTCATTCAAGGGAGGGAAAGGAATTGGGAGCAGCAGAGGGGCAGGTGTACATTATCCGCTGCAAGGCACAGGACAGAAAAGCAAAAGATGGGAGGTGGTCCATCTATTATCTACCACAAGGGGAAGAGATGGACCCTATTTGGTTCAGGCTTGACAGAATTATGCCCAAAATGTTAGATACAGGATAGGAAGAGAAATTAAAATAAAACTAACAGAAATGTATAAGACCTTCAGTGCAACACAGTGATTAAATCTGCATTTAATCACAGGAATAAAGATACCAGAGATGCTAGAGGTTAAAAAATCCAATCAATCAGATAATAACAGACACACCTACCTTCATTACACAGAAGCTCAAGTGAAGTAAAGCCGACTCCTGGCCTGTCTCAAACTATAACCTGTCCAGAGCTGTGGAGTTTGAATTCCAGAAAGACTTCCAAACAGGCATTGACAGCTGAACTTCTCTCTTCCACACTGGTGGATTTCCAGAGGAGCATAGGTCTAGATCTAGGGAGTGTGTCTGGTAGGCACCTCCCTGCCTGGCTGTACCTCTGCCAGCTCCTGCCCCGTCCCTTTTTCTGTGGTGTAGAACACACACACTGAAGCTATTGAAGGACAGGCAGCACCTCTGTCTACTTGCTGGCCCTTGGCGTTGTTGATGTTGGCATGTGCAATAAAGGCTGTCTTTCTCTTTCCTGCATGTCCCCCCTGCCCTCCTGCTGGAGTTTTCACCTCTGCCAAGGAGAGCTGTGAGGCTGAAATGGAAGAAAGGTTGTGTGACGGCGTTGTGTCGGCTGTGTGTGCCTGCCTGTCAGGGGAAGGGAGTGGCAGCCTGGTGTGACACACTTGATTACCCTGGCTGATTGGGGATTATTTTTGGCTTCCAATGGCACCCTCCTAGAACTGAGACGCTATGCTGTGTTTTCTCCTGTAATTATCTCTTCCAGTCGTCACATCAGTATGACTACCATTCATCTGACACCCAGTACTTCTCTATTTTATTCACTGCAAAACATATGCAATACCACATAACTCATAACTGAAAGTGCAGAACGTGGCACCTAGAGCTCTTTTCAGTTCCTGTCAATTGACACCCTGGGTGAACTTAAAGGAATAGGGAAGTAGCTCAGTGTGGGACACGCCCACTGAGTTCTAGTTAAATACTGAAGGAGCAAATATAGCTCAGTGTTCATGAGACAGCATGTGAGAGACTTCAGTGGTCTGAAAGACTGAATGCAGTTTTCCACTTTTAAATCTCATAACCAAACATCTAAATATGATCGACATTCAATTGAATACACTACAAAGACAAGATACCTTATCTTCAGAGTGGGAACCTTTAGTTCTTTATAAATATATACACTCATTCTGAATTTGGTGTATTCTGTTTTTATTTATGTTTTACACATTGTCACAACCTTTTGGAGTAGGGGTTCTATTTACAGCTACTGTTGATGTGAAGTGAGTTACACCATAATTAAAAAGGCCTTTATCAGTGCGTATGGCCCGTAAGTATGTGGGACAAGGGGTTGCTCTACCTGCTGGCATGTTAAGACAGTTGTTATCAGCCAAATGAATGGCCAGCTATAATGTTATTACAGCCACTACTGGCTGTAACGAGCATGAACCAAGTAGCAAAGGCGGAAGTGACGTTACTGAGTATGAAAGCAGAGGGCACAATGTAAGCCACTTTTTGGTTAGCATTATTCACTTTATGGCTTATTTCTTTGCCTTTCATCAACAATGTTTTCAGCAACAGCAGGCAGATATGTTCACTTAAAAAGACCCTAATAAAGACTAGTACGAACACACAAGTTAGTGACTTGCTAGTGAAGAAAGTAACAGGTCAACTGAATACTTTTTTTCAGGAGCTGGTGGAGACCAAAAAGGAGTTCAAATAAGAGTAATTAAGGGACTTACTTTTTCAAAAGAAATGTTGTACTTGTGACAATGACAATAAAGACCTATTCGATTCTATTCATATTCTATGTGTAATTAAAAAATAGTTTAGCAATGGTAATATTGGAAGATATAAGTGTGTGGTTTCAGCTTCTTCTGCTGCCCTCCAGAAAGTAAAAATATTACCTCAGCGGAAGAAAATCTCACTCTTTATATCTCTCTTGCTAAGAGCTAAGACGCCATTACACAATCTACAGACACATAAAACTAATGCTGTAGCCTGATCATAAGACTCCCATTCATTGCCTCTATTGATTGTAATCCTGAGTACTCCGAAAAGAGTTCTCTACCATATGTTAAAGTCAGTCTGCACAATTGAATTCACATAAATTTGCAAATGCAGGTTTAGAAATGGCTGCCTTAAACCATGCTAGGGTACATCAAATTGTTGCTAAGCCAGTTAATAGTGCATTTGCATTTCTTATCTATATTGCTAAGTGTATTCTATCCTGTAGGTCCATGCAGCATTAAGTAATAAGACTAATTGTGAGTCCCATCTGGAAGTGCTGTCAATATTAATTTCCTTGAGCAACAAAACAGATCCAAAATACACCCAATGCATACCAAGATACACACTGTCTGCTAGCATAAGTGAGACAGAAGATGCTAGTTCATCATGACATTCAAGACAGCACATGCTGAACACGAAGATTTAAGAGGAATCTGTCTGATCTGTTCTTAGGCTTGGCCAAACTGGGTCCAAGCCAGGGCCACTAAAACACGTACTGTGTTTAAATATATACTTATCACTTAGACCTTGCAAATGAAGTGACTGGTGGTTGACTCTTCCTGCCCCTAGAGATCTATTTTCTTCCCATTTTACACTTCCTCTTCTCATGTGACCCCTGCTAACCTTCTGAACCAGGACATCCTCTACATATCTACAGAGAGAGGGACTCTCCCGCTCTACAGTACACTGTGTAGAGAACCTGTGTCAGCTTGTTGCCCTCCATTCTTGGATGTTCTTGTCATCTGAAAATATGTCTGCATTCTACCTCCAAAACAAATGAGTGCAAGCCAGCAGGGTGGTGTTCAGGCGTGCAAGTCATGCCGATGTAGTACAAACTGAACGTTACCAAGTAACAGTGATGTCATGTACAAGGGTGTGACAGGTCTGACGACGGCTGCTTCCATGAAAGGGAAGCTAAATGCTTCTGCTGAATTTTCGCTACAATGATGATGATTATTAAATGACTGGAAGAATATATAGGTGCCTTCACTGTCAGTGGTGTTAACCTGCTCCACCCACGTGTCAGTATGGTAAGCAACCCTAAAGGACCTCTAATATACAGCCTCAGCATGGTTGGATCACTTTCATTTATGTGTAAGAAGAACACTCAAATCTCAGCAACTTTCCATTCCAGTGAAATATGATTTGGATAGTCAGCAGAAGTTTTCCCCCTAAGCTAGAAAAATATGGATGTCATGAAGAGGAGGAACTGGTTAGTTTTTAAGGATGAGAAGGTGAACAGTGCAATACATCAAAAAAGAACAGGAAGGGACATTTTTGTACTGCATTTAACTCATTATCTTTCACCATCTACATCCTAGGGCTTCCATTGAACCATTCGTCAACAGCTTTTTTAGTGAGGTGAGCCCCACATGACCTTACCAACCATTTGTCAACCTGAATTTGACTGTGGGAGGTAGAGAGAGCAGACTGGGATACACAGGTGGCAACTACTGCACCTCTGGCTGTTTTTTTGAAGACTCTAGTAAGACTGAAACACTGAGAATTCCCAGAAGACAATGATGTTTTTCTACGGAGGAGTTACAGGAGTTTCTGTGTCCTGAGGGGATGAATGTGGTGTCTGAATATTTGCCAACTGAACAGCCTGACAGGGTGTGCCATGTTAATGTTATCGCCAGGTAGGATCACTCCTCCCTACCGAGCCTCCCTTCCCTACCCTAAGGCTATCAGTACACATCAACACCACATTTTTCCATTCCATGTAAAGAGATTATTTCAAATGAAACCAAAATGAAGTGGAACTGTAACCACTTCATTGCGTCTTATGTATTTAAGTGGAAATGTAAAAAATAACAAAACAACCATGCAAAAAAGTATTTCTTTAAATTGCCCAGTTTGAAGGGGAATTCAGTCCATTCCAACGTTTGGAAGCTGATCATCTTTATCCATGGAAGTGTTTTCCTGTGGTATGAACACATAGAAAAGGCGGCAGTCAAGCCACCACACCAGCCATCTGGTTAAACAACAACAACAACAAAAGTACACCTTTACCACAAGTGGAAAAACACATAGTTGCAACTTGACTCTAATACCACCACCACCTCTGATATGTTACATACTTTAGACTATGTTGTTCGAGCAACCCCTTTGAAAGCTCAGGTGGAACAACAATTTATTTTCTCTGTTGAATGGTAGAGAGATGACAGGAAATGACATACAATAAAGCTCCTTGGTGAACTTGAGCTAGGGATGTTGCAATTCATTTCATACCTTAATCCCCTCAGCCACCAGGGCACCTCAACTCAAATACCTTTTTACTCAGTGATAGGCTTTTATAGCCCCTATTTATGTACACAATGGAAGCAGGGTAAACTGTGCACTTATCTAAACAAATCCAATTGGTAAATGCCAGTCAAAATCACAAAAACAAGGTTCACCTATGTTGATGTAGATTATTTCTAAATCATAATTTTCTTTTTCAGTATTTTGATTTAAACAAATACTGGAACACATCTGCATGTGTGAATTAATGTTTTTCAGTTCTGCTGCAGCACATATTTGCCTCAACTAGCCATGTTTACAGTAAGTGCTGCTTTTAGCTAAGAGCAGGGGTGACAAACCTGTTAGTTGCTGTCAATGAATATTTTAAATTGTAATATTTATTCAAATATTCAAAAGAAACTGACATTCAAAGATAAAAAAATAATATTCCAATGTGGAAAAAAAGCTACTGTTGTTGTCTGCTGCATGCTTTCTCATGTATGCTGTTTCACCTACTTTGATCTGTGGTGAAACAATCTTCTTTACACGGAACTGTGTCAGTCTCCACAAACCCAAATTACACATCAAACTTTAAATTGCTCCACAATTACTGTATAAGTATGGGATATTATCTTAGTAGTGGTCTTTCAGTTGTAGTTCTCTTAGAAATGTTCTCTTGTAGTTTCTTTGCTGTCATGTTTAGCAATTAGCATTAGTTCACTTGGAACAGCAGCCTGGTTGTAACAGCGAAACTAAAACAATATGACACACCATCGTTCACAGTGTACAACATCTCCAGAACGCCTGTTATGTCTGCTGACAGTAATGGTAGTAATAAATCTAAGAGACAGAGCACCAGCAGAATAATCCCCTGCAGCTTTTCCCTGCCACATGTTACTGAGCCTTACGGCAACCTGTTGACACCAATCCCAGACACCCACTGGGCCTGTGCTGGGCATGCATAAACACATTGTAATCCACATGCACACTGGTTGAATCACGCATCTAATCACTGGGCAGAGATAGGTAGACGACTGTGCTGTACTGGCTACTCACATTCAGTTCCTTAAGTGCAGTTTCAAGACCTCATACCTAAATGACAAAACATTAAAGTGATTATATAGCCAGTTTATCTAAATCCCTGCATTTTTCGGATTTACTTGAGTAGCAGGATTGAGGATTAAATCAGTGGATTTGCACCACACAAGTATATTTGCACGATGCTTTCTTGTATAGTTCAAATTTTGGACATGTCATTTTGTGCCTCTGATTACCTGCAAACTGTACTGACAGGATCGACTGCTGCGGAGCACACAGTGGAAGAAACTATTCCTTATACTGTATAGGTGGGTATCAAATGAAAGTTTTTGGTACTATTGCAAATCTTACTTTTATAATTGTAAACCAATCATTTTACAAAGAACAAAAGAAGGCAAAGTACAAACACAGGCAGCTGTACAAGACCTGATTTAAAGGAGCTGATATACAGCATAAACATGATTAAAAACAGATTGCAACAAAGTCAGAAATGACTTTGTGTGTATTTTTACATAACACAAAAGTTGATCAGTTAGAACATTAGATATCTTGTCTTTGTACTTTATTCAACTCAATGTAGGTCGAAAAGGATTTGCAAATAATTGCATTCCGGTTTTTCAGTGTTCCAAACTTTTTGGTGTTGGGGTTGTAATATATTCTATATTAATGAAATATTGTGTAACAAGTATATTTTTTACACTTGAAGTCTATTTTCTTCAGTTTTAGTTGTGCATACAGTCATAGTCTGTTTGGCTCTGAGCACTCTCAAAACAGCAGTTAGCTACACTGGTGACAGGGCAACTCAAGAAACTCAAACGGTGTCAAATTACAACAGTGCTGATCAAATATGAATCAAGAGTTAGTGTCCTGCTTTAAGTGTTTTCAAGAATGCATTGTGGCGTACTGATTAGCTGAATTTCGAGAAAGTTTGTGCTCAAGCTACCAAGCACCCACCTAACTTGTGTTGCTCAGTGTCACACATAAATCATCCTTGTTGCTCTGGTTGGTGAGGGGGTCACATTTTGTTGCTGTATATGGTTAAAGGTCTGTCCAGCAGGATTTTGGTCTGCGCCTTGTAATGACGCCTGTCGGAAACTGAAAATAAACTGAGAGGCTCTACACTAATTAAGCATTTTCTAATTCAATCAGACATTAAATGCAAACTTTCAGTACTTGAGGATTGTCAATTCCCCAGTGCTACAAAACAATTGGATCAATTGGAACATTAATCCAACATGGAGGTATGGAGGTTTAATACTTAGCTCTAGTTAGCTGTATTGCACTTTCAATTGTGTTTCCACAAGAATACTGTTGAATTTTAGGTAAAGGCAAAGCAAATTTGCAATGAATAAGAATGTAGTCAGTCTTGGTATGGAAAACAAATGCATAATTCAAGGCTTTGTGGGTAGACAGTGGTAGCAGCCATTCCTTGTGCTTACAAAGTTTCGCATGTCAACATGAAGCCTGTACCAATGCTCATTTTCAAACAAATCTGAGAGCTGGATTATCCACCTACGCTGAGCATATGTGAAATGAGACATCATTCTAAGAGCAGATTGTTCATTCTCTGTCTCAAATGATCCCCATAAAATCCACTGAAAACACAACGAAGGCTCAATTCTGAAGATGAAACAAATGTCATGTGGCGGTGCAAATGAGTCAGGGTCTCAGGTTTGGATTCCAATCACAATCGTTATCCTGGAGTAGATTCTCCTTGGCGGCATAATGAATGACAAGCCAGCAGAGTGAGCCTCTGTCCGGCCAGCTGGGTTCACCTCCCGCCTTTGAAACGGAACGCAAGATGACTCATCAGACGTTTGTCACAGCTTCCTGGCTCCCTTTCTGCTGCTCTGAACGCTGCTCCAGAAAACTCCTCTGATGGGCCTATGATTTATTTAACACATGCTGATGTATTTTGCATTAAAACAGCCTAAATGCTTCAGTGCACTTCACTGGTAGAAAAGGCTTCTCCAGCAGAGATCTGAATGTGTTATCCCCTCTGAACAGTTTTTGCATCATCAGTTTTGTTTTGCTCATGACGGCCAAGTTGTAGATTCAAAGCAGGCAGGAAATGTTTGGGTAAATATTGGACAAGAAAACAAATTTCCTCTTTCCTGACAGCTGCGATATAAAACATTTTAAACCAGTGAAAAGGTGAATTCAGTAAACCATATATGAATTCTTGTGAGCATAAAACAACAACAGAGCTCAGCCCATTTTAATTCATAACCACAGAGGATTTCATCATTGTAGAATTATCTGATACCAAGCAGCTTAATGCTGCATAATCTACCCAACGTGAAAATCCTGCCCCTGAGGATATAAACCAAGAACCGAAAAACAGATCTGGCCTCAGAGATGGAATTATATCCACAAAGATCACACAAGTCACACATAATCCCGTGCCGAGGGCCAGAGCCCCAAACTCATTATTGATGAATTAATGTGTGCTTTGCTAAAACCTATTAAACTGTATTAAGATATGCGCCATGAAGAGAAATGTTGTAAGGCGGAGGAGTGACTGCTAGTGACCCACCATCTCATTTGCAGTAATGGGGAGTATGGCACAGCAGCCCATCCACTTTGTAAGTGGAGTGCTGTCTAGGTCAGCAGAGAGCGGCCTGATGTAATGAACTATTCCTGGGTCTGTTTAAAGGATCAATAGGGATTCATCACACAGCAGCCATCCTGTGCTCAGCAAAAGAGCACAAGGAACCAGGATGCAGCAGTGTAAAAGAAAAAAGACAACCGAAAACAAATGCCAGTCTGCAAAGCTGCTTGGAGGACACAGCACGCCCTGCATGGCTGAGAGAAGAGGGGACAGATGGGGAGTGGAGGGGAGGGG